>CM031240.1:681907435-682334935 GCA_018340775.1 Taxus wallichiana var. yunnanensis | reverse complement strand
ACATCCTCTAGTCCAAATAAGGAAATTGATCAAGAATTGGAGGCACCATCATCCCCTGTTATACAAGAAATAAAATTGCCACCTTTGGAATTCTTAGATCAGTCACCTGAAGGAAGTAGAACTTTTAGGAGAAGGATTATTTCTCAAGATCCATTTAGGGTGAGTTTTGATTCTCAATTGAGTAGTCAACCTCCTACTCCTGATTTTTCACCTTCCCCAAGGCATACCACATACCACATTGATTGGGAGGAAAATTCAGAAAATATTTTAAAATGGCACGAGAAGCTGAAAGAGAACCTGATAGGACCTTTACTTATCCAATCCAATTGGGTGATGATGATACACCAATGAAAAATATCTCACCTACACATTTACCCACATTTAGAGGGATGTCATCTAAAGACCCTGACCAATTTTTGTTTGAGTTCAAGGTACTATGTCAGACCTATGACTACAAAATGGATAATCAAAAACTCAAGTTGTTTCCATCCACTCTGAAGGATGCAACAATGAGGTGGTTCATGGGATTACCATCCAACTCTATTACCACTTGGGCACAAATGGAAACTACCTTCCTAGACAAATACCAGGATTATTGTAGAGGGAGAAATAGGAAGGAAGAATTCTTCAAAATCAAGCGGAGGAGGATGAAAATATAGAAGACTATTTAGATAGATTCCTCTTTGTGAGAAAAAGGTGTGGATTTGTACTTCAAGAGGAGTTAAGTAAAACCATTTTTCTTAAGGGTTTGGATGATGAATCTAGGGAAGCCCTTAACTTGATAGGAGGTGGAGACATTGATCAATTAAGGATGAATGAAATTAAGGAGATTTGTAGAAGCTATTCCAGAACAAGGGGTGGACCTAGAAAAGGAAAATCGGTGAAAAGTCTGAATCCAGATATGAACAAACTAATGGATGAGTTAGAAAACTTTAAAATAGACATTTTAGTTCAATTAACCTCTACTATGGATGGATTACAAGCTAAAGCAAATGCCAAAACTGAACCATTGGCTATGTATTGTCCTAGATGTAGGAAGAAGCATGCAATAAGAGACTATCCTTTGGATAAAATAGAAATGTGTCTTATCTGTGAATCTAAAGAACATGATACTGATGCTTGTTCTCTACTCCCAGTCATAAAGAATCAGCTTAAACAAACCAGTACATCATCCACAATAGAAGAATTGAATTTTGTTCAGAGACAACCTCACCAAGGGTAGTTTATGCCAAGATCAGTTCCTAATCCCTGGATGATGCCATGGGCTGCTCAGATAGTACCAAAAATTGGGGACAACCACCTTGGGTACCTCAACCAACATGGAACCCTCAGGATTGGGCAAAATCAAGCTTGGTATGCTCAGGGACATCAACAACCATGGGCTGGTCAAGGAAATCCTTATGCTTGGTCACAACCTAGATGGAACCCTAGTAATTATGCTCAAGGAAAAACATATCCAAATCAGAATCAACAGGCCATCATGGGATCCCCTACATAAATTCACAAACTAAGAATATAGTCCAAATGCAAATACCAACACAACTAGTAGCAAACCCAAGAAACAAACAAACAACTCTTGTTTATGGAACAAAACCAAGAAAAATCAGTTGATCTAAATGCCATGGATTGTAAGGATATTCAAACTAGATCTGGAAAAATAATTAGTAGTCCACCTATTATAATCACTAAAATGACAGAAGAAAATGAAACCCCTAGTACTGTTGTTCCAAAAGAGGATATAAAAAGAAAAGAAAAGGAGCCAGATAGTGACACTACTGAGACTCCATTTCCAGAGAGATTTAAAGAAGCTATAGAAACCAAGGAGTCTAAATTGGTACAGGAACTAAGGAAATTGAATATTGAAATACCATTGTTACAAGCAATTAAGGACATTCCAGAATTGAACAAATTAATCAAAATGTTATGTTTGAAAAATCCTGGAAGGAAGAAACAATACCCCAAGACTATCAAAGTAGATGGGAAACTTGTTGATTTATTAGCAGGAAAACTTTTACTTCCCAAATACGGAGATCCTAGAAGTCTGTTATTTATTTCTCTATATAGGGAATAAGGATATACATAATATTTTGGTAGATTTGGGTGTGGCTATAAATGTAATGACAGTGGACACTTTGAAAACATTACCATTAATGGGTATACAACCTACTAATACCATATTGCAGATGGCAGACCAGTCTGTAGCAAAAAACCAGAAGGGATTATTGAAGATGTGGCGGTTATGGTGGAGTCATGGGAATATCCAGTTGACTTCCTTATACTGCAGCCAAAAGGTAAAACATTGGGTTATCCCATTATTTTGGGTAGACCATGGTTAGCTACAGTTGTTGCCTTAATTGATTGCGGTCGGTGATATGACTATCTCAAATGGTAAGAACTCTAAGAAAATTTCCTTATATCCTTCTGCACATGACCTTTTATTGACAATCAAGAACAATTGTGGGTTGATTCTCCTGATACTAATAAGAAAAATTTGTCTTCTTTGGCTATGATCACATTGCAGGATCATGTAAGAGAAGTAGAAGAGATGATTAATCCACCATTGAATGAGCACCAATTATCCTCAAAGCAATCAGAAATAGTTCGAACCTATGAATAGTTCCAACCTATGACTATAGTTCGAACCATGACTAAGTTGAAACCACCACATTTAGTTCGGAACCACCACATTTAGTTCCGGAACCACCATATTTAGTTTGGAATCACGACAACAACGGTTCTCTGTGATTGGAAATAATTTCACTCCGAGAGGAATGAGATTTCTCATGGGGAGAGGAAGAATCAGTAGCTTTAGTTTCAAATACATCAGGGAGTGGTGAAGAATTTTTGGAAAGTAGCAATGATGAAGAGTTTGACCTACAAAGAGATAAGTATCATAATTCTCATTACTTGTCCTTTTTCCAGTATTCTATCTCAAGGAACTTTTGGAGATGTTGCTACATATCATATGTTGTTACCACATGCATGTCCACTAAATACTTTAATGGAACCCTTTCAACAAATCAGTTCATCACACATTGGAACCAAGCATGTTGAGATTCAACCGGGTAAAATTTTGAACATTAACAATTGGTTGAAGGATGATGAAGAAGCTAAATTGTTTGATGTTCTAAAAAATCATACTAAAGCTTTTTCTTGGGATTACAAAGACATGAAGGGAATTCACCCAAGTATCTACACTCATCACATCTATACTAAAAACATTAAACTAGTTAGGCAGCCTCAGAGAAGGATTAACCCAACCTTAAGGGATATAGTCAAACAAGAAATTGAAAAACTATTACAAGTAGGTTTTATCTACCCTATCTTAGATAGTCAGTGGGTATCTCCTCTTGTAATTGTTCCTAAAAAGAATGGAAAATGGAGAATATGTGTTGACTATAGGGAACTGAACAAAGCCACACTGAGAGATTATTTTCCCTTACCATTCATAGATCAAGTCCTAGACAACCTTTCAGGTAAACAATACTTTTCCTTCTTGGATGGCTTTAGTGGATACAATCAAATCAGAGTTGTTGTTGAAGATCGGACAAAACTACATTTACATGTCCATGGGGTACCTTTTCCTATAGGGTGTTACCATTTGGCTTATGCAATGCTCTGTAACTTTCCAGAGAGAGTTGTACTTGTAATCTTTGTTGATCTAACAAATGATTGTGTTGAGGTATATATGGATGACTTCACTATACATGGAGATACATTTGATGATGCTTTGAGAAATCTGGATAGAGTGTTAACAAGATGTGAACAACACAATCTGTCTCTTAGTCATGAAAAGTGTTTAATGATGGTTGATGAGGGGATTGTATTAGGACACCATATTTCAAAAAGAGGAATTCAGGTTGATCAAAACAAAATTAGGATCATTTCAGATTTACCTATTCCTCATAGACCCCCATAGATATCAAGTCATTTTTAGGACATGTTGGGTACTATAGGTGCTTTATCAAAGATTTCAGTAAAATTTCTGCCCCCATGTTTAATTTTCTAACCAAGGACTATGAATTTCTTTGGGATGAAAAGTGTCAACATGCTTTTGAAGAAATTAAAGAAAAATTAATCACTGCCCCAATATTGAGAGGACCTAATTGGGAAAATCCATTTCATATCCAAACAGATGCCTCAAATAATTCCATTGGTGTAGTTTTGGGACAAAAAGATGAAGAAGGAAAAATGTATGCTATTTATTATCTTAGTAAAAATCTTACTCCCACTGAAAAGAATTACACCACCACTGAAAAATAATTTCTTGTTGTGATTTATGCAATCAATAAATTCAGACATTACATTACAGGGTACAAAATATTTGTACACACAGATCATTCAACAATTAAATATTTAATGAACAAACCAGTGGTTGGAGGAAGAATAATTAGATGGTTATTACTTTTACAAGAATTTGATATTACCATTGTGGACAATCCAGGTAAATCTAATGTGGTAGCTGATTTTTGTCAAGACTAACCACTACAGGGGAGAAAGATCAGTCAAGGATAACTTTCCAGATGAACAATTTTTTTATTTCAGCAAGTACACCATGGTTTGCTGATATGGAAAATTATCTTGCAACAGGGAAGTTTCCTCCTTCTTTCACTAAGAAACAAATAAAGAAGTTAATCAAAACCAGTGCACAATTCAAATGGTTAAATGGAATGCTATTTAAATGTGGTCTGATTTTGGTTTTACGTAGTGTGTAAGAGAAGATGAAATCTTTGACATCCTCCAGAGCATGTCATGATGAACCAAGTGGAGGACACTATTTAGTGAAAATAATAGCTCATAAGATACTTGGCACTGGTTATTATTGGCCATCTCTACAAGGATGTGAAGAGATATATCAAGCGGTGTGATCCTTGTCAAAGGATGGGACAACCAACTTTCACCAATGAAATGCCTCTTCAACCTCAAGTAGTGATTGAACCATTTGAGAGATGGGGATTGGATTTTTTTGGTCCCTTTAATCCTCCTTCACAAGGAAAGGAATATATTCTTGTGTGTACTGACTATGTGACAAAGTGGGTAGAAGTGCAGGCATTGACAAATGCCATTGAAGAAGCAATTGTTGATTTCCTTTGGAACAAAATTATGGTAAAGTTTGGAGCACCAAGGAGCATAGTTTCATATCAGGGACCACAATTTATGTCTAATATGATCCAATATTTCACAATGTATTACCAAATCAATCATAGGAAGTCATCTCCTTATCACCCACAATCAAATGGACAAGTTGAAGTAACAAACAGAGAATTGGAAAACATCCTTACCAAAATAGTTGAAGTGGGAGAAAAGATTGGGTAAAGAGACTACTTGAAGTTATCTGGGCTTATAATACAACTTGGAAAACTACAACAGGGTTTTCACCATATGAGTTAGTCTATGGGAAAAATCCCTTGTTTCCCATTGAGTTTGAACTACAGACATTGAGGACAATAGTTAAGGTGGGTATTGAGTTGGATGCAACTCAAAAGGAAAGAATCCTTCAACTCAATGAATTGGATGAATTGAGGATGGAAGCACTTCAAGCAGAGATAGAGATAATCCAAGATCAAAGGAAGCAATGGCATGACACACATATCAAGAAAAGAAATTCAAAGTAGGAGATTGGGCATTGTTGTTTGATTCTAAGTACCAACAATTCAAGGAAAATTGAGAACCAGATGGTTGGGACCCTATCAGATTGAGCAGATATTTGACAATGGTTCTATTCAGTTACTTCCCATTGATGGCAGCAGAAGAACACTCTTGGTCAATGGACATAGGCTAAAACTCTATAGGAAGCCTCCTACTAAGGATGAATTCTTGAGGAAGATTGAAGCAGACAAAAGAATTTGATCATATGGAAGAACCCAGTTCTTCCAAAATGATCAAATAACTAGATGATAGATCCAGAATAAAGGGAAGAAAATGAAAACCAGTAAATGGCATTTTCTTCCCCAAAAAAAAAAAAAAAAAAAAAAAAAAAAAAAAAAAAAAAAAAAAAAAAAAATTCTCTCGAGGTCAATTGAAAACCAGCAATGGTGGTTGACCTCCTCTTATGGCTAATTCAAATAAAAGGGAATTCTTTGGAATTCCAGTTGTCTTATCTAACCATTTTTGTTCCACTTGTAGGAATGATGAGTCATCATAACAAAAGGATTACATCATCAAGGATGGTAATTATATCTTTTAACTTATTTAGGGTTAGATTAAAAGTTTGCATGTGTGATTAGACTTGATTTAAAAGTTGGTATGATGAGTCATCTATTTATACATTATGATTAAAAGTGAGTAATCATGAAGATGATTTGGATGGAATAAGTGGTGGCATAGTTATCATGAGTAATCATTAGTGAAAATCAAAAATAAATAGTTGAGATTTTTGAGGAGAAGCAAAAAGTGAATTAAGCTTGTGTTCCATTGAGCAAAAGAACAGAGGTTCCGTGAACTAAGAATAGAGGTTCCACATGCAGCTAAGAACAGAGGTTCCACAGATAAAATCATCAGTTCCACAGCTAAGCAAGAAGCCCTGCAGCTGATTTGCACAAAATCAAAGGAAACAAAATTTGAGTCGATATGGGGATTAAAAAGAAATCAGAACTAGAGGATGATTCCCAGCTGCTCACGGATGAAGAAGTGGCATCTATCTTTGAGCATGTACAGGATGGCTAGAGTTCTGAAAAAAAAATTTTCAAAGTATAATGATGAATTAGTAAGAGAATTCATCATAAACCTAGAGCAATCTAGGACAAAGGTTAGAAATATTTTTATTCCTTTTTCTATGAATACAATAAGTAATGTGTCTAGAGTGCCAATTGTGCATGTCCCACATCCTACCAAAGGGACCTTGAAAGAACTAGTTGAAACCCTACTACAAGAAGGAGAAACTGAACCCCAATACATTTACAATACAAAGAAAATCATAAAAGGGGTCAGAAGGGCTAGTTTTCCCAAACCCTTTGATAGGGTAGCATTTTGGATAGTGAAGTATTTAACCTGTGATGGTCAATTTGGGTCCATAGGAAAAGAAGTCCTAAAGATGCTCATATATCTGAAATATGGAGCCACAAAACCAGAATACATAATAAACCTTCCAGGGTTTCTTTTTTATTCTATCCAGACCATGGCCCAGGTATTCCTGGGGTGTTGGGACAATCAGGCATCAGTTAGTTCATTTAGTATGCCAACACCATTTTCTGTCAAAGAAAAATGGAGAAGAAATTTGGGAAAAGTTTCTTGGCAAGTTTAAGAAAAACCTAATATTATCAGAAGGACAATACCAACTCCATTTTCTCCTTCAACTAATTTGGAAATTGATGCCCTGTAGAAGAACAAAGGAAGTGGGAAGAGAGAATATACCAAAAAGAAGATCTGTGAGAAAGATCAAAACAACAAACCTTCTGTGCCTTTGAAGGAAATTCCTTCTTCTGCAGCAATAGCTATAGGGGAGCTAATATCTATCTCTGATGGTGATAGCTCACCCATGCAAGAGAAAGAAACAAAAGTAAGAAGAAGCTCTAGAAGGAAATCCACCACTTGGGCATGTTGAAATTCCCCAAAGAAGGAAAATTCATAAGAGGTCAAGGAAACCCCAGAGGGAAGGAGTGAATAGGAAAAGATGGAAAAAGAAGTTGCTGATATTTTGGGCATGGCCATGACTCCTCCTGAACCAAGCCAAGCTGAGATGGACAAAGGAGATGAGAGACTTGAGGAGCAGGATTTTCAAGAATTGGTTGAACCATCAACATTATCACATGAAGAAGAAGAGTTGGCATCCTAGGAGATGAAAAGGTAAATTTCCTTTGATAGAAGAAGAATGCTCAACTCCCCAAGTAATTTCAGAGGAAGAAGAAAGACATCAGGTTAAACAGGCTTTGTTCTTGTCTAGAGCAGAGCTCATTATCAGGGAAAAGGATGAGGAATTGGATTTCCTCAAACTCAAATTAGAACAGAGGGAAATGCTCATTGGAGAGCTAACAACTCAACTTGCAGTTAGGACTGAGGAATTATCAGTAATTAAAAAATAGCTGATAGAGAAAGAGGAAGAATGTCAAACTTCCAGAAAATAGAATGTTGTGTCCACAGTCTCTACACAGACTGAGTTAACTTATTTTCCACTCAAACAACTATGGAATGACACTTGCAGGGAACTCAAGAAGCTAAAACATCAAATGAAGATTTGAAGACCAAGATGGAAGAAGAAAAGAAGGAAAGAAAAGAGTGGGAAGAAAAATTTTATAAGGAAGAAGGAAACAAATATAAATGTCTTGCAAAAATACATATGGTCTGCATTATGAGTGAAAAATTGCTTTCCTGCAGGAGGCCCTCTCCTACATATAGTGTGTTTTTAGAAGAACAATTCATTCATTGGCAGCTGTCAAGGATTGCATGTGGACTTCCACATGAACTAAAAGATGAATCTAAATTCATGACAACTTATTCTTTAGCTAGTCCTGAGTAGAAAAATCTTCTATGTGAATTCTATCTTTGTAATCTGATGCTAGAGAAAAACACAGGATTTATGATCAATTTGTATGTGGGGAAAGTCATCTCAATGCATTTGTCTCTATTCTACAAAACCAGATTGCATGGAAGGAAAGGGATTCTAAGTTTTTATTGAAAGCTAGCTCAACTGGTCTCTTGCATGAGAGCTCACTATGGTAAACCTTCTGCCTTCTTCATACATTTTAGAACTCATGCCTTTGATGAATGATTCAAGACACATTATTTTTCTAGCTTAAAAAAAAGTATTGATACCTTTACCTCCTATGAGGAGGAGAAGTTTGAAGATATTTATGAGGGATGCTCAAAAGGTGGGAACTTCTTATGGTTTCCTTGAGAAGAAGGGAAGTAATATCCCCTACAAATCTGATCTAGAGTTTAGAAAGAGCAAAAATCTTTATGCACAATAATTCCTCAGATCAATGAGACCTATGGGAAAATATGGATGGGAATGTGAACAAGGCCCCCTCTACTTCTCACCCCCATGTCTCCTTGGAAAAATAGAGAACCTCAAGATCCTACTCAATTTGAAGAGTGGCAGAGGAAAATAGAAGTAGGAGCAGGGTATAATACCTCTAAGTTTAAGCATTGGAAGATCCAGTTTCAGCCATTTGATCTGAGCAATCAAATGGAATGCAGAACATATAACCCCACTTTTGAAGAATGAAGTTTGTAAAGGGACTTACAAACAAGTAAGTTTGGGGAAATGATGAGGCCAGAATATGCCCATTAAATGTATAATAAATGATCTCATCTTACTCTCCTTTTTATTAAGTTTGATTGCATTTTGTGACTTTTATTTGATCTGATATGAGTTAGGATGTAATTTTCCATCTTTTGATTGATTGTGATTCTAACGTTTAAAAGCTCTGAAATTCTTGACAAAGTGTGTTTGAAATTCAGTTTTGTAATAAAGCAAGTCTAATCGGTCGAAGAAATGAAGTATGTAGCGTTCAACATGTTTTTGGTAGCATCTGTTCCAATACAGCTTAGTTTTGGAACTTCCAAGCTAGTTCGAACTCCATTACACAGTCATCATCTAGTTCTAGAAACTTTTGGACTTAGTTCCGGAACTCCAATATTTAGTTCCAAAATTTTTGGACTTAGTTCCAAACTCCTGGGTATAGCTCGGAACTCTCACGGTTTTGATCCTTAACGATTTCCTATGGTTATGGAACTTCTCTAAGTTCGGAACCGATGGAAGTTTATCTATTCTAACCACATCCGGTGATTTAGCATCAATGACCCTTTTAATCAGGAAAGGATGAGAATTTTCCGAATCACGTAGATCCAGGATAGTTATCTTACAACTATCTTGATCAGCCACAATCCGAGTCAGCATCTATTCTAGGCATGATTTGATTTCATCATAATCATAGAGACAACTATGATTGTAAATGTATATATAAGCAGACCTGTAGTAGATAAATATATATAGATAGAATAGAGAAGATAGATATAGAATATAGAATAAGTAATAATAAGTACACAGATCCAGTATGTTTTGTAATACCGAATGTTTTATCAATAAATAGCCATTCCTGTTTGAGAGAATTCTAAGTTGTTAAATCTTATTCAAGGAGGAGCAAGGGCCCACTCCCCCAAGGACCAGGATATTCATCTATTTGGTATTTATATTTCCTAAGAAAATAGTTTAGATCTGTTAATTTTGTATCACTTTTAATTCTTCTAGTTAAACTCTGTTGTATACTCATTCCTACAGGTGTCTAGATAGATTCTTATTCTTCTTGCAACCATTTTTAAGCACTCTAAGTTGTGTGTTTATTTCCAAAAGCAAGTGTGTTTACTTCCAAAATCAAGTGTGTTTATTTCCAGCAAGTGTGTTTATTTCCATTCTGCAAAGTGTGTTTCCTTTTCTTTCAGTGTTTTCCTTTCCAAAGCTTTTCAGTGTGTTTCCTTTTAAGACAAAAGTTTTCATAGTATGATTTAAATAAGGTTTTTACCAAGAAGTCCTTAAGACATTGAAAAGATCCCCCAAAAATATAAAAGTGATTCAATTGTTAGAAGTTTATTAACAAAAACACCATCATTATGAGGTTCTAATATAGAGGTAAGAAAATATTTTTCTCAATTCCTTTGAAATGAAGTTCAAGTGTAGTAATTTTAGATTTTGTTAAGAGAAAAAAAGAGACTAATTCTTTCCGAATTACCATAAAACAAAATAAGTTATTTTATTTCCTTAAACTAATTTCTTTAACTTTCATTTTCAAAAGGAAGGATTTAGAGAAAGAAACATGAAGTATTATAAAAACTTATATTAATTTACAACAAGGTGAAAACTTCTTTTTCAACAACAAATCTGAATACAATATTACACAACATAATATAAAATCTTCATGATATTTTCAAGAAATATTTCCAATATTTATAACAAAACATTTGAATTTCCATTTCCTTAAATTATTTTGAAACATAAGGAAGAAATAATCTTTAAAATGCAAGTTACAAGCCCTCCAAAAAGTGGATATAACATGGAAGTTTTTCCCAAAAATAACTAACTTCCAAACAACAATAAGGACTTGTAAACTACTCCAAATAAAATCTTTACTCCATGCTCCAAATCATCTCAAAGAAATCATAAACATCCATAAGAATCATCTTTGTTGACCACTCAAATAAATGAGGACATTACAATCCTACAAGGAAAAAAAGAGAACATGTGAGCCTCTCCCCAAGCCCATGGGAAAGAGGTATGCATAACTCTAACCAACACTAACATGAAATAATTCATTGACACAATTAAGGCTTCAAAATTCATACAAATCCAAAACAAAATTGACAAAATAAATGTGAGAAGCACCAATTTTCCTATCATGGGAAGATTCGATGAAGATATCCATATATATAACCAAAAAGTCTACAAATTTAGCAGCAAAAAACTTCTTATCTCTCCATACATTTGCAGTTATTATCACTCCATAATTCACCCCTTATCACTCCATTCCCCTCTTTATTAAGGATTTTCAAACTTCAAGTTTCCTTGAATGGAGATAGGGGTTGATTTCCAAACCAAATGGAAATCAACCCCTACTACAAACCAAATGTAGAGGGTGTAACAAGAACCTTTCAAGATTGATCAACAAGCATTAAAAGTGAAAAAGGAAGGGGTTCCCCCTTTTCCAAAATAAAATCCAAAATACACACCCCTTAAGGGTTAGCAGGGGTAAAAGAAACATAAATTTAACACAAGGTATTTTTTTTTCAAATATCCTTTCCACATATAAGAATTCACTTCTATAAAAATAAAGGATCAAATAAGTACACGATCCTACCTTGCAATCCAAATATAATTCCAATTTTAAGTTTCTCCACCACAATCCCTTCTTGCTTCTAAGCTCTCCCCCAAAACACTATTCCATAGAATGAGCCAAAAACCCATTCCCTTCAACATGAGGGGATAAAAAGGAAAATGATTCCACAATACAAGCCAATGGGAGGGTAATAAGTCTCACCTTCCATCAAAAATTCATCCAATCACAAACCTCCAAAAATTAAAAAAAGACAAAAAAGGAAATTTAAAACCCATGAACTCATTAGAATACCCAAAATTCCAAAACATAACCCAATATTTAAAAATCATAATGAGGAGGTGGGTGAATGGAGTTATAATAAACCAATAGGCTTCATTTACCTAGACAACCCATCTACCCATACGGATATGGTGCAAGGCCTCTTTTCAATCTAAATGAGGTCATTTACTTGCGTTATCCTCCTCCTAAATGGCACATCTGTCCCAAATGTGAGTTTGGGAAAGATGTGGAATTTAGGAGGGAAAATTAGGGTCACCTAATCTAATATTAGGTGTCTTAATCCTTCCTTAGCATAGTCAAAACACACCAAAGAATTTTTTTCCTAAAGCCAAAAATTTTAGCATTAAGCACTAGATAATACATTAAACAATAGAGGTTAAGTTAAAAAAATTAGAAACTATAACACGAGGTGCACATAGTTTACATGGTTAAGAGTTGGAATAATGATAACACATAAGGGTGAAAGTCCATAAATAATTCAAGGTTTATATAAGATGAATAAAGTATTTAAATCATTAAAAATGGAAATTTCCCCCTCAAGGTTCTCCAAGAAGATATTTAGATTATGTCTCCAAAGTCCCAAGTTTCTCACATGTATAAATACATGTCACTTGCTCACTTAAGGAAAACATCATACCTATCCAACACCAATAATAGAAAATATAATAACATATATATGCATCATATCAATCATCCATGCATGATCAAAAATAGATAAAACAAATACATCATGATATAAGAAATCATATAAAGTAACAAGAGAGTTTTACAAAAATATATCCATGATGAATACAATAGAAAACAAGAGATCATAATCAAATCCAATCACATCATCATCTCAAATGCTCATAAAATGATCAATAAATGTTAGCAACATTTTCCCCATTGATACCCTATCAAGAAAAAGAGTTGGCATCCTAGTGCTTCAGAAAACGTCCATGGATAGCAATGTTAATATAAAAATTGTAGATACATAGTAACATTAGATATGTTAGTATACTATCATCATACAATGATTTAGTGCCACTAAAAATGAAAATGAGAAATAATGGACTAATGAGAACGAGTTGAAAAATGTTGTTGACTACAAGGTATTTTATTTTTGCCTAGAGTACCTCTTTAACTTTCATGTGTTATCCTAGTCCTCTATTGTTAAGGAACCTAATGATGAGAGGGATATTATGGGTGTGGAGGTGGTTTCAAAGTTGACCGAGTTGTTCTAAAACCTCCTTTTGGGGGTGGGATAGAGGCACGTGACCTATGATCCTCAAAAAGTATGAACCCGCTCCTATAACTTAGTCCAATTCCTATCTCAAGAATTCTATGCCCTTCACATGTTCTCCTCTACTAAATAATAATTATCAATAACCTTCTCTAAGGTTAGAGGATATACTATCCTAACTACTCCGACCAAGTATGTATTTGGGCCCTTGATAAACCTATTGACCTGTAACTTCTCATCTTGGAGGTTCTCCACATACTACAAAAGATCCAAAAATTAGCACTCATAACATGCTACAATGTCGAACACTTGTCATAGGTCATAGAACTCATCAATCCTCTTTTGTATGAAATGCTCAGACATATAACAAGACTAAACATTATTCTCTAACAATTCCCATGTAATTGTCTCTCATGTCAAATGGAGCTTTCACTCCTCATTCCTCCACCAAACACCTGCTGCATCTCGGAGGTTGTATGACAAGGTGAGCCTTGACATTGTTCTCATATGGATGCAAGCCAAAAAAACTATCTATACTTAGGAGCCATGAATTAGCCCCAAAATAATTGATCATGCCTCCATACATGGGTGGTTAGAGTCGGATAAAATCTCAAATAACACCACCTACCACCTACTCTTGAGGGCATTTCTATACTGCTATATGAATATGTATTATAGGGATGCGAAACCTCTCTCGTTGTGACATAACTGAATGTGGGTGGAAGAATGTGATCCTTCATCATGATGTGCCTCACTATCATGTTAACTAAAATCCTCGACAAGTTGAGGCTGTACTTAGAAGGTTATCCAATGGGCTCCCATCATCTGTTGAAGTTCATTTAAGATATGTGGTCAAATATCAGCTCTAAGCATTTTCTTGAGGTGACATCTCATGGCCTCGAGTCACTTTCACACCTCACACGTACCACGCATTGTCATCTTGCATAAGAGAAAGATGATACATTAGAATTTTGTAGAAACAACTAATTGGGATGGTTTTACCTAATCTTAAGCTAACAAAAGCTAAAAATAAACCCCATATTGTCTGGTGTTTAAACCAAGCTCTGATACCAAATGTCATGCCCCATTCAACGCGATGTTCTAAAATGTCCAAAAGATAACAATAATATCCTAAATAGTAATAATAATGGTAAATTTTTATTTTTTTTTGAAGTATTATGGTTAATCAACATTACTGAAACTAACATCCCATATGTGACTAAGTCATAATTACGACGAAGTGGAATCAAATCAATTGATTGGATAAGACAAAAGTTTGAGTTAAAGATAAATCACACCAATGTGACTGCATTGTAATCACGATGTTATAAGGACAGAATTGGTGTCAAGCCACTTACTCAAGTTTATTAATTTATTTTAATCAAAGATGATAAAATAATTATGTCGTGGAATTTTAGTTACTTTATTTATAAATGATTAGAATCATCGCTATGGAAGGATATAAATTGTTTCATTAAATTACAAGTGTTTTAAATTTTTCAAAAATGAATACAAGGTGTAGGAATTCCACAAGATTCTTATATTGATCATATGTTCAATTTAGTTCCCTAAATGGACCCTTACCTTATAAATAATTAAAACACTTAATATTAAGGATTCATATTAATCATTTAAATACAAGGTCAAAACTTAAGTAACTTAATTTCAACAAGGAAATAAGGAGAGACCTTGGATTAGGAAACTTTCCACCATAGGATTTTAGGGCATTAACAAAGCCCTAATTATCCTTATAGATTAAAAACATTAACTTTGACATTTTATTTTCTTTTGTTCATTCACGTGAAAGTTTTTTTTGGATGTAGGTTGAAGGAAAGAGGAGAAAGCTCTCATGGGGCATCAGTTAATGCAAGATGGAATGATCTAATAGTATTGTTTATTATTACTTATTCAAAACCCGTTAGGGTTTGATTCACAAGTATTTTAGGATGGAGATACATTATTTTCCTTTATTTTATTTTGTTAAAGTAAGAATTTGCAGGTTTGCATTGAGAAAGTCCCAAATGGGCGGGAAAAATAAATAAGGCCTTACGAACTAGCTTGAATGACCATTCAAATGTCTCGAGGGGAGACTACAACATTTAATCCATAATCAAGAAGGTGTAAGGAGGGCCACGGCCCTATCGTGGATGTTGTGGGTGGGTATGGGGAAGTGGGGGTTGTGGCACATACCAAAACCCTATCCTTAATGAAAAGGTGTTGTGGGGCGGGTTGGGACAGCCATCCCACCCTCCCAACCCATTATAATTATTTATAAGTAATAAAATGTCATCAATACATTTTTTAATTACCACTTATAACTTAATACGTATACATACATACATACATGTATATGTCTATGTATAAATATGTGAATAGTTATAATCCTAAGTGCATTATTTTCTGATATCATTTTCATTTTAATAGTAGTTCAACTTTAACATTTAAAGGAAACTTAAGAGTTATAAACTTGTAAACCAAAGGACTTATCAATGAATTGTAATAAGAGTACATATAAATACACATATTTGATAATGGTTATTCTAAACATACAAAGGTAATAGGTTTTAAAATATTATGAGATAAAAAGAGGTACATGTATAAACTTATACATGATCTTCTCAAATTGGAAAAATAATACATTGTGGATTCAGATATGAAACAACAATTATTATTCAACTTAGAACAAAATTCACACAACCACCAATTTCTTACTAAAATGAAATAACAGAAAACAAGATATAAACTAAATACAAGTGACCCACTTTTAGAACTTGATTATCACAAACAACATTAATATGAGGTTCAAATACACAAGTAAGCAAAGCTTTTTCTCAATTCCTTTGAAAGGAAGTTTAAGCGAAGTAATTTCATATTTTGTTAAGAGAAGAAAAGAGACTAATTCATTCCAGAATTACCATAAAACATACTAAAGATGTTTTATTTTGTTAAACTAATTTCTTTCACTTTCATTTTCAAGAATATTTTAGAGAAATATTCATGAATTATTACACTTATATTAATTTGTAACAAGGTGAAAATTTCTTTTTCAACAACAAACTGAATACAATCTTACACAACATAATAAAACTCTTCATGAGATTTTTCAAGAAATCCTTACAACAACATAGATCTGAATTTCTATTTCCTTTAATTATTTTGAAACATAAAGAAATAAACAATCTCTAAAATGTCGGGAAATTAGTGTTTAATGTAGGTAATTATTAGTTACGTGAATTAGTATTAGCTGTTACTTGATGATGGGGCCACTCATATTTTGTTGTGGTGACATCTTTGTAGACATCCTCCCTATATATATATTCCGGCTTAGAATTTTCAAGCGTGTGTACACTAAAGTATTATCTTTTTATTGTGAGTTCCTATCATCCGTATAGTTATGGAATTTTGAGAAAATGTGAAGGGTAGTTATGTTGGCCCCAGTGTAGGTCAAAATTTAGTTTAATCTCTGTAGTGATCCTCGACTTACGTGATCCTTTGACCATGTTATACTTCTTTGGAAGATGGTCATCATTCCCATTGAGTTGTTGTGAATATGTTCACTTGTAATGGTCGATCCCGTTGTGCTCATGTGTAGTAAGATCTAATCAGCCATAGCAAGATCCGTTCAATAAAAGTATGTACTTTGATACATTTTGCTTCTCAATGTTCACGTATGCTCCCCTACTCGAGCCATGCCATTGGAAATTTCAAATTGTGCGGGGTTGAGTGTGGACATGACACCCTTTACAAATAAATTCCAAAATAAATTTAAAGATTTCCAAGTTAAATAAGTCAATTGGAACCCTAAGTTTAACTAAAACATTCTAACTAAAGTTAAGGGAAAATTTCACTGATAGTAGTAGTTCTTCCTTTGCATTATTCGAGATCAGTCAGTAACCCCTTGAAAACAGAAATTTCAAATTTTGGGGTTTATATATATATATAATTTATCTTTTGTCCGTAAAAAATATGGGCCACTTTTGTGATTCTTAGAGGAGGTAATGAGAAAAATCTCCTCTATCTAACGCCCGCTTGTCAAATGGAGGTCAAAGGAAATGTATATGTTCTATGATGGGGCCACCTATTTGTTGTGGTGAAAAGCTAGTTGTTTCAATTTTTGTGTGTTCCCTACCGTGAGAGTTAGTGAGGTGAGAGATCTAAATCCTTTGTACTATACTTGGAACATCACTGATGTGACCATGTTATAGGTCTAACCACTTGAAATGTACTTCATTTTTTGCTTATGGTACTCTAATTAAAAACCACCGTTTTTTTCCTTCATGTTTAAAACAACTAAAGTTAAAACAATACAACAATTTTTTTATCATCTTGCACAACTAAGAAAATTGTGAAAAATCAAATCTAATCATGAAAAGCTAGTTGTTTCATATGTTGTTCCCTACAAAGATAGAGTTTAATACTTGGAACATCATGATGTGGTTATAAAACACTAAAACCTTCATGTTAGGATATTAAAAACCACCGTGTTCATGGTTAACCGTTGTATTTTTTTAATTATTAGTTATGTGAGTAAGTAATTTTCCCATGTAAACACTAAGTGTTAGTAAATAATTTAGTTGGTTGGTTGTTAGCTTTTGTTATATTGTTATGTGAGATTTTGTTGTTAAACCAAACTCATGTATTAAGTCTGTGTGGTTGAGGAGGTTTCCTATTTTATTGGATACACCCTCCCTATATATTTGTATTCCATGTATATGATTTCAATCAAGTATTATGTGTATACATTGAAGTATTATCAATTTATTATTGTGTAAATTTTTAGTTCCTATCATAAAATGCAAGTTACAAGCCCTCAAAAAGTGGAAACAACCTGGATTTTTATTTGCCAAAAATAACTAACTTCTAAACAATAATAAGGACCTGAAAACTACTCCAAAAACTAGCCCCATCTTCATGTTCCAAATCAGCTAAAAGATCCAATAAACAACCATAAGAATCATCTTGGTTGACCACCCAACCAAATGACATCATTACATGCTTCCATTGAAACAAAGAGATCATTCTATCCATCCCCTGAGCCCACGGGAAAGAGGTAGAACTAGCTCTAAGCAACACTAAGGTGAAGGAATTCATTCACACAATCAAGGATTAAAAAATTCATACAAATCCAAAACACAATTGATAAAAGCAACTTGAGAAGCACCATACTTCCTATCATGGCAAGATTGGATGAATATATCCCAATATATAACCAAAAGTCTTCAAATTTAACACCAAAAAACTTATTGTCTCTCCATACATTTCCACCCCTTATCACTCCATTATTCACAACTTGTCACTCCATTATCCTCTCCATTAATGATTTTCAAACTTTAAGTTTCCTTGAATGGAGATGGGGGTTATTTCAAAACCAAATGGAAATAAACCCCTACTATAAACCAAATGTAGTGGGTGTAACAAGAACCTTTCAAGGTTGACCAAAAATCATTGAAAGTGAAAAAGGAGGGGATTCCTCCTTCCCAAAAAAACTCTAATGTCCACACCCCTCAAGTGTGGGTGGAGTAAAAGAAACAAAAATTTAACACAACAATCATATTATTTTCAAAAAAACTTTCCACATACAATAATTCACTTCCATAAACAAAATAAGAATTAAGTAATAATATGATCCTACATGGCAATCCAAAACTAAGTCAAATTCCAAGCTTCTCCGCCAAAATACCTTTTTCTTTTAAACTTTCCCCAAAACATTATTCTTAAAAATGATCCAAAAGAACCCTATTCCCTCCAACATGTGAGAATAAAAATAAAAGGAGGCCAAAACACAATCAAATTGGAGGGTGAAAAGTGTCACCCTTCACAATAACTTCATGCAATCACAACCCTCCAAAAATGCCCT
This sequence comes from Taxus wallichiana var. yunnanensis, assembly GCA_018340775.1. Lineage (NCBI taxonomy): Eukaryota > Viridiplantae > Streptophyta > Pinopsida > Cupressales > Taxaceae > Taxus > Taxus wallichiana. Next base: position 682,315,809 of record CM031240.1, on the reverse strand, counting down.
CTAAAATCAAAAGAGGAAAAGGAAATTTAAAATCCATGCACACATTATAATCCCCCAAATTCCAAAAGATAACACAACACATAATTCACATGGTTAAGATATAGACTAACGAAAACACATAGGGGTAAAAATCCATAAACAAGTCAAGGTTTAAACAAGGCAAATAAAGTACCACAATCATCAAGAAAGAGAAAATTTGACCCCTCAAGGCATGTCGTGCTAGTTAGAGAATGTATCCTAAGTCCCATGTTTCTCACATGGATAAATACGTTTCACCCGCATATTCAAGGAAAACATCATATCTCTCCAACACCAACAATAGAAAATACAATAACATATATATGCATCATAACATTTATCCATGCATGATCACAACTAGATAAAACAAGTACATCATGATATAAGAAATCATTCAAAAATATAAGAGAGTTTGACAATAATATATCGATGATAAATACAATAGAAAACAAGATATCATAATCTAATCCAATCATTTCATCATCTCAAATGATCATGAAATAATCAATAAATGTTGGAACCATGTGGACCATCCATAAGATGTCAAGAAAAAGAGTTAACATCCTAGTGCTAGAAAACGTCCATACATAATAGTGTCAACATCAAAATGATAGACACATAGTAACATTATATCTGTTAGAATAATATCATGATATAATGAATCGGTACCACTGAAAATGAAAATGAGAAATAGGTGGGCACTATAGTTATCATTTTGAAAAATAAACTCACAATAATATTTGAAATAACTACTTCCTTTATTCAACTCGTACATGATATTTTTATTGATTGAGAGAGTGTTACATATATAGCCATTTCACTCCTACAAGTATGGAATCAAGACATATAAACAAATCCATAAATAATCCATTAAATATCTCAACATCCCATATATCACTCAACCCTTCTTAAAATTTCTACGTAGTCCACAAATATATCTCAATCTTATCTATGTGGTTTTTTTCTCATAAATCACTTACATAATATCTATATGAGTTTAATAACTTATTTTATTCATCCTCACACTCACACCTATCATATGTGTATTGTCACAAAACCTCTTTTACAATGTTTTATAAATATTACTAATGTAGAATAATCACCCAAACATAATAAAATGTGAGCACTAACACACATTTTCCTTAGATAAACCACAAATAATTCTCCACCTAGCATGTAATGTCTATATGAATGTAACTAGTTGGAAACTTAAACCTATTTGATCATGCTTGATTAGATTGTGGTCTTGCTAAGACATGGAAATGGGATCTTGGTGTGTTTATATATGAGGGAAATAAATTCCTTTACCTGGATGAGTGGTTTAGAATTATATTAGTGGCTTTGATAATAGATATTCATCAACTTTATGAAGATTTATAGAGCCTTGAGTTCCTTTCGTGTTAGTATTTAAAATGAGATCTCATGAGAGTGTCGTGTTATGAAATGAGGTGAATTTAAGTTACTTATATAGGGTTATGAAGTTAATTTATTGTGATAAGGCAAACCAAGGAGGATAAAATACCTAACAAATGATATTCAATCAAATAATAGAGTTGGAAAATGTGTCGTTTCAGGACCATCTTGGTCACCGAGACCGAATTATACAACTTGATAGAAGCTGTATGGTTTTGGAAAGAGAGGAGCTAAATAAATTCTAAAATATACATCTTGGAATGTAGAGCTTGAGAGATAGTATTGTTTATTGATATTTAGAATTTGTTGACACATGGGTATATGGAAATAAGTAAGTTAGATAAGAGATGACAAAAACACTAAGTGTGAATAGAATATTGATGTGTTTTTAGCCAAGAAGAAAATTTTCGATAAGAAGCATTAAAAGGGTAAATTTCTAAATCTAAATGTCTACAGTATCCACCTTAGGGGTTGATCTAAAAATACGAAGTGGAGAAATCTAAATAGTATCCTATTACTATTATTAGTTCTCCTTGTTGGTGTGATATCACCTAACCAATTGACCTAATTTGTGAATTGCATGAACTATTAGAAATATGATTAAGAAACTTAATGAGTGAAGATATAATTGTGACAAAACTTTCAATATTTATTTATAACTAGAATTATATAAATACTACAAATACCTTCAAAATTCTATAATACTAAAGTTGTTGAAAACCCATTAGAAATAGATTTTTAGTACTTTCCAAAAATACCTTTTCGTAAATCCTATTCGGATCACCATGCGAGGAAGGGAAATTTCACATGGTAAAGGAATAATGTTTATTAAAAAAAAATAACATTCACGATGGAGAACCAAATACTTAACATGGTTATCACCATATGTATATTGGGAGAGGAAATATTTCATGAGGAAGTGAATATAAGGGATGTGTAAAAGGTATAAGATTCTTTATGTCATATTTACGATGTAGAGAAGTGGGGCATATAACATTTGAGTATAACGTGCACAACAAAAGAAAGGCGATAAAATAAATTAAGTGAGAAACCATCTTGCACAATCCAATAAAAAGATATTTTTTCTAGTTAATCACATAAAGGATCCAATGCGAGACAATCTCTCATCATCGAGAGATTGTTGTTGAACAACATAATGAATAAAACAAACATGTGTATAGAGGAAAATTAGTTTCAAGATAATTTTAAATTATAAAGATAAGTGTTGTAAATTCATTATAGATAGTGGTAGAATTGATAATATATTATCTAGAATGAAATTGGTGAGACACATTATATTAAGAATATATAACACTCTATTCTATACAAAATTTATTGGTTTTTAAAAGGACATAAATTGTTGGTGAACTTATATCTCGTTAGGTCAAGATATATATATATATATATATATATATATATATATATATAATATATTAAATTATGAGAAATAATTCTCATAGGATTACTTGTAAGTACCAAAAAGGAATAGTCTACATGATAGAAGATAAATTTAACACATCAAGTTAATGATAAAATTTAAGATGTATATAGTAATCTATAAGTGTTACTAGCTTTAGAAATAAATTATTGAGATATATAAATAAGGAGAAGTATTTTTATACTTTCATTTCAATCCCATGCAAGATGGGAACATAATAAAGGAAGGATTACTTCTACCAAAAGTGAGGAAACCTCTCAGTAAACATGAGAATATAATTTAAAAAAATATTATAGATGGAATACCACTCATAAAAAGCATAAGTTGTCAAATGTACTTGATTCTAGGACCCCATTTTAGAGAAAATATATGTACAATGTGACACTAAAGCATAATGATGAGATAAAAAGGATAATGGAATGATATGATAAATTTTATGTCATATGTACAATGTACAATATTGCCACCAAAAAAGGACGATAATGGAGGATGCACATTGATTTTGAAGGCATAAATAAGATAACCAACAAATAAAAATATCATTTCTACACATGGATGACTTGATGGATTTCTTTTGGACTGATACACTTAAAAATAATTATATAAAGGGATGATATAATAAAATCAAAAGTAGAGAGAGATATGAATGGAACATTACGTTCAAAATTCAAGATGGTTTGTATTAGTGGTTTGTAGGTTTCTTTGGAATAACTAATGCACAAAGTAAATTTATGATACTCATAAATAAAGGGTTGAAATATTTTCTATGTAGGTTTTTCAAATTTTATTTGGATGAAATTTTTATTAGAAATAAAAATAAACAATATCAACTACAATAAGTGTTGTAAAATTTACACAAGGAAATGTTATTGGTAAATATAAAGAAATTTATATTCATGAAGGAGGAGTTGGTATATCTAGGATTTGTGATTTCCTAAGAAGGTTTAAAGGTGTATAAAGAGAAGGTAAGTGATATTTTTTTAATAGCTATCACCTAATATAAAATTTAAGTATGGGATTTCCATCAATTAAAGAGATTCGTTAGAAATTTCATAACAAAATTTAGTGAAATTTGTGAACATATGAAAAAAGAAGATAGTACATGACATCTAAAAGAGTTTGTATGGAATGAAAAAGTATATTAGGGTGAAAAAAAAAAATGTATTTGTGTTACATGATATTAACAAGGTATACTTGATTTATTGTGATGCATAACCATTAGAAATTCAATGAATCAATAACGTAATCCAATAACTTAGTTTAGAAAGAAACAATAATATAAGGAAAAACTAATAATTCTATAACCAAAAGTCATATGTCATAGTGTAATCCCTAAAAATGTGGATGAAATACTTGTTTCCCAAGGTGTTGGTGTTATAAAGAGACTTCAAAATACTATAATTCATAAATATTCAAGTGAAGTTGAATTAAATAAATATGTAGTGGGTTGAATTTCTATGAATTCACTCATTTATCTTGAAACATGGGGCTAGAAAATATCTAGTAGAGTTATTAATTCTCTTAGTAGAATAAATTTCATATTGTGTGAGATTTATGTTGAAGAAATGGGATTTAAAGCCATTAAGTTCCTTTATTGATGGAAACAATGTGCAAAATCAATGAATGTGGATAAACCACAATAATTAAAATAATTTAATGTAGGAAGGTTTTTCTTCAAGGAAACTTTTATTTCTATATCATAAGGATCTATGAGAGTTAATTTAATAATGGAGAAGTATAATATAGGACTATCTATACATTTTGATGTTAATAAAACAATGGTGTTGTTGATTTAAAGATAATTTTTAAAGTATGGGTATGGATATGTCTAAGTGTGTAAGGGTTTATCATTCTCTAATTAAAAAGGAAATATCTATAATTCATGGTTGTATCAACTACTCAGTGGCTACCTAAATAACCATTGAAACACTTGAGCATGGATTTTGTTCTAGTTTTTTTGAGAATGCATTAAAGATATGATTATGCCATTTTGTGGTAGATAGATTTTTATTTTTGTTTTTCACTTACAAAAACTAATGAACATATTTATATAATTAATTTATAGTTAGGGAAGTGATAAGGCTATGTGGTTACCACATAATATTGTGTTTAAGAGGAATACACAAACTTTGTTACACTTTTAGAGGAAAATGTGAAAGAAGCTCAATTCTCTAGACTATAATATAATTTTGTATACCATCTTGAGATAGATAGTCAAGTATTGATGGTTAATAGTATAGTGAATTATTTGGTTGTTTATTTAGTTAATAATTTTTCTAAAAATAATTTAGTTAATAGAAGCACCGAAAGGGAAATTTTATATATAATTTATGGACGTGGTTCATTAGGTGTTAGGATTTATATGAAATCAAAGATGCAAAGGTGATTTTACATAATTAAATATTATTAGAGAACTGAGATCAATTAGATTTAACATGTATAAACTATATGTAACATGTAATAGCATGAAAGTATAAGCAATGAGAAGATGAGAATGAATTATCTTGTATCTCAACTGTCTTAGAAGATTATGGGATAGAGACTAGATGGAATAGTCTGGATGTAACCTAGGTAATCTTCTTCTAGAGAAAAAGATATGAAATTATTCAAGATAGAACCACCCAAAAGAGGATAATCCCACCCCATGTGTTAGTGTATCGAACTGGGTACTAGTTTCTTGGAAACAACTCTAGATATGGTCTTTTTAGGGTTTAGAATTGTCTTCTTCTTTTCATGCTTTATCACTTTGGATTCACTGTAGGGTGTTTATTTAGTTAATAATTATTCTAAAAATAATGAAAATTTATATATAATTTATGGACATGGTTCATTAGGTGTTAGGATTTATATGAAATCAAATATGCAAGGGTGATTTTACATAATTAAAATATTATTAGAGGACTGAGATCAATTAGATTTAACATGTATAAAAAGATATAACATGTAATAGCATGAAAGTATAAGAAATGAGGAGATGAGAATGAATTATCTTGTATCTCACTATCTCATTTGATTATGGGATAGAGACTAGATGGAATAGTTTGGATCTAACCTGGGTAATCTTCTTCTAGAGAACAAAGATATGAAATTATTCAAGATAGAACCACCCAAAAGAGGATAATCCCACCCCAAGTGTTAGTGTTTGAACTGGGTACTAGTTTCTTGGAAACAACTCTAGATATGGTCTTTTCAGGGTTTGGAATTGTCTTCTTCTTTTCATGCTTTATCAATTTGGATTCACCGTAGGGTTTCATTGTTGCACCTAAAATTGCAAAATAAACCATAAATACATACGAAAATCTCAATCACATATTAGATAAAATAAATAATACATATACTTAAGTCTAACTAACCTCGAGTAGTCATCCCAAAGTAATTATCATCGAGCATTGCACTACATTTCAGAATTAATGTCATTCTTGTGTGTGTGTGATAGAATAATGCCCCTTGAAGCTATTTTTCCCTTTCTCGCTAGTAACACCAATATAACATGATACAACTACTTTTACCCTAAGATAAATATGTGATATGGAATTCAAAAACAGCCCCTCCTATGTATCTTGAATGATGCATCCCAAAATGTAATGCTTGAATTTTCTCTTTTTCCCTAGTAGTAGATATGAAGTAATATCCCAAATTGCTTAGCCCCCAATAATAGTAAGTTATGTATATACAATTCCCTTTGAATTTCATCACTAGAAAATAAAAATGACAACCCAAAGTGATAGGTAGTACTTTATAAAACATAATAGTCGATGCGGCTTTTCAGATTTAAGAAAAGGAAGGAAAAGGTTAGAAGCACCCAAAGGAGATAGTAGCACCTGAGAAATCCTGTCCCTAATAGGTGGTACTTTTTAGGATGCTCAAAGGATAAAACAAGAAATAAAGAACTAGTTCATATGTTGTCCAATGTCCTAAAGTAAAATAGTCATTCCAGAAAAGTAAATGATGGAAGTATAAAAAGGGTGAAATAATGTAAAAGAAAAAACAAGTGTTGTTAATGTCTAGTTTTCTTACTTAGGAATCATAGATATAATGACATACTTAGAAGCATGATGTAAATAGTAAGTGTGTGATTTCGTGTCTAGAGTTTCCCCAATTTATGATAGTGAATGAATATTCGGTAGCATAAAGTAGATAGGAAGAGTGTATCATGTGAAGAGCCGAAATAGGTTGTAGCCAATAACCCATAGGATGGAAATTGATAACATGTTGAATGGAGGTTGTAACATGTGTATCATGGAATCTAAGAGGGGATGAGGACCCTAGGGGTGACCTTGTGTGCATAGTAGAAATGATGCATGTATTTATTCCATAAATAATGCCAAATCCTAAGCATCTTGTGATTAATATTGATCCTTGTTCCAATTATGCAGATTTTTTTGGGATAATGATAGACTTGCAAAATAAGAGAAGTGCAGTAAATTCTCATGGTATATGAAAATTGAAATTTAACTTAGAAAAATAAACATAGAAGTATGTATAAAAAAGTGAGTTAAGGATAGAATACACCTGAATTTCATGAGAGAAGAGATATAATTGTTCTTGTGTGTTTGTTACCTTGTTGATGGTTGGAAGATTACATCGACAATTTAAGCATCTAGTTTCCATAGTGAGGATTTAGGCATCCTTTCTCCATACTTGAGCATTTAGGCATTCTCATTGCTAAGGGAAAAGTATTGGGAGAGCTATACTATTTTCTCTCCAATCATTGATGCTTCCCCACAGATAAGTGATACTTCGAGACGATAACAAACCCAATAGAAACTAGCCATGTATGACACATTGTTCCAAACATATTGTTGTCATGCATATGATCTAGGTTCCACTCCCTATTAAATACCAATAGAGAAAACATAATCCAAGAAATAGGAATAATTCGTTTCCTTGCTCAAAGTATGAAACTTGTCATTGATTTTATTCCTATTGTACTTGATAGTAACCTGTAACTAAGTACATGCTACTGGAATTTGATGAAATATATTACTAAATACCTCTTGAACTTGTACTAACCTATTTATGCCCCCAGACAAAACAATCTATGTGGGACACTAACAACCATTGTCCTTATCTATATTGGGTGATTTTTTCCATGCTTTATTTTTTGGCCTAACTATGATTATGAACCATTTTACTAGCTCCTATTTGGTCATATTTTTCTATGTACCACTCTATGTCTAGTTTCTAGCATGATGAGAGGGTGAAATTATCACTCAATGATTTTCCCCACTGCTTTGGAGTGTGTTAGATGAACTAACGAAAGTGTGATCGAAACAAGGAAAGATGAAGTTGATGTACACATATGAAATAGAACTCCTATAGGGGTATGTTGTCGTGAAAATGTGCTACAAAGAAATTGGACTTTCCAAGCATAACAACTATACCCCTGCAAAAATTTTCATGTTTTATCATTCCTAGGCACCCCAAATCAAATCCATTAGTATGGTCACCCCTTATTTGATGTCAAATTGGTCCCCTAGGTGATTTAGGAAAGTCTATTCATTCCCCCTAGGTGATTTTAGGGAGTTCTGAAGAGATGTTATCTTCTAGCAGTATTGGGAAGGGCTATTGTTGGCCTTCCCATTGCTATATCAAACCCTTTGGAGAAAAACAAAGGGAAAAATTAAACATGGAGGTGAATATAATACCTTAAAACATCATGGAAATTATTTTTTGAAAGGTTTGGGGATGTTTTGAAATATTTGGGGTAGTCGAGTAAAAACAGGTTCACAAGCCTAGGCAGTACACAAGCCTTAAACAACTATTGGGATTCAAAAGAAGATTCTGGGAGGTACATATGGAGTTATGAGTTAAAAAAACATCTACGGAAATAGGATTCCAATACCTACATGATGATAAAATAATATTTTTCACAACACCTTGGTGCATAGGATTGGCAGGCGCTTTTCTCGAGCACAAGTTGAGTATAAAATAAAAAATAAGTTTTTAGGGATTTTATGGTTGAATCAAGACATGAGACCCCAAAATTAGATCTAAAATGAAATTTATAGTCAAGATAATATAAAATTTTATCAATAAATTCCATCGGGAGCTCAAGTTATCATCATTCGAAGGTACCCTCTCAAAGGCAGTTCAGGACTTAGTCATTTTTTGGGAGGACACATGTTAGCACTAGGAGCCTGGTAGGATTTCATGTCCCCAAATTCCCAAAGGTTAGGTAAACCAACACTTGAAAATTTTTCCCATGCCCCATGTGGCCTCTTGGACCCTCATGCGACCTCCGTACTTGATAGTTCAAATTTCCCAGTGCATTTTTGGAGCATCCATTCCCTCTTTGTCGGATCAAGCACCATGTATCAACACCAAGACCACAAAGGAAAATTATGTCCCTTATGTCCTTGAGGTGAGGAAAATAAGACCTTGAAAAATATTCCCATACCCTATGGGGAGTCTTTTGGACACTCATGTGACCGACTTTCACCCTCAAGTGCATTTTTGGAGCATTCATTCCCTGCCATCAGATCAAGTGCCACGTGTTAGCTCTAGGACCACCATGAAAACTGATGTACCTTATGTCCCTAAGGTGAGGGACATAAGACATGGAAAATTTTTCCCATCCCCCTATGGGGAGCCTTTTGGACATCCATGTCACCTACTTTGAACTCCCAAAGCTTTAAAGCGGCTTTTCTCACCTTCAATCTCTGTTGTCGAATTTTCACCACGTGTCATCCTCTTGACCACCATGGAATTTTATGTCCCTCATGTCCCTAAGGTTAGTGACATAAAAATGAAAAATTTCACCCAATATTCTCCCTCCATGCATTCAAAATTTGAAAAATCTAATCATTGCTCGTGTTTGTTAGTCCTTCCAGCATACTTCCACTCTTGTGCACAGACACACTTCATCCTTCCTCTGTAACTCGTTTCCATCACCCCACCATTGAAAAAAACTTATAACACATAAAAAAGGAACTAAAATAAATTTCCCATGGTGATACGTAGGTCTTAGAAGGAATTCTCATGAAGCTAAGAAGGAGAAATGATGAACAACGAAGAAGAAAACAATATAATCTCCATAACCAAAAATAGAAATATGAAAAAAGCTTTCAAACCAGTGTAGGAATCAATGAATCATTTGTTTATATTTGTTCCTAACTCAAATATAATAAAAATAACTTCAAACTCTCCTCTCATGTGATAGAGCATCCACAACGAAAAATCTCCTTTGCGCACCTCATCAAAGAAAGAAGTGGGATTTCCCCTCAAACTAGTTTTTGGATTGAATTAATATTACACGTGAAGCACCGAAGAAAAAACCAACATAAAAAATATAATTTTAATCAAAAATGGAGGAAAAAACTAGACCTACAATTTTGAGGTCCATTAATGGTTGCCACATTAAGAAGCACTTCCAGGTCTGAAAATTAAAACTTTAAAATCTCCTGGACTATTAAGTGGGCATGCCCAAAATTTCATAGGGGAAATGTTGGTAAAAACCCATATCAATAAAATTCGTTGTGTGTCAAAAAAACATACGAAGCCAACTTTCTAAAAATAGCAGAGCCTACTACATAGGACTACTATTTTGGAAAGCCATCGGCAGAAAGGACCTGTGAAGGAGGCAAAGACATTGGGGATGCACAACAATAAAGAATTCACTAGAATGGCCATTTGTGGAAATTACTAAAAATAGAAAGTGGTCCCATGAGCACCTTCTAAAAATATAAAGTTGATTCGGAAGGAATAAGGAATGCAGGAGAAAGAGGAGTAAAGGTAACAACACTCGGTGGAAGTTTTAGGGACTTGATTTTTCACACTTGATAAAAAATAGTAAGTTGATTTGTCTAAGGGAGACATGAAGACAAAGTGGACGGGTCAGAATCTAACACAACCATTCTCTTGTGAGTATGATGTGGAAGACAAAAATGTCTTGTAGACATGGACCTAAATGACTTTAAGACTCACATGGCCTCCAGGACCGAAGGAGCATCAAAGAAAAAATATTCACAAGTTGCTTGTTCTTTTCACACAGAAACTTAGTGTCTCAAATGCAGAGTCTCGAGATATTCCTAACCCTCTCTTTCCACTTGTTGGGTTTTAAAATGGTACTTTAATCAAAACCATAGTTAGGGGACAACAAGTCCCTCCTCTTTATGGGAGAGGTTCCCTTATTGAAAGCAAACAACAAAGCTTATATAAAAATGTACACTTTCATCTTAAGGCTAGACCTCTGACATTTTGAAATGATTTTATACCAAAAGATTATCAATACAAATGAATAGAAGAACTGAAGAAAGGAAAGAGCATAATATAACAACACTTTCAGGAAATATAGATAGCAGTATAACCCTACACGTACTAAGCAAGAGTGATACATAACAGAATCATTCACATTCACAACATAAGATATCATTCCATAGACACAAAGTTCTAGAAATCATATAAATAAGAACACAAAGTATCTATCATAGAAGATAAATGATCCACCAATTTTAGATGAGAAAGAAGGGACAATGTAGGAAGATAAAGAAAAGGGTAAAATCCTTCCATCGATTTACTTTCAACTATAATTACACTTCAAAATTATTAGAGTCCAACCCTTTGCAATGAGCCAAGATCTTACATTTATAGATGAAGCCAAGAGAGGAGAAGAAGAGAAGGAATAAAATCCAATTTCAAGCTCAACCACCAACCATCAATGCACCTACAATATGTCAAATCTAGTTACGCATGTCTTTAGTGTGCTAAAGAACGAAGGATGAGAGATCACATAAAATTTGGTCTAGCTGAAGCAGTCCGATCACATATTAATGGTACGAAAGATGTTTTCCGTGTTTTCACCCAAATCAAGTTATCCAACCGGTTCTCTATGTTTGTTTGGCATGTAGGAGAAGGAACTATGGAAGATTGGATCAGATCTTGGTAGTTGAAGCAATCGAGATCCGTATTAATGGTTTGAAAGATGTTTTCTAGATTTCTAACCATCAACTCCTGATGAAAACAATATTTTATGATTCCATGGCACGAGAGGAAACCAATACCTTTCTAACATTATAAAATTTGTCAATTTCTAAGCCTGGAGTGAAAGGTATGCTTATTTGAATATTTGAATCGAATCCATACAAAATTGAAAAATGCAAAAATGGTTCCACCGGCCCGAAATTTAAATTACACCTCAAGCACAAAAGATGCAAAAGTACAAAAATTCCCCACAGTCCCACAAGCACACAACCTCATGTTTTGCATTTGGGTCTGACACGTGGCTTTACTTGAGTGGTAACAGAGTTGCGGATCACTTTATAATTTTACTTCTTTTAGAAACAATGCTCAAAATCTCAAAGTTCTTTTCCAACCCACCTCTCTACTTTGAATTTTGATGCGGGCTCAACATTTGACTTTTTCCCTTTTGGAAACAAGGCTCAAAATCTCAAAAGGATCCGACAATCCACCTCCCCACTTTGAATTTTCATGCAGGCTCGAGATTTGAATTTTTCCCTTGGTATGAGTGAGGCCATGGTTCACTTTATCACTTTATGCTTTTTATGGAAACAAGGCTCAAAATATCAAATTTCTCTTCCACCTACCTTCCAGCTTTTACTTTTGACACGGTCTTAACATTTGAATTTTTCCCTTCATTTGGTGAAGGCTTTATGTCTGACCTAAGACACATGGAGGCTTCCCACTCATTTGGAGACTCTGTTTGGATTTTCCTCTTAAAAGAGTGCCGAAGAGACACGTGGCTCCTTTCACTGCCTTACCTTATTTCTTTGTGTTTTTGCTAAGTCCCTTTTTTTCTTGGCAGGCCATATGTCTAACCCTAGACATGTGGAGGCTCAATGCACATTTGGGACCTACCTTTAGATTTTTCCTTTGAAGGTACGCTGAGCTGACACGTGGAGGCTTCCACAAACCCTTCTATACTTATCTCGATTCAACAAAGGCTTTGTTCCCTTTTGGACCCGGGACACGTGGAAAGCTAGCACTCATTTGGGGGATCATCTTTGGATTCAACACTTGAAGGTGTGCCGTTGAGACACGTGGAGAGATTCGCTGGTTATTTTTACTTAACTGATTTGGACTCACTCTTTGACTTCTATCGGACCCTAGACACATGGAAGGATTGCAATAGTTCAGGGGCTCTCTTTGGGCCACGCTTTTGAAGTCACGCTGATGAGACATGTGGCACAATTCACTTATCCTTTTGTAACTAATCGATTTGGACCCACTCCTATTTCTCCATTTCTTTTCTCGGATCCTTTCTATTTATTTAGGAGAGACTATGTTGGGTTCTAGACACGTGGAGGGTTGGCACTCATTTAGGGTCTCTCCTTGCATCCCTATTTTGAAATTGTGTCGATGAGGCACATGCCGAGTCTACACTTACTTAGGATCCTGATTTGAATTTGGCCTTTGGAGGTGCTTTGTAGAGACACTTGAAAGCTTCAGCTAGCTCTTTATACTTAGCCGATTTATCGGTTGACTTTATCTTATCGAAATCTAGACACATGGAGGGCCTGCACATATTTGGGGTCTCCACTTTTGTGTGCACTACCAAAATTTTTCCACGAGACACGTGGCACCTTCCACAGTCCTTCTATACTTAGCTGATTTGGGCCTCGATTGAACACTTCCTTTCTTCATAAAAAATCAATTTCCAAAAGTGACCCAACGACCCGCCTTCCCGCATCCAATCAGATATGTCCACATACTCGTGGATGTTTGGGCCGAAAATTGATAGGGAAGATACGCCCATCACTCATGACTGTGGAAAAATACAGAGAGGGAAAACTCTACCATTTACACCTAAATAACACATTGCTCCTCGTGGAAAGGAGAACTGTAAACAACACCAGGCTTGACACGATCCACGGTCATAGAGAAAGGATTTGAAAATTTCATTCAAATGAAGGAAAAAATTTCAAGAATCCAGATTGGGAAACATAAATTTTATCAAACCATGCAAACCGCAAGATTTTAACAAAGACGGGGATTGCAAATGAGCACCAATTTCTTCAAAGCACAAATTCTTTCTATCTCTCCAGACTTCTCACTCTGCTCAAACATCTCTCAAAGGCATCAAATCAAAATTTTCAAAAATTGACCTAAAAATGAGGGGAATTTTGAGGGTAACAATAGTTGGCTCTTTTTGGGGATGACTTGGCTAGAGACAGGAGGAATGAGGCAAGATAAAGAACCATAGAAAAACTCTACAAAAGTAGAATATTTCCTTATCCATTGGGCAAATAGATTCAAAGGTAACACCAATACAAATGACAACACACACAGAAGGGAACCAAACCAAAAAGGAAAGACAAAAACAAATAAAACACCACACATAGAATATATAAATGGATTGCCTAATCACCTAGGACTTGAAAAACTTCAAGTACTACCCACTATAAGGAAGTGGGAGAGAGGATACATCCATATAATCCAAGTAGAAAGAATTTTCTCCAACAAAGTGTCTAATTTTGAAAGGACCAAGCCAAAGAGAATTAAACTTACCATGGCTTCCTCGAGGTTCATGTATTTTGTCCCACAATAGAAAAATGTCTCCCACTTGAAAATATTTGGGCCTATCCTTCTTATCAAACAAATCTTTCACCTTCAATTGATAAGTTGAGATCCTATCAAAAACTTGCATCTTTTCTTCATCCAGCTTCTTAAGATATGTGATCCTCTTGTCCAAGGAACTGATGAAACTTGAATCCTCAATAGCCTTCATTAAGTGTAAGGTTGGAAATTCCACTGATTATTAATATCTAAGCTTTAACACCATACACCACTTGGAATGGAGACATCCCAATTACTCTTTTGGAATTATTCTATCTACCTAGAGATCATCATAGAGCTTCTTGTGCCAATTCCTTTGAGAGTCATTGACAAGCTTCCGAATGATGGTTACCAGATTATTATTTATTAATTCTACTTGTCCATTCCCTTGAGGATAATAATATGAAGAATTAGAAAAGGAAATTCCATAGCCATAGCAGAAATCCATCATCTCAGAAGAAGAAAAATTGGAAGCATTATCAAATCACAATCTTGTTTGGTACCCCAAACCTTATCAAGATGTTCTCCATAATGAAATTACACACCACCTCAAAAGTAGTGCTTTTGAGTGGAATATCCTCTACCCACTTTTTGAAGTAATCTATAGCAGTTCGTGTGTGTATGTCCATCACTGGAAGGTGGGTGAAGAGTTCTAGTGAAATCCAATCCCCACCGTTGAAAATGTTCATCAATCATTATTGGTTTGAGTGGTAAATCCACCAGCTTAGGTCTCCTAACAAAATTTTGATAGGCTTCACACTTACCTGCCCTTTTTGATGCATCTCTACGAATAATGTAGGCTAATAATAGCCTACACGAAGGATCTTATGGATACCGAAAGTAGAAGAGAAGTGCCCTCCACAAGCCTGATCATGAAAATCTGAAAACAACTTCTTTTGTTTCTCTTTATCCACACATTTAAGGAATCTTCCATTAATGCCTTGCTTGAACAAAGCATTTTACCATAATACATAATTTGCGAACTTAGCTTAATAGATATTTTTTTTCCTTGGCACTCAAATGGGATGGACATTCTCCATAAGTAAGAAAATGTGCAATATCAACATACCACTCATCTATTGAACTGAGGAAGAGGACAACAAGGACATCAACTACTTTTGTGGACAATTTTTCATCAGCCCCTTCAGCAATAAGCTCACACAATCCTTTACCCCAGACTAGCTTAGTTGGCTTGATATCAAGGTCATATTCTTAGACCTTTGCTACCCAATTACCTCTCTTAGTTCCAAACTCATGTTGTGTAAGAATAGACTTGATGGTTGTATCAGGTACAAGCACAACAGAGTGAGAATTAAGAATATAAAAACGAAACTGCTTAATAGCTTTGACCACTACAAAAGCATGTTTCTCCATCATAGTATATTTTAATTCATGAGATTTCAGAACATAGCTCATGAAGGAAATTGGAAGTTCATGATTCTCATAATTTCCTTGAGTTAGCATAACAACCAAGGTATTCTCTATAGCATAGCAATAGATAATAAAATCCTTTCTAAAATTAGGACATGCTAAGATGGGAGTTTTAGCAATGGATTTCTTGATATCTTCAAATTCTTCCTTACCTTCGAAGACTAATAAAAGGATTTCTTTCCTTTCATAATTTTAGAAATGCTCATAGTCAGTTATGCAAAGTAAAGAATTAATCTCCTCAAGAAATTTATCTTTCCAAAGAAAGAGTGAACACCCTTTTTGCTTGTGGGAAGAGGAATCATTGATTGCTTGAACTCTTTCTAGATCTATCTTGATACCTTATTTGGAAACAATGTACCCCAACAAATTTCCTTCATAACACAAAATACAAAATTCTTAGGATTAAGAGAAACTCCATGTTCTCTACATTTTAAAGAACTATCTCCAGATGCTAAAGATGATCTACCCTTGTTTTGGAAAAAAATAGTCAAATCATTAAGGTACACAATACTACACCTTCCGTTTAGGCTACCAAAAGCTAAATCCATTTCCCTCTAGAAAGTGACACCAAAGCATTGATAAGGCCAAATGGCATTCTCTTGCAGGAAAATTTGCCCCAAGGGGTAGTAAAAGTAGTGTTGTGCTGATCCGGGTTCTTTGATTCCACTTTATCATATCCAGAGAATCCATCTAGCATAGAAAATATCTCGAATCTCGAGACAACTTGCAAAACTTGATCCATCATGGGAGTGGATAGTTTTCTTATAGAGAGGCCCAATTCAAATTCTTAAAATCCACATAGATGTGAATCTCACCATTATTTTTCCCGATAGAACAATACTAGAAATCTAAGTTGAATGATGTATAGGGAAAATAATCTTGGATTTTAGTAACTTCGGATCTCCTAAAAATAGTATCAAAGAACCTTAGGATTATATTGCCTTTGCTTTTCCTTGAAAGGGTTGATCCCGGTATCGAGAGGATATAGTGTTGCATCTCCTTTGGTTCAAAAGTCTTAAGATCTTCATATGAATAGACAAAAACATCAACATACATCTTTAATAGGCTTACTGCTTTCTTATTTTCTTCTTGAGTGTAGTATTTTCCAATATTCACCACCTTGGGTTCATCATTTCTTCTAATATTGACCTTCTCATACTCAACAGTTTTGAGTCCCTTGAGAAGCTTCAGATTTGATGAACCTATCATGTTTGTCAAACAGATCTTCTAGACTCACCAGTCCTTTGGGAATCTTGTTACCCTTCAACTTAATACAGGGCATCCCGATCCATCTTTTTCTCATTAGAGGGCACATATTCTCTAGGGTAAGTTTCACTTCCTTCAAAATATAACTGATTGAAGTTATCTTTAAGCTCTAAGAAAGAGAGAAAGTGTTGATCATCATTGAAAACCTTTAGTTGCTTGCATTATCCGGCACACTAGGCCTATGAATCATTTCAATAGTAAATTTCTCTTGAGAGAAATCTAGATGAGGAATCAACAAAGATCCTGAGACAACTAGAGAATCAGCTCTAGTATTCTT
Source organism: Taxus wallichiana var. yunnanensis (assembly GCA_018340775.1). NCBI lineage: Eukaryota > Viridiplantae > Streptophyta > Pinopsida > Cupressales > Taxaceae > Taxus > Taxus wallichiana. The sequence continues at coordinate 682,298,452 of CM031240.1, read as the reverse complement.
TTCTTTTGTCATAACTTCAATCGAGAAAGCATCAAGAAATTCAATGGAATCCCAAACAAGATTTTTATAATGTTTTAATCTCCTATTCTTGACTTGGTAAAGATCCTTTAGTTGTTTCACAATCAACTCTTCATCACCATGAGAACAAATATTCTTTACTCCTATTTATTTTTCTATGCTCAACCCAAGGATGAGAGCCTCATACTTAGTTGTATTATTTGTATATTTAAAATGAAGCTTGAAAGAAAATGGATAAATCTTCCCTTCTAGAGAAATTAACACCACCCTATCTCCAGAACCATTTGAAGAGAAGCTTCCATCAAAATCCAAAGTCTAAATTCCATTGGGATCATGAATCAATCCCTTAGGAAGTTTTGCCTCATCTTCTGACATGATCATATAGTTTCCATGCCCTATATCTTCATAGAGTATTTGTGCTTTTGGATCATCAGTCTTTTGCACAATATACTCAGTTTGTTTCTCAGGTAGAAACTTCTTCATCTTTCCATTAACTAGGATCAAGGCATGTGACTAGTCCATATGAATTTCACCTCCTACCTTTCTATAGAAATTCCTACTTAGCAACATACCATATGATGGAGGAATATCAACAACCAAAATAGTGGCTAAGACCCTTTTCTCTGGAAAATAAGTAAAGGCTACTTGTGCATATTTAATCCTCCTAACCAAAGGCACTTCCCTACTCTACATGGAATAGTAGGAACCAAAGGCATGTGTTAGAGTCGGACCCAAAGCATGAGCTACTTTTGCATGCATTACATTATCTGATGTTCCTTAGTATATGACACAATTACTAAGTTTATGGCAAGCTATGAGGAGAGTCACATTAAATGGTTAAATTTTCTCATTAGGGAAGTGACTCAGCCTCAAGGCTTGGTTGAGGTGAGAAAGAGGGAGTGGGAAAAATACACTGTAGAAGTATTAGATGAAGCTTTGGATTTTGAATTGAAATTTTTTATCATTTTAGCAATGGCTTTTGGATGGGTTTGGTAAAACTCGCCTCGAGATTTGGCTCTTGGTATTTTTGAGGTGATCAATAATATCAAAAGACCTGGAGGTGGATGGTACATCACTATTAGGAACAGGAGAAATCTTTGATTTATCAACTTTAGGAATTGAAGGAAAAGAATTTGTGGAAATAGAGGTTGAAGGAGGAGGATTGACATTACTCACCTTTTGTGTGGAGGTAGTGGGAATAGGGGCTTCTCTTTTAGTAACCATCGATTAGTTACAGGAAACTCCTTGGATTTCTTAATAGGCTGCATCACTTTTTCTTTCTGTTCATTTTCTCCTTAGTCATAACAACATATGACTCACTATTCATTTCTTCCACTCTTTCATTATATTTATCTTTGTCATCCATGCCTTCAATGGTAAATAAATGAACTTAAGATCCACCAAGCCCTTCCATTTCTTCATCTACCTCTTCTCTTGGGTCTTCAAATTCTTCATTAAACTCCTCATCATTAGGTTCTTGAACTTCACAATTTTCATTGACTGGAACCTTGATAGGTGGGCCTTCAATAGAAAATTTATTCGAGAAGGAGGTAACCGCCTCCTAATCTGGAAATTCTTCCTTGGAATATCTTGGTAAGGAGCATGCTTGAGCCAATTACTTTTTGATAGCGGTGAGATCATTTTCTAACTTCTACACTAATGGATCTCGGTTGGCTTAAGGATAGGAAGAGGATGATTCTTTCGACTTGGAGGATTGTCTTCTCAATTTACCAGACATGATTAAATCATCCTCAACACTGATATCCAATATTTGATCAGCATCTAGAGTTGCAAGGTTATCCCTCCTTAGTGCATAACTCACTTCAGGCAACTGAGCATTAAGGAAGAAGAAATTTTGGATTTGATCTACAGGGTGAGTGTTCTGTGGAATTTTAAGAACTAGCTTGTTGAATTTAGCCACAAAATCCCTCATGGGTTCATGTGGTTCCTTCTTGATATGAGAAATTTGAGCCAAGAGGGCATGCACATCTTCAGTAGGTTTGAAACATTTCTCAAACTGAGTTTTCAAGGTGGTCCAATTAGTAATTGACCTAACAGAAGATGATAGAACCAATCAGCAACATTATCCTGCAATGTTTCCACAAAGATCTTGACAGAAACATCTTCATGTTCAACCCCAAGAATCCCACATGCAACAATGAAGGCTATAATGTGTTCATCTGGGTGTACTTTTCCTTCACAGGAATTTAGAAAAACATTTCCTACTACTCTTGGGTAACTCATTCAATGGCTGAGGAAGAGCAAGGGGCCCAATCCATTGTCCCCAAGGCAGAGGTGCTGCCATCTATGGGAATATTGTCTGAAGGGGAATTGAAACACTAGCAAGTATCAGAGAAAGAAGATTAAAACTGAGTTGTTTTGGAGGAATGTTATTCTTGGATTTTCTATCTTTAACAGGAGGTGTGCTTGAAGAATGAGTTCCTATGTTCCTTCTTGATGGAAGAAGAGAGAAGTTTTGTTGCTCTAGAAGTTGAAAATGAGAATCTTCAACCCCAAGATCTTTCTTCCCATGTGTATACCATAGAGTTTCCAGATCAAAAATGATCTTGAATTTGTTCTTTTAAAAGGGATATGTTTGAAAAAAATCCCCAGTGGAGTCGCCAAAAACTGTTGGGTTTTAAAATGTTGGTTTAGTAAAAACCACAGTCAGGGGACAATAAGTCCCTCCTCTTTATGGGATAGGTTACCTTACTGAAAGGAAGAAACAAAGCTTATATACAAATGTACACTTTCATCTTAAGGCTGGACCTCTGACATCTTGAAATGCTTTTATACCAAAAGATTATCAATACAAACGAATAGAAGAACTAAAGAAAGGAAAGAGAAAAATATAACACTTTCAGGAAATATAGATAACAAAGTATAACCCTACACGTACTGAGAAAGAGTGATATAGAATAGAATCATTCACATTCACAACATATGATATCATTCCATAGAAACAAAGTTCCAGAAATCATATCAATAAGAACACAAAGTCTCTTATCATAAAAGATAAATGATCCACAAGTTTCAGATGAGCAAGAAGGGACAATGGAGGAAGATAGAGAAAAGGGGAAAATCCTTCTGTATTGATTTACTTTCAACTATAATTACACTTCAAAAGTATCAGAGTCTAACCTTTTGCAATGAGCCAAGCTCTTACATTTATCAATGAAGCCGTGGCGGGAGAGGAGAAGAAGAGAAGGAAGAAAATATGATTTGGAATCTCAACCACTAACCATCAATGCACCTACAATCTGTCAAATCTAATTTTGCATGTCTTTGGTGTGTTGAAGAAGGAAGGATGAGAGATCAAATAAAATTTTATCTAGTTGAAGAAGTCTGATCACATATTAATGGCATGAAAGATGTTTTCCAGTTTTCACTCAAATCAAGATATTCATCCGGTTCTCCATGTCTATTTGGCATGTTGGAGGAGGTATGGAATATTAGATCAGATCTAGGTAGTTGAAGCAATCAGAGCCCATACTAATGGATTGAAAGACATTTTCCAGATTTCCAACCATCAAATCCTGCTAAAAAATAGTTTATACTTCCATGGTGCAGAGGAGACCAAGACCTTTCCAACAATATAAAATTTGTCAATTTTCAAGCACTGGAGCAAAAGTTATACTTATTTGAATATTTGAATAGAATTTGTACAAAATGGAAAAAATGCAAAAAAGGATCTGTGGGCCCAAAATTGAAATTGGGCCTTAAGCACAAAAGATGCAAAAGTGTAAAATTTCGTCACATGCCCTGCAAGCCCATAACTTCATATTTTACATTTGGGTCTGACACGTGGCTTTACTTGAGTGGTAACAAAGTCGCTCACTTTATAATTTTACTTCTTTTAGAAACAAGTCTCAAAAACTCAAATTTCTTTTTTGACCCGCCTATCCACTTTGAGTTTTGATGCGGGCTCAACATTTTACTTTTTCCCTTTTGGAAACAAGGCTCAAAATCTCAAAAGGGTCCGACAATCCACCTCCCTACTTTGACTTTTCATGCGAGTTCGATATTTGACTATTTCCCTTGGCATGAGTGGGTCTGCAGTTCACTTTATCACTTTACACATTTTATGGAAACAAGGCTCAAAATATCAAAGTTCCTCACTGGACTACCTTCCCACTTTGAATTTCGACACGGGTTTAACATTTGAATTTTTCCCTTCATTTGGCAAAGGCTTTATGTGTGATCCAAGACACATGGAGGCTTCCCGTTTATTTGGAGATTCTGTTTAGACTTTCCTATTAAAAGAGCACCGAAGAGATAGGTGGATCCTTCCACTACCTCACCTTGTTTCTTTGTGTTTTGGCTAAGTCCCTTCGCTTCATGGGGCCATATGTCGACCCTTAACACGTGGAGGCTTAACACACATTTGGGACTGCATCTAGATTTTTCCTTTAAAGTTGTGCCAAGATAACACATGGAGGATTCCGTAAACACTTATATACTTATGTGATTCAATGGTGTGTTTGTGTTCCCTTTTTAGACTGGGTCACGTGGAAAGCTGGCTCTCATTTGGGGGACCACCTTTGGCTTTGACCCTTAAAGGTGTGCCATTGAGACACGTGGAGAGATTTGTCGAGTTCTTTTATACTTAACCAATTCGGACCCTCTCCTCTTTGAATTCTATCGGACCCTAGACACATAGAGGGCTTGCACTAGTGCAGGGGCTCTCTTTGGGGCACTCTTTTGAAGTTGCACCAATGAGACACATAACACCATATGATGATCCTTTTGTACTTAACCAATTTAGACCCACTCCTCTTTCTCCATTTTTTTAGGTGGGTCCCTTCTACTTATTTAGGAATGACTATGTTGGGTTCTGGACATGTGGAGGGTCTGGTGCTCATTTAGGGTCTATACCTTGAGTCCCACTTCTGAAATTTTACTTGATGAGGTAGGTGGAAAGTCTGTGATCACTTAGGATCCTGCTTTGAATTTGGCCTTTGGAGGTGCACTGTTGAGACACGTGGAGGCTTTCACCGACTCTTTATACTTAGCCGATTTATCGGTTGGCTTTAACTTTTCAGACTCTAGACACATGGAGGGCATGTGCACGTTTGGGGTCTCCACTTTCATGTGCCATACCAAAATTTTTCTGCAGAGACACGTGGCACCTTCCGCGGTCCTTTTATACTTAGCCAATTTGGACCTCGATTGAACACTACCTTTCTTCATACAAAAACAAATTTATAAAAGTGACCAGATGACCCTCCTTCCCACATCCAATTAGATATGTCCACATACTCATTGATGTTGGGGCCAAAAATTGATAGGGAAGATACGATCGTCACTCACGATAGTGGAAAAATACAGAGAGGGAAAACTCCACGATATACACCTGAATAACACATTACTCCTCTTGGAAAGGAGAACAGTAAACAACACCATGCTCGATGTGATCCATGGTTATAGAGAAAGGATTTGACAATTTCATTCAAATGAAGGAAATAATTTCAAGCATCCAGACGGGGAGATAGAAATTTTATCAAACCATGCGGACTGTAAGATTTTAATAGGGTGGGACTACAAATGAGCACCAATTTCTTCAAAGCACAATATTTTTCTATCTCTCTAGAATTATCACTCTACTCAAGCATCTCTCAAAGCTACCAACTCAAAATTTTCAAAATTTAACTTAAAAAATGAGAGGAATTTTTAGGGTGACAACAACATTATGAGCCCAAGACATAAACCATCCAGGCTAACAAAGGTATAAAAATAGTGGTCATTAACCCTATGTCCATTTCATTATCTCTACAGAGATATTGACATCTCCAACATGGTCATCATCTCAAAGGAAAGGGTCGTGCATGATTGGGAAACAATGGATTCATATGTCCAAGGAGTAGCACTCGACTCATGGTTGAAAATGGGAAGAAAGCCTTCCAAGATGCCCAAGAATCTACCAAGGTGTGAGTTTCAAGAAGGGTATTCCGATGTCATCACTCTCCTCAATAGAGTTATGGGCAAAGCAAGCACAAGAGATTTCCAAGACAGATGGGCATTTTCATCCTGACATTGATAGAAGGGAAGAAGAGAATTGACTGGGGTCGATCATCAATGAAAATCTGCATCTACAACTTTTCCAAGTTCCCGACGAAAATAAGTTCCACATGACCTCTTACCTAGTCTATCTCCTTGCAAGCTCAAGATCATTCAAAGGATTGGCTCTCATGTAGAACATTGCTTCCAAGGTACCTGAATTCAAGAAAGTTCCATAGTTGGTAATAAAAGAGAGCAACATACATTTCTCTCGTATGAATGATGTGTTCACTATGTGCTTTTTTTGGAAGCTTATAAGGGGTTCTCGAAGCTACTATCTCACCAAAATTGGCATCCCCGATTAAGTAATATGGCTCAAATGTCAATACAATTCTCAACATTCTCCTACATATGAGTCGTTGGCTTTGACCAAGCTCTGCTGAAACTACCTAAGTACCTCAGTGACCAAATTGTATTGTTCAAGCTCTGCAGGAAGATCATTCAAGTGAATAACAAGATCAGAAGTAGGAGAAAGAAATTTATTTCATTCCCCATATCTCTAGGGGAATTCATGTGTAAAATATCAAATGACGCATCTCACTTGGAGGCCACTTTCACACATTTGAATTTGCATTCCTACATCACTAGGCCCAACTTTGACATCTGAGAAGATCCTAAATTGTTCTATGTCCCAGAATTGTAACATGAGCCACAAGTCAAAGACTACTAGGCAAACTATATTGATGAGTTTGAAGTACGTGAAAAGGACCACATGAGGATGAAAATTAGTGAGATGAAGAAATTTAAGTTCTCTTGGTATGAAGACATCTTGCATGATGATGGGACAGAGATGTATGATCCTGAGTATGTAGTAGTCAAGATGTCCCCAATGCCCCAAATCAACTGGCATGTTCGTGAATTAGGAGATATATTGGAGTGGATTTAAACCGTGGTGAGAAGAATGAGAAAATCATTTTAGAAGAAGAGGAATATGATCAATATTTCATGAGGAATTTCTCCAAGCTAGAAGTAAGCTTCACATCATTCATCTCTAAAAGTGGTAGAGGTGACTTCCAGCTCTAAACACTCTAGAGAAAGTTCAAAAAGGAATGCCATGGAATTGGAAACTTCTCCTGCGAGAAGACAACCAAGTAAATCACAGAAGAAGAAGGTTCATTGGTGTCACCCCAGGAGCAAGATGTGATCTCAGTAATGTAAATAGAAAATCTAGTAGCAAATGTGTAGGTGAACAATGAGTACATGGTTCATTATCTAGTCTTTGAAGCGGTGCAGAGGTCTCACCTCTTGTTAACACCAACTACCCTCTCATTCAAGACTTTCGCCCTCCTTCAAAACAAATAATGGTTGGTATACCCATCATTGAGACCGAATCCGATGATATTTTTTCGTAGATGTGGGAAATGGTCATCCCCGACACTCACACTATGCAATAAGTAATGGCCCCTGATCTATCAGTAATTTTCTCATTAGATAAAGGAAAAATCTCAAGAAAGATTGCACATAAAACATCACGATTCTACATTGGGGAAATTGGTAATCAATACATCAAAGTATCTTGGCCAAAAGTAATCAAGCCACTAGAAGAGATGACACCATTCTAGTACAAGATGAGCATGATCGAATTGGTACCAGATACTCATGAGGGATACTTACACATATATCAACAATATTCTTCTCACATGGTGGTAAGGGACAAAGAATATAAAGATAAGATTGAGGTACTAGAGGAATAGGTACAAACTCTTTTAGCTTATGTGTAACACTTGGTGGAACCAAACACTACATCACTTCCTATCAAGAAAGGGGAATCCATCAGTAGCTTTGATCCAAAATCCATTAGAAGAATGCGAGGGCAAACGAACAATGAATGGATCATCTCAATCTCTAAAAAGAGAAGCTATGGCTTCGAGAGTTAGTCAATCTCTTTGCATGCATGTACACCATGACTAACGAACACGAGCACTCTAACAGGATGTGGGGAAAGAAAGTGATTACTGGGAACCTCTAGGACTAGTAGTGAGTGAGATGAACAACACCCATCATTAGGATTTGATCGATAGGAAGGTATTTGAAACTCCTATAGAATACTTGACATGTGTATGGGTGAGGGCCTTGGCAATAAAATTTGAAGCAATTAATCGGGCCTTCACAGAGCTAGAGGAGAAAGAAGAATAGGTATAAAAGCTGCAAGATAGTATAAATCAAAAAGTTCAGAAACTTGGAGTACCTATAATCAACAAACATACAACTGTTGATGATTTGATCGACCCTTTCAAATAATATGTCAAGAAAGGGTGGGAAACCCATTTTCCTTCACTAAGGATACTCTCAACTTATTCTCAAATATCTGAGCCTCCATTGCACTTATCGCAGAAAATGATTCATCATGGTTCGAGAAATGCAAGGACATCAATAGTGTGACCGATGGATGGACTGAAACGTTGAGTTGTATTTGTATACCTCATGCTTTGACAAATTTGAACAAGAAGTAACTCATTTCAAACAAGAGATTGGAAAGATAGAATCCTTTTCATGATCACAAAGTGGAGAGCAGCTTAGAGAACAGAGCCGGGTTGACCACAATATGTCATCCTTCCACATAATCCTTCTTGTTCTTCTTCTTCCTCTTTTTCTCTCTCTCTTCTCTTCTCATACAAAAATCTCTCTCCTCAATGTTATATTTTTGTGTTGAGGGTTACAAATTTTAATATGACTTAAGTGAATTTAGAAATATAATGTAACTTTAAGTCACCTTGCTATTATAAAAGGGACTTAAATATTTAAAGTGGAATATGAATAGTCTTAAGTCATATTAAGGTATTCGAAAAGTCACCGGGAAGATGAAGAGTTGCCTCTTCTTCTATAAATTGTAGCAAGCTCCTCATTTGAACTTCTTCTTAATTTTTTCTTCTGAAAATTCTTAGATGTTGGAGCTGTTTTTTGTGAATTCATGAGAGAGATATCCTTGTGAAGAGAGCAAGAGATAGCAAGTTTCTTCCATTTCTCCCACTAAAAATGTCTTCTACTTCCCACACTATGTACAAATTCTTCTTGAGCTTCAATAAAGGAAGAAGGAGTTTTAGACTCTTTGATTGAGGATTTTATGGGTACTTTGTGTTCACTAATCTCTATTTGGTTTTGTTGTTATTTTGCAGATTTGTTTTCTTATGAAATACAAGTGCATGTAATGAAAATTTTGGCTAGTGTGTGCAATTCTATGATTTTCTACTTGCAATATTCATTTCTCCTTTATAAATATTCTCACTCCCCTTTCTCACCTTTAAAGAAAATTCTTCCCTTACAGATACCTACAAAAATTTTCCGTAGGGTCAGTGGAATGCCCCTGTCAGATCCTCGGCTGAAAGTCCACTAGGATAAAACTCACAATTTACTCACGCATGTAGGTATGGTAGCTACACTAGTTAAGTAGAGGGACTTAGACTCCCGAGCGTTGGAAAAATAACCACCAATTTGTCCCCAATTTTTTTCTCTCCAACAGTCTTTGGTGCCCACTGTGGGGCAGATTTAGTAGTATCCACACTTGAATATGACCATAAGGTCTGAAAAATACCCAAAAAAATTCAAAAAAATTCAAAATTCCAAAAAAGGAAAGTTTCTTGAATTTGAATAGCTATATGAGCCACATGTCTGTAAACCATGGCTATTCTGAGGAATCCTCATGTTGAAAGATCTGAATTTCTCTTCCACATCCAAGAAGATATCACTTCATATTTGAGAGAAGCTATCTGGCATAACAGGAAAAGTGTCAACCACTACTTCATTGCCACAATAATTCTTGACCTTGAAGAAGAACGCACTGCTAAATTAGAGAGGAAAAGAAAAATCCAGCACCATAAGGAAGAGCATAAATTTGCAAGCTGGTAGATAGAATATACACCCAGTAACATAGACAAGGAGAACAAACCGACCCTATTTTTGAAGAGCTTCAAAGAAGACAAGAGTTGCTCAAAATTCTGAGCTCTTCTTTTCATTATGAAACTGGTCACATTAGGAACATGAGTGTTGTCAATACTTTGGATGGTGAATTTCCATACATCAATGAGAACCTCAAATATTTCACTGACGTAGAGACCGAAGAAGAAGCTATAGAGACAGAAGTGAGAGTGGAAGAGGAAATAAGAGCTCAACTTGAAGAAATTGAAAGACTTCAAGCTGAGGTGAATGAAAGAGCACCAACGGAAGCTGTAACCTTAGCAAGGTTGGAAGCTGGAAACAAAAATAGAATTAGGGGTTGTGAGCATGATCGTGATAGTGAGGCCCATGTGCCTAATGTACCATGCGGAGGAAACACCGATCAAATTTCTCTTGCTCATCATTCCATGAGTGTCAAGGGGCTCAAGAAAAAACTTTCCAAAATTTAAAGGGGATGGTTCTCAACTCCTGAAGAACATGTAGCAACAATTATCACCACTTGCGGTGTATTGGGCGTTGAGGAAGAAGATGTGTCAGTCTAGATCTTTATGGAGTCACTTCAAGAAAAGGCTTCTGAATGGTTCTACATACTACCCCCAAGGTCTGTCACCTGTTGGGAAGATATAAGAAGTGCATTCAAACATAGGTTCAAGACCATGGAATATTGTCAAGATATCTTAGTCTAATTGGTACAAATGAAAAATAAATCTCTGAGTCAATGAGAGAATTCATAGAAAGATATAACAGAGTGATAAGAAGAATCCCTAAAGATGTGGTGCCTCTTAAAAATAATCAAGAGATTCTTCATCAGTTCCTTGCCATCAGAAGTAGGTTTCTTCCTTAGAAGAACCCAACCAAGAACATTGAGGGAAGTGCAAGACCATGTGATAGAGACTGATGATGATCTAATCTTGTTTGGCAAGGTGAAAGGCCCAAATGGAAAGAAAAAAGCTAGAATTCAAGCTCAATCACCATAGACCCAATGTTCCAAAAAATGGCAAATGACTTGGTTTCCTTGAAGAAACAACTGTCCCAGATCATAATGCGGAATGCTCCAAGGAAGCTAAATCCTCCCAATAGACCAAGGATTTCTCCACCTCCTCATCAGCTTGCTCTTGAAGCACCACCAATCAATGCCGCCTGTGACACCGAAGAACCAGAGGAGGAAGTGGAAATTGAATAACCTAAAGAAGAAAATGTGGAGGACTATGAAAATTATCTTGAGGTTGAGGAAGTTGATGGTGATACACATAATGGCCTAATTGAGTACATTGATGATGAAGATGATGATGATGAAGAAGCTCTAAGTTTCTCATGTGTAGTTTTCACTCACGCATAGTCCAAGAAAGGTGTTTCATCCTCAATGGTTGTGGTAAAGGATAAGAAGAAGAAAGAAGATTCTCCTCCGAGGTCCCAAAAATAAAATCATCGGTAGAGGATCACCACTATCAACTTCATTAGAGTCGGCTAAAGAAAAGCCAGACCCACTGGCTAACAAGGATAATACTTCCCTACCAAGTAAGTCATCTAATCCTTCTCCCAACTCAAAGGTTACTAAGAATAATTCTCCTTCAAATGTTGTTCCTGCAAAAACATCTAGGTGCCATCAAAACCTGCATCCCCATCTCCTTCCAAGCTAGTTACTTGCACCCTTGAAGGAAAATTCAACACCCAAAACAAAAAAACCTTCACCATATAAATCTTCCATCATTCCTGGAACCTATTCCTTGCCCACCATAACCCTATTTTACTTTGTGGAACATGCAAGAAAAACTAAAGTCCAGCTCTTAGAAATAGAATACCTACAAAATCATCCTGCCCAATTTGATAGGTTCATTGATGTATTCTGTGGTGGTAATTCTATAACCTCGGGTCCAAGTTCCAAAGGCATACCCCCCACACAATCCAAACCACCTTTTAAAAATATGTTATCCCTCGCCTCCTCCAAAACCAATAGGGTTGAACCTTTCTACCTGTCACTTCTCATTAAAGGCTTTGAGCTAAATAATTATATCATAGATTCTAGAGCCTTGGATAATGTGATGCCCATCAAAGTTGCAAATGCTCTTGGCCTCACCTTGACTTGAGAAAATGACATATGTTATTCAATGAAATCCAAACAATTTCAATTTTTAGGAAGAATCAAAGATGCACATGTAGCATTAGCTGATTTTCTAGACAAGAAGGTGCTTCTAACCATCATGGTGGTAGACATCCCAACATCCTTTAGCATGCTATTAAGCCAAAGCTTTTATAGAGACTTGGGTGGAGAAATAAAAATGGACTAGTCATCTGCAACTATTCCAGTGAAAGGTGAGATGAAGAAGTTTCTTCCAGTAAGAAAGATGAAGTTCACAGTATGAAAGTTTGATGATCCAAAGGAAAACATTCTTTTTCAAGATAGTGGGCTAGGCAACTACTTCCTCACATCAAAAAAGATGATAACTTACCACTTCTTATGGAAGAGGAAGAAGATCAAGTTTGGAAAATGGAATTTGATGGTAGTCATTCTAGTGCAGGTTCGGGAGCAGTGTAGTGTTGTACTCTCCCTCTAGTGAATTGTATCCGTTTGCCTACAAGCTGCAATTCAATAATACAAATAACATGATGGAATATGAAGCTCTCCTCTTAGGCATGGGCGTGGATGAAGACATGGGAATCAAGAAATTGAAATGCCAAGGTGATACAAAAGTGATAGTAAAGCAATTTTGACAACAATATCAGGTGAAAAATCCAAGACTCCAACATTATAGAAATAGAGTATGGGATTGCATTGAATCTTTTGATGCATTTTCCATTGAAGCTATCCCAAGGGAAAAGAACGAAAAGGCTGATTCTCTTGTAGTATCAACTTCCCTAGTGACACCTCATCCTTCTTTTGGTAAAGACAAGGTGACCATAGAAATGGTATTCAGGCCTAGTGTACCAGATAATGCAAATCATTGACAAGTCTTTAATGACGATAACCAGATTCTAGTATTTTTGGAACAAAGGGATAATTTCAATAATCTTTTCTTTAAAGGAAGAAAATATCCACAACGAGAAGCAATAGCAAGAAGAGAAAAAAAAGGAATTGAAAGTATTGATGATGGAGTGATCAAATTGAAAGGGAACAAGATTCCTAAAGGCCTAGTTTCTTTGCAAGACCTCTTTGAAAACACAACAGATTTATTCAAGAGAAAGAAAAAGGATCATCTTAGTTCCCACTGATTTTGATAAGGAAAACATCGGCACCACAGAGGAGCCAAAGGATGGTCAATATTGGAAAATATTGTTGATGGCAAATCACAAGCACCCACAGGACTCTGCAACTCGATGGGTTGAGACTCTCGGTGCGATTGCATAACATGGAGCTTTTCCCAAGTGTGGGACCTTGTGAAATCGGAAAAGCTCTCGGATGAAGGCGGTTCCTATTCCTCTGTTCGGATGCACAAATAAAATGCGAGAGGTTTACTAAAACCTAATCTAACTTCCAAGGAGACAGGGTAAGAAGATGCATAAAATAAAACCTAAACTACAAAGGTGATGCACGAGGAATGAAGAACATCTATCTTGTTAATAAACAAAAACCACTAAAATGCAATGCAAGATCATACACAAATAACTGATTTGCAGGTGAAATATCGGGAGGACAAATGAACACGAGAGAGGGTTGAGAATCATCCACAGACATGCATTATTTGCTCCAAAGATTGATGCAATACACTACAGAATGTCAAGAGGCAAATTTGCATTACAGTTTTAGATGGGAGGTTTGATCTCCACAAATTCACCTGCCAAAGCGAAGAAGGGAGGGGAAAAACAAGAATTTCCAACCTTTTGAAAGAAGCCCCTCCTTACAATTTATAAGAGGAAAAAATGAGGGAGAAAAGAAGAATTTGAAATCTGCCCCAACCACCTCCAAGACTGCACCTAACTCATCTCCTTATGGCGGTAGGTAAGAACCCCAACAAACCCAAAAATGGTGAACTGTAATTTACATTTTTGAAGAACTTCTTCTCACCCAATTAAAGATATCCAGTCGTAGTTGGGTAGAGGATGCCGAGAGCTTTCCGAAAAGTCCAACCTTGCGTGAATCCGAGCTCACTGTGAAAAGTTATGGCGATCTGAATATTTCCCGCGTCAGGGTCTTCTTCCTGTCGGGCTCGGGGTTCTCCTCTACATTTGCATCGGGTTTGGAGGGTGCCTCGACATGTGTTTAATGCTTGTGTTTTCCTAAACCCACTTTTGCCGGTATCTCCAAGATTTCCTTTGCTTGGGTCAGAAAAAGGACTTGCATGTGCATCGGGTTTGGAGGATGCCTCAACATGTTTTCGCCCCATGCTTTCCCGACTTGTTTTCCCGACATGTTTTCCCGACTCCAAGACCCGATTAGCCTAGGAAGTGTTTCGGGTTTTGAACTCTCAAGCATCGGGACATGCCTTGCGATCTTCATGCTTCATGTCTCATGTTTCCCGAAACCCGAAACCCAAAATTCCTTTTGTGTCGGGTTTTCTAACCCCTCCGACATGCTTTCTTTTGTGTCGGGTTTTCTAACCCCTCCGACATGCTTTCTTTTGTGTCGGGTTTTCTAACCCCTCCGACATGCTTTCTTTTGTGTCGGGTTTTCTAACCCCTCCGGGGTAGATATATTCAACAATTTGGTGACTCAACGGGATTACCTGCCTGCTAGGTAGAAGATCAGTGGCCTTTTAGTGATCCATTGGGCATGGAGTCATAAGCAATAACCTGAAACCAACCTGATATCTAATCCCGAGCCTGATACTACAACTCCTTCTCCAAGAGCACGCTGAACTATAGAAATCCAACCTAGGAGCAACAAAACCTATGCCAAAGCACTTAGGGAAACTGAAACCTAACTACAACAAGACAATGTGCATACGCACTTAGAGGAATTGAAATCTAGGCTAATATTTACAAGGGTAAATATTTTCCTTTCAGTAGCAATGTTTAAGATAGATTCCATTACCGGAATCGGGAGTTCTTCTCCATCCAATGTAGACAATTGGAAGGCATTACTATCCTTACATCCCGTGACCATGTAGGGGCCACTCCAAATGGCATCAAACTTGGAATGCCTTCCTGGTTTTGCCCGATCTGCATCCCATTTCAGAACTAGGTCCCCTTCCTGGAAGGTCCTTGCTCTTGCTTTCTTATCAAACCATATTTTTACTAAGGCCTGATCCTTTTCAATCATTGTCTGAACTACATGTTCTCTTATTTCTTCCAATTCCATCAACTCTACATACCTGGCCTCCATTGGTTTGAACTCAGACAACTCCAACTGCTTCATGAGCTCCAATGCTGGCAATTCTAATGATATAGGCAATCGCCTCTTTCCCATAGACCAACTTGTAAGGGGAATTACTGTAGACCTCTTTGGTGTTATTCACATCATTACCCATAATGCTGATTTTAGCTTGGTATGCCATGTTCTTTGATTTTCATCCGAGTCCTCCTAATGATTCTTAGCAAATTTTTGTTCGTGGACTCTGCTGTCCATTACCTTGTGGGTAATAATTGGAAGAGATGCTCAAGTAGATTCCATTCTTGACAGCCCATTCTGTAACTTGGAACCTATGAATGCCAATGCATTGTCGATATGATAGTGGCGGCACACCAAACACAGGTCACTATTCCCTCATAAAAGTCTAGTATGTTAGACTCATTTGCTTCTTTGAGCGCTACTACTTGAGTCCACTTGGTGAAATAGTCCGTTGCCATGAGAATCCACTTATGGCCTTGGTTTGAGTTTGGGTTGATGACCCCGATGAAGTCCAATCCCCATTGCATAAATGGTTGGTCAACCAAAATTGGGTGCAATGGAAGCGCTGCTAGTCTTTCTTTTCCCATGAAGAGTGCACATTTCTTGCACTTTCTTATCCATGTATAACACTCATTGAACACCGTGGGCCAATAATACCCTGCCTTCATTATCTTGAGAGCTGTTACTCGTGGGGAGAAATGTCCTCCAGAATCTCCATCGTGAAAATCTCGTAACACCCTCTCAATTTGACCAGTCCCAATGCACCTCAATAGAACCCCATTGATGTCCTTCTTGAACAAAACACCATCAACAAGCACATATGGAATGGCTTGTAATCTAAAGTATCTCCTCTTTGCTTTGCTCATTTCTGGAGGGCATAGGCCTGTCTGTAGGAAGTGTATCACACTCTGAGACCAACAAGGAGTGGCCACATCATCATTTTCTTGTTCTTGACCATCTGCAGTACAAGGCGGTCTCTTTTTCATCACTGCTTCAACTTTCGACTCAAAGCTAGTTGCTCACATAGTCCTTTTCCACATACTAGTTTGGTGACCTTGATCTCGATGTCATATTCCATGACACGAGTGATCCATCTGCACACACTTCTCATTTAGATCCTTGTTTAGAAGGAAGTCCTTGACTCTCGCATGAGAGACCAATAACTGGATCTTGTTGTTTGAGACTAGGTGCTTGAATTTCTTTAAGCTCCTGATTACTGCAAGGACATGCTTTTCGATGAAAGAGTACTTAGTTTTGTATTCCTCCAAGCCTTGGCTGAAGAAAGCAACTAGTTGTTCTAATCCTTCTTTGTTTTGTTGTACGGGATTGCGAAATCGTGTCCCCACCACCAAAGGCATATAGCATGAAGCCCTTGGAGAAGTCTGGATTGATGAGAGTGGGAGCTTGAGATATAGCCTCTTTTATTGCCTCAAAACTTGCCTTGTCTTCAGATGTCCACTTAAATGCCATGCTCTTCTTCAACATTAGTGTTATTGGATTTACGAGAGCTGCAAAGTTTGGAACAAACTGCGGACAAAATTGATCCTTCCTAAGAAACTTTGAAGAGCCTTCTTGTGACTTGCAATGGCAATGCTTGAATTGCTTCAACTCTTTCTGGGTCAATCGTCAACCCTTCCTTTGAAACAATATAGCCTAGAATTTTTCCCTCGTGAGCCAAAAATATGCATTTTTTGGGATTCAATGATATCCCAAATCTTCTACATCTCTGAAATACTTGCCTCAAATGTAAGAGGTGATCTGCTGCATTTTTTGAGAATACAGTGATGTCGTCAAGATATATCAGAACTATTCTATTGATCAACCCCTTAAATGCCATATCCATTTCCCTTTGGAAAGTGGCTCCAGCATTTGATAGCCCAAATGGCATCTTCTTGTAGGCATAGGTCCCCCATTTGGTGGTGAAAGTTGTCTTGAACTGGTCATCTTCTTTCACCATCACCTGATTATACCCTGAGTAGCCATCTAGGAGAGAGAATCTCTCTGAACCAGATACTACTTGCAATATTTGTTCCATTGAAGGAAGTGGGTAATGGTCTTTGAGAGATGCCCTATTGAGGTCTCGGAAGTCCACACATAACCTGATTTCTCCACTCTTCTTCCTAACCGGAACCAAGTTTGCAACCCAGCTTGAGTGCTTGATCGAGAATATAATGCTTTCCTTTATTAGCTTGTTTAACTCTTTCTTCATTAGAGGCTCAATGTGAGGGTTAACAGGTCTCTGCTTCTGCCTGATGGGCTTAGCATCTGGATCCAATTCTATGGTATGTTGTGCCAACTTTGGATTGAATCCTCTCAAGTCTTCATAGCTCCAAGTGAAGACATCTGGAAATTCTTGGCAAAGCTGTATGAAATCTGATTTCTCCTGCTCAGTGGCCACTTTACCAATTTGAAGTGTTTTTCCTTCCCCAACTAGAATTGGCCCTGAATCTTCTCTTTTGACTTGTATATTAGCCTTTTCCTTATGGCGAAGTCGTTAGGGTTGAAGATAGACTCCAACGTTACTAAACCCTTAGGAAGCTTGTTTGTCCACAGCTGCACTACTTGATCCCCATACTGCTGCTCTAGCCTATCTTGATTTCTAGCTGAGAATTCAGCCTCTTCTTGTAAAAAATTGACGATCTGTTGATCGTTCTCAAACACCTGCCAGCTTGTGTTATTATCTGGAACTGCTGGCCTCACAATCACATGGATATGTGGTTGTGTTTTTCCCTTCTGATGTTGTCAACCACATCAAAATTTGCTCCAACTGCTGCGAGCCTATCTGCGGCTTCATTTTTCTTCCTAGGTATGGACACGATGTTGAAAGCTTCGAAATCCTCAATGAGGTCCCATACCTGTTCTTATAGCTCTTCAGTAGGTCGTTCTTTGTAGCATGTTGTCCCCTAACTTGGTTGACGATTAGCTCGCTATCCCGAACACCTGCAAGTTCTTTATGCCCTTTTTCCTGGCCCAATGAAGTCCATGAATCAATGCCTCGTATTCAGCCGTGTTGTTTGAATAGGAAAACTGGAAATGAAAAGCTGAAAAATATTTGATGTCTTGTGGTGAAATCAACATTGCACCACCTCCAGCACCTTGTCTACTTCTCGAACCATCGAAAAATAATTTCCAAACTTCATTTTCATCCTTTTGTTCAGGCTGAATGATGTCAGGAATGGGTGAATTTTCTTCATGTACACAATACACGCCCAATTCAGATTCTTCAATTTCCTTGTATGGGTCAAATTCATGACTCTTGTTTTCCCATTCATCCAAAGTCAAATTAGGAATTCCCTCGACCTTAGTACCTATTTCTAGATCATTTGAACACTCCTCCTGATCAAAAGCTGAGAAATTTGCATTGATAGGATTTGGTACATGAGGCTCAATATGGAAATTGGCAATTGGTTCTGACCTGATTGTTGCTTTGGCTCCATACCTTGTCCTAAAAATCATGTGTGACCAATCTGCAGATAAATATCCACCGATTTTTGCAGTGAAGTCTCTTGATAGACACAATGCAAAGAGTGGTGGAAGGTCAATCACAGACACATCTTGCAGAACTGTAACATTAGGATAGGAATGTAGTGTTAGGCTTAACCCCTTGATGACTCCAACAGTTCCTACTACCATTCCATCTAGCTGTACTACTCCTTTCAGCACTGGCTCATACTTCAAACCCAGTTGATCCGCTATTTGCTTCGGCATCACTGAACTACTTGCCCCTGAATCTATCATGCAGTTGTGTACCAAGTGGTTTCCAACAATCAACGAAACATAGAATGGTGGAGGCTTCAAATTTTGCTTGTCTGCACCCATCATGTTGCCTTTGCATTAGTGAGAAATTTCTCATGTCCTGGTTTGATACATTTGTGGTAGACCAATTAGCCATTGCAGCTTGCAATAAATCTCGTTGCCCTGGGATCGCCAATGATTCCCACATGGAAATGTTCACATGTGTCTTCTTCATTTGATCGATGATGTTGAAGGGGGATGAATTTTCCTTTTGTTGTCCCTTACTTGGTGCAAACTTTTCTGGAGCTTGAGCATGTGCGTGTGTTGCTACAATAGGTACCTTAGGTTGATTTTGCACATTTGGAGTTGTGTTTGGTCTACTGACCCCTTGTTGTGTAAGAGCGGGTTGAGAAACAACTGGATTAGATGGTTTTCCCTCTTCTATGCTTCTCTTCTTTGACCGTGTGTTGGCAGCCACGCCTTGAAAAGGTTGTTGGTTAACTCCACAGAAGTCTTCCATTTGCCAATTGGCCAACGTGGTCTCTGTTGGAGGTCCCTCTTGTTGTGTTTCTTGTTGTTGATTCTCGTCCTGGCTTGGTTCTTGAGGAACACCAATGGTCTGCACCATCAAGGCCTGATTTAGTGCGCCATTGAAACATGTTGACTGATTATGAGGTAGATTGCAAGGGTAACACCAGTTGTACTCTTGTGCCATGTTGTTTTGTGTTAGAACCAAGGCTCTTGAGGATGTCATTGCATTTGGATCATACGGTCAAATGGCACAGCAGCTTGAGGTTGTCCTGGTTTTGGTTTTGATTTGTAGCTTTGAGTGGTGGTCTATTTTGTTGGTATGGGGGTAGCTTTGCACTTTGCACTTGAGGCGATACGGTCTAGCACTTTGAGCTTGTTGTCTTTTAATAGTCACAAGCTCATTTCCAAGGTTCTCAGTTGTTTCATGACCTCCTGCACATTCCTTTGAAGTATTTGAAGAAGTCGACGCCTCATTATTGCTTTGATTTCTAGGAGTTGGAATGGGATTCAACTCTGGTGCTTGACTGGTTGTAGGATTTCCCATATTTGGATAGAGAGGCATTGGTGGCCTTGGTGCAAGCTTGCCAACTTGGATCAAACAGGTTCTCTTTCACGATAGGCGTGTCATAGGCCCCTGGCAGTGTTGTTCCTCCCATTGATTGGATCATCATGGCTATGTTTGAATTTATAGCCTTTAAGAAATAAAGGAATGCTCCTTCGGCGGTTGGTCTAATAGCTATTGGAATCTGTCCCATGTCCATTAGAATCTGAAGTTGAAATCTGTCATTTGTTCGTTAGGAGCCCTTTTGATTGTTGTCAATTGTTCCAATAAGGACAAATTATCTGCCCTCTCCCCGAATTGGTTGCAAAGAGCTGAACAAAGTTGGTTCCAATTCGTAATAGACCCTGCTGCTAGGCTCCTAAACCATTGTAAGGCCTTGCCTTTGAAAGATGAAGCCAACAACTTGACTGCAACATCCATTTCATTTATTTCGTGGATTGCACATGCATTAGCAATATCCTGGATGTGATCAATAGGAGTAGTATGATTTTCTCCTGTGAAATAGGGGATATTCTTTAGTGCTACAACCGGAATTTGATTCTGAGCATTTAGGGTAAGTGGACTACTACCCATGAAATTGACAAAGGGATTTGGTGGTAGATGTGCCATTATGATTGGCCTAAGAACCTGGTTGATGCGAGAAAAGGTCTACTAGGTGGAGGCGTAGACAAGGTCCTATTAGGTGGAGATGGTGATCTTTGTGGTCTTCATCCTCTCCTCCCTCTACCTAGTGATAGTTGCAAGTGGAAAAATAGCCCCTCTTCTTGAGTATTAGACCTGGTTCGAATTATTCTCATGTGCACAGGCAACTTGTCTTTCTACTGCCGCTAAATTCTATCCCTTGAGTCGCGGATGTGTTAGATGACAAGCTTCTAAAAGGCTAGATTTTGCCAAGTTACACACCAAACTTGACAATATAAAAATATCATTTAAACAATTTGAAGGACCTAGAGGAGACAAACTTCAATTCGGAACTCGGGCCTTGTTGTGCAGCTGCGGATCCCCGAAAAGTACAGGTGGAACTCAGGTCATGCAATGCAACTTACAAAACCCGAATTGCCATGTGTCGGAACTTGGGACATGCCCAACACCCCTCAAAACCCGAAATGACTGTTGTTGGGAATAGGACCATGCAATGCATCCCCCAAAACCCGAAATGACTGTTGGGTCTTGCTTTGATGTTCTCGGACCTCGAAAACCCGAAACACTAAAAACCATGAAATTTTGAAAATCAAAATCTCAAAAAACTAAAGATACCCTTTTGAAGATTACCCTCAGATCTACCAACTGGTGAAATTTTGACTTGTTTTGAGCAAGTTAAGCCCTTGAAAATTGATTTTGGAGTTCAGCCTGGAAGGTGCAAAATCAAATTGTAAAACTTGTAATTTCTTAGTCCAAATTTCATGAAAACTCCTTCAAATCTTTATGAATGACCTCTTGGTCCCACCAGGCATGCCAAAACTGTTGATGGTGAATCACAGCACACCCATGGGACTCTGCAACTCGATGGGTTGAGACTCTCAGTGCGATTGCATAACATGGAGCTTTTCCCAAGTGTGGGACCTTGCGAAATCGGAAAAGCTCTCCGGATGAAGGCGGTTCCTATTCCTCTGTTTCGAGATGCACAAATAAAATGCGAGAGGTTTACTAAAAACCTAATCTAACTTCCAGGAGATAGGGTAAGAAGATGCATAAAATAAAACCTAAACTACAAAGGTGATGCAGGGAATGAAGAACATCTATCTTGCCAATAAACACAAACCACTAAAATGCAATGCAAGATCATACACAAATAATTGATTTGTAGTGAAAGATCGAGAGGACACAAATGAACACAGAGAGGGTTGAGAATCATCCACAGACATGCATTATTTGCTCCAAAGATTGATGCAATACACTACTGAAATGCGAGAGGCAAATTTGCATTACGATTTTAGATGGGAGGTTTGATCTCCACAAATTCACTGCCAAAGCGAAGAAGGGAGGGGAAAACAAGAATTTCCAACCTTTTGAAAGAAGCCCCTCCTTACAATTTATAAGAGGAAAAAATGAGGGAGAAAAGAAGAATTTGAAATCTGCCCCAACCACCTCCAAGACTGCACCTAACTCATCTCATTATGGCGGTAGGTAAGAACCCCAACAAACCCAAAAATGGTGAACTGTATTTTACATTTTTGAAGAACTTGTTCTCACCCAATTAAAGATATCTAGTCGTAGTTGGGTAGAGGACCTTGTAAGCTTTCCAAAAAGTCCAACCTTGCGTGAATCTGAGCTCCCTGTGAAAAGTTATGGCGATCTGAATATTTCCCGCGTCAGGGTCTTCTGCCTGTCGGGTTCGGGGTTCTCCTCTGCATTTGCATCGGGTTTGGAGGATGCCTCGACATGTGTTTGATGCTTGTGTTTTCCCAAAACCCGCTTCCACCGGTATCTCCAAGATTTCCTTTGCTTGGGTTCGAAAATGGACTTGCATGTGCATCGGGTTTGGAGGATGCCTCGACATGTTTTCACCCCATGCTTTCCCGACTTGTTTTCCCGACATGTTTTCCCGACTCCAAGACCCGATTAGCCTAGGAAGTGTTTCAGGTTTTCAGAACTCTCAAGCATCGGGACATGCCTTGCGATCTTCATGCTTCATGTCTCATGTTTCCCAAACCTAAACCCGAAATTCCTTTTGTGTCGGGTTTTCTAACCCCTCCGACATGCTTTCTTTTGTGTCGGGTTTTCTAACCCCTCCGACATGCTTTCTTTTGTGTCGTTTTCTAACCCCTCTGGGGTAGATATATTCAACAAATATTTCTTGCTGAGGAGGAGAAGATAAGGTTTGTTGCATTTCTCAAAAGATATTAAGATGTTTTGGCCTACTCTTAATATGAACTCAAATCCCTCCAACCGAAGGAAATACATCACTCAATTCCTTTAAAGCGGGATGTTAAGCCATTCAGAAGAAGGGAATGCCATATAACCCAAATATTGTAGATACCATCAAGGAGGAGGTAATGAAGATGCTCAATGCAATAATCATCTTTCCGATCCAGGATTCAACATGGGTGGTAAAAATTTTGTTTATGCGGAAGAATAATTGAGAAATAATAATATGTTTAGATTTCTACAACTTTGAACCAAACATCATTAAAAGACAATTATCCTCTCCCTATCATGGATCACATTTTACAAGAAATCATTAGATCTAAAATTCTTTCATTGCTTGATGGATTATCATGGTATAACCAAAACAAAGTGGTAGAAGATGATCGCACCAAGACAACCTTCACAACGCCTTGGGGGACTTTTTCCTATAGTGGAATGCCCTTTGGCCTAATGAATACGGGAGATAGATTTCAAAGGGCAATGGATTTTTCATTCAAGGATTTAAAGCATTGCATTTTCATATATCTTGATGATCTCACGGTGTTTTCAAAGAAGAGGGGAGATCATATCCATCACTTAGAACAAGTACTTGTAAGGTGTAGAAAACATGACATATCACTAAATCCAAAAAGTGCATTTTTGGAGTCACAAAAGGCAAGTTATTGGGGCACATTGTGAATAAACATGGAGCAAACATTGATCCTGAGAGAGTATGAGACATTCAAGCACTATCTCTACCCACAAGCAAGAAAGGAGTTCATTCATTCTTCAAAAAGGTGAATTTTATTTGTTGCTTTGTTCTTGAGTTTGTTGAATTGAAAAAGCACGTCACCACCATGATGAAACCAAAAAAAAACTTAAAATGGAAAAATGAAGGGAAGAAAACATTTAAAGAGATCAAAAAATCCATTGCTAAGCATCTGACTCTTGTATCTCCAAATTTTAACAAAGAATTCATCATGTATTGTTATGCATCAGAACATACACTCTCTGCCATTCTTGTGTAGAGAAATGACGAAGGCGTGGAAGCACCTAATGATTTCATGAGTTGTCCATTAAAAAATCATGAAATAAATTATAACCAATTGGAAAATCATGCTTATTTAGTGGTCAAGGCTGTAAAAAATTTCAGTTTTATATCCTTAATTCTCATACGGTGGTGATGGTCCCTGGCAGTGCAATTAAGTCCATCTTGACACAATAGGATCCCAAAGTTAAAGGAGAAAATTGGATTGCAAAGAATCAAGAATATGACTTGGAGATTTGACACTCCAATCTGGTAAGGGGGAATGGTTTGTGTAGGTTGATTATTGAGGATGAAACACTCAAAGCTCAACACAATGAATAAAATTGTGCTTTCTCAACTTGTCTTAAAAACAATCCACAAGTTCTCTTTATAACCACTATTGATGAGTGGTATACTGATATTTCCTATTACTTAACTTATGGATAATTCCCTCCCCATATTGATTACAAACAAAGGAGAACACTCAAGCTGAAGGCAAAAAGTTTGTAATCTAGAATCACGTGCTTTACAAGAGAGGTTTGGATGGATGCTTCCTCGGGTGTATAGATAAAGAGCAACAAGAAAATTTTCTTAAAGCATACCATGACCAAGCATGTGGTGGAAATTTTTCAGTAATTTTCACTGCACACAAGACCTTCTAAGGAAGTTATTATTGTCTCGCCATCTTTGGACACTCAAGATTGGGTTTCCAGATGTGAAGCATGCCAACCATTCATTGGGAGACCACAACTTTGTGCACTACTAAGTCCAGTTGTTATTGAAGAACCATTTCAGCAGTGGGGGATAGACTTCATTAGCATTCTGAATCCACACTGAAGTGTAGGGAACACCTATGTGCTCATGGTGACAGATTACTTCACTAAGTGGGTAGAATCCATTCGACCAAACAAGCTAATACTTGATAATATGCAACTTCATTAAGGAGAATATCATAGTATGTTTCAGAGTGCTACAAAATATTATAGTAGAAAACTCTACCTATTTATCTTCAAGGGAGTTGACCAAGTTTTTATATGGCAATGGAATCTTTCTATATCATTCTTCTTACTACTATCCACAAATAGGACAAATCAAGCAACAAGAACATCGTGACCATTATCTGCAAGCTTGTAGATGAGACCCAAAGGAATTGGCATAAAAAATTGTATGATGGATTGTGGGTAGAAATGATCACTCCCAATAAGGAAATAGGTATGTCACCATCCCAACTATTTTATGGAGTCAAAGTAGAAATTCCCGTCATGATCAAGATGCCGGATCTCAATTTTCTACGGGAATAGAAGATGGGCAGTATAAGGATTCCATTGACAAGAGAATCCTCTTCCTTGAGAAGCAAGAAGTAAATAGACTCCGAGTGGTGGACCATATCAAAGAACACCAAATTGAAAGTAAATAAAATATTTGATAAGAAGGCCAAAGTGAGAGAATTCAAATTTGGAGACTTTTTCCTACTATGGGACAAGAGAAGGGAACCAAAAGGCAGCCATGGAAATTTTTATTCGTTATGGGCCAGCCCATTCCGCATTCGTAAAGCTTGCAGCGAGAATGATGTTCTACTCTCATATTTGGATGGAACACCACTGGAATTGCCTCATAATGGGAAATACCTAAAATTGTACCATCAGTGAAAGAGGGTTGTCCCCTCCTTTTACCATAGGTGATTTCTAGGTGTGTTTTACCTTTTGTTGTGTGTCATGTGTTTCCTTTCCATCGGTTTTTGTGTGTGTGTGTGTGTTTCCTTCTTCCAATATTTCTCACAAGAAGTTGTACATCACTCTTTAAGGCCCAATGGATAAGGCAATGATCAATGAATCATATGGTGTAAGATTGAGATTCTACATTCCCATGTAATGTCTTCTACACTCGACCCATGTCATGTCCCCAAGCTAGATCCAACTCGTTGTCGTGTAAATGTGTTATATGGAAATTTGAAGTTTCCAAGCATGAAAACTATACCCATGTGTGAAAAGTTTCATGTTATATCATTCATAGGAACCCCGGATCAAATCATCGGTCTGTCACCCCTTATTTGATTTCAAATTTGTCCCCTAGGTGATTTAGAAAATTCTATTCATTCCCACTAGGTAATTTTAGGGAGTTATGAAGAGATGATATCTTCTGGCAGTATTGGGAAGGGCTATCATTGGCCTTCCCAAGACTGGATCAAACCCCTTGGAGTGGAACGGAAGGGAAAAATTAAACATGGAGGTGAATTGAAGACCTTAAAACATCATGGAAATGATTTTGGAAGGTTTGGTGAAATTTTGAAAGACTTGGGGCAGCCTGAGTAAAAATAGGGTTCACAAGCCTAGGCAGTACACAAGCCTAAAATAGCTACCGGGATTCGAAGAAGATTCTAGGATCTACAGATGGAGTTAGGAGTAAAATAAAACATCAACAAAAATATTATTACAATATATACATGATGGTAAAATCATATTTTTCACAACACCTTGGCGCATAGTATTGGAAGGAATTTTTCTAAGGAACAAGTGGAGTCTCAAATAAAAAATCCAATTTTATAGGGATCCGATGGTTGAAAAATAACATGATACCATAACCATTGGATCTAATATTATATTTCCAATCGATCATATAAATTTTTATGAATAAATTCCACCAGGAGCTCAAGTTATCATCGTTCCAAGTTACCCTCTCAAAGGCAGTTCAGGAGTTAGTCATTTTTGGGATGACATGTGTCAGTACCAGATTGGATCTTGGCAGGATTTCACATCCCTAATGTCCCTAATTTTAGGTAAACCAACCCTCGAATAATTCTCCTAGCCCCATATGACCTCCGGACTTGATAGTTTAGCCCAGGGGCATTTTTGGAGCATCCATCCTCATTATCGGATCAAGTGCCACATGTCAGCTCCAGGGAACAATGTGGAAACTGATTTACCTTATTTCCCTAAGGTTAGGGACATTAGACCTTGAAAAAATCTCCTAGACCCTATTGGGAATCTTTTAGACACCCACATTATCGACTTTTAACCCTGTGTGCATTTTTGAAGCATTCATTCCCTACCGTGAGATCAAGCACCACGTGTCACTCTGGACCACCGTGGAAACTAATTTCCTTTATATACATGAGGTGAGGGACATAAAACATGGAAAATTTTCCCATCAAACTATGGGGAACCTTTTGGACATCCATGTGACTGCTTTCGCTCCCAAAGGCTTTAAAAACACTTTTCTCACCTTCATTCCCCGCCGTTGGATCGCCGCCATGTGTCATCCTATCGACCACCGAGGAATTTTATGTCCCTCACATACCTAAGTTCAAGTACATAAAACATGAAAAAAATCACCCAATATTCTCCATCCATGTGTTTAAAATTTGAAAAATCTAACTAATGTTCAGTGCTTCTAGTTGCTTCCTCTTACGTGCACAAACAAACTTCATCCTTCCTCTGTAACTTGCTTCCATCACTCCACCATTACAAAAAAAAATCAGAACACATCGACCAAGGAATAGAAATAAATTTCCCATGGCGATATGCAGGTCTTAGAAGGAATTCTCATCAAGCTAAGAAGGAGAAATGAAGAACAACGAAGAAGAAAACAATATAATCTCCAAAGCCAAAAAATGGAAATTTGAACAAATCTTGCAAACCAATGCACAAATAAAAAAATTGTTTGTTTCTATTTGTTCCCCTATCCAATACCATCAAAAACATAACTTCAAACTCTCCTCTCGTGTGACAAAGCATCCACAATGAAGAAATCTTCTTTCCAACTTAATGAAGAAAGAAGTGGGATTTACCATCAAACCAGTTGCCAAATTGAAGTACGATCACACGTGAAGCACCAGAAGAAAAAATACACATCAAAAATATAATTTTATTTTCAAATGGAGGAGAAAAGAAAACCTCTAATTTTGAGGTCCATTCTTTATTCTTTGCATCCGTAAGCATTGCCAAGTCCAAAAATTGAAACTTTAAAATATCCTGGAATATTAAGTGGGTAGGCCCAAAATTTCAGAGGGGTGATATTGGGAAAAATAACATATAAAAAATATTTTTTGCATGTTAATCTAACCTCCAAAATCCAAATTTCTAAAAATATCAGGTCTACTACATAGGGACTATTATATTTGGAAAGCCGTCGACAAAAAGACCTTCGAAGGAGGTGAAGACATTGGGGGTGCACTACAGTTGAGAATTCACTAGAATGGGCATTTTTGGCTCTTAATAAAAATAGAAAGTTCACCCATAAACACCTTATAAAATTAGAAATTTGATTCGGAAGGAATGAGGAATGCAAGGAGAAAGAGGATTTAAGGTCAAAACAGCTTAATGGAAGTTCTAGGGACTGATTTTTCACACTTACTAAAAATAGTAAGTTATTTTTTCTAAGGGAGACAAGAAACCAAAGTGGACGGGTCAGAAGCCAACATAGGAATTTTCCTACGAGTATGATGTGGAAGATAAATATTTCTTGTACATGGACCTGAACAACCGTAAGACTCATATGGCCTCAAGGACCAAGGAGGATTGAAGACCAAATATCCACAAGCGGCTTGTTTTCCACCGTTTGTAGGATGCTCGGTGTCTATGCAGAGTATCGAGCTATTCCTAGCCTACTCCTTCCACCACGATCCCAAGACACAAACCATTTGAGGTGACAATGGTACAACTATGGCGTCATCAGCCCTAGGACCATTTCAATATCTCTGTAGATACCGTCATCCCCCAACAATGGATTCATATTTCCAAGGAGTAGTGCTCGGATCATGGTTAAAAATAGGAAAAAAGCCTTCTGGATGCCCAAGAATTTACCAAGATGTGAGTTCTGAGAAGGGTATTCTGATGTCATCACTCTCCTCAATAGAGTTAGGGGCAATGAAAGAACAAGATATTTCCATAACTTGATGGGCATTTTCATCTTGACATTGGCGAAGGGAGCAGAGAATTGATTGGTGGCATATCATCAATGACAATCTCCATCTGCAACTACTCCAAGTGCCCATGAAAAAGAAGTCCCACATGACCTCTATCTTGTCTATCTCCTTGTAATATCGAGATCATTCAAAGGATTGGCTCTCACGCAAAACATTGTTGCCAAGGTACCTACATTCGAGAAACTTCCATAGTTGGTAATAGAAGAGAGAAACATGCATTTCTCTCACGTGAATGATGTGTTCACTATGTACGTGGTCTAAAGCTTAGAAGGGGATCTTAAAGCTAGGATGTCACCAAAATCAACATCCCTAATTAAGGAATATGGCTTGTACTTCATACAATTCTCAACATTCTCCTACATACGAGTCACTGGCTTTGACCAAGCTCCATTAAAACTACCTAAGTACCTCAGTGACTAGATTGTATTGTTTGAGCTCTACAAGCATATCACTCAAGTGAATAACAAGCTCAGAAGTAGGAGAAATAAATTGATTTCATTCCCTATATCTCTAGGGGAGTTCACATGTAAAATATCAAATGAAGCATCTAACACGGAGGCTCCTTTTGCATATTTGAATTTTCATTTGTACATCGTTAGGCCCAACTTTGACATCTAAGAAGATCCCGACTTGTTCTATGTCCTAGAATTATAACATGAGCCATAAGTCAAAGACTACTAGGCCAATTGTATTGACGATTTTGATGTAAAAAGGACCACATGAGGATGACAATCAGTGAGATGAAGAAATTCAAGTTCTCTTGGTATGAAGACATCTTGCATGATGATGGGACATATATGTACGATCTTGAGTACACAATAGTCAAGATGTCCCCAATGCCCCAAATCAACTGGCATGTTCATGAATTAGGATATATATTGGAGTGGACTGAAAAATGTGGTGAGGAGAATGAGGAACTAGTTTCAGAAGAAGAGGGGGCTATGATAATTCATTCATGAGGAATTTATACAATCCGAAAGCAAGCTTAACATAATTCATCTTCAAAAGTGGTATAGGTGAATTCAACCTCTAAACACTCTGGAGAAAGTTAAAAAGGAAGGCCATAGAATTGGAAACTTCTCCCCACAAGAAGACACCCAAGAAAATCAAGGAAGAATAAGGTTCATTGGTGTCACCATAGGAGGAAGACATGATCTCAGTAATGCAAAAAAATCCAAGAGTAAATGCACAGTGAATGATGAGTACATGGTTCATGATCCAATCTTCGAACCATTGCAAGAGGTCTCACCTCTTGTTGACACCAATGCCCCTCTCATTCAAGACTTTTCCCCTCCATACAAACAAAGAATGGTTAGTATACCCATCATTGAGCACAAATCCAATGAGATGTTTCCATGGATGTGGGAAATGGTCATCCTTAACACTCACACTATGAAACAAGTAGCATTCCCTGATCTAGCAATGATTGTATCATTGGCTAAATGAAAGAAGTCAAGAAAGATAACACATATAAAATTAGGATTCTACACCGGGAGACTGTAATCAGCACATCAACTTAGCTTGGCCAAAAGTAATCAAGCCACTTTGGAAGAGATGACACCAACTGACTATGAGATGAGCATGATCCAAATGGGACCAGATACTCATGAGGGAGACTTGCACATATATCAACAATATTCTTCTCACATGGTGAAAAGGAAATGTTGTCACCAAATCACTGCAGCCCCTAAATGACCAAGCTATAAGTAGGTCATTTGGTGTGATTTAGACACATGGGATCACCTCTCAAGTTGTGGGACTTGGGTTCGAGGTGAACCTCTAGAGAAGGCCGGATTCCTTTTCCTGTGTTGTACTACTCTTAGTGCAATAAAATGGCTATCCAATCCTAGGCTAACATTTTTGGGGTTTTAGGGAAAGAGATCTATAAAAGGAAACTATACTAGGGATGGTGATGCACCAAATAAAAGGATATGTTGAATCTCAGGAAGGGTTAATGTGAGTAGGATGCAAACACCGTTAGTCACCTTCACCTATTGCAACCTAGAAAGGGAACAAAATACCACAAACCAAGCACACATTCCTCTTTTAAAACATGAATCATACAAAATAGAAAGACAAAACACATGCACATGTCAAACATTCATTTCACTGATGATGGCTAATGATAATATAACTTTAAATAATAGAAGGAAAACAATCTTTCCACAACTGACATAAAAGATGTTATATCACTTTTCCATAACATGAAACAAAATAATCTAAAATAAAGGAAAGATAATCATCTATACTAAGGAATCATACATTCACAAAGCATATATAAATCAACCATTTAGCACAATAAATCAGGTTCTTCAAGGCAAGATATCTCTCTTGAATATAATTAAAAGGTTTTTTAAATCTCTGAAGCACTCTTCCAAGCTTGAAGAGAAACTTCACCAAAAAATGATCTATCTATCTATATCAAATGACTCCATAAACCTAACTATTTATAAGTTCTTTAGGCTGAGCCATTACATTTGGGCCTTCAACTAACATTTTACTAAAAATATAAATGTCATTAATTCAAGGGAACAGGCTCCCATAAAAATAGCAAATTTTTGCAAGGGTTTGACTCAGTCAACCCTACAACTCTGACCGATCCAGAGCTTGATCTATCCTTTCATGGCCACTCAACTTTGGCCTGGTTCTATAACACCTTCCTCTACAAGTTTTTTTTGTGTTTCCTCCCATGCAGCCATTCATGTTTATACTCGATGAAGCGTTTAATGATTCCTTGAATTTCCTCATCCCCTGCCCACATGCGTAGTGATTTACCACATATGTTATCTCAATTTCCCTCGTGATTTTAGCTAGAACTCTTCTAAGTTTACTCAAAACTTTCTTCAATCTTCCTGTGAAATTTTGGCATAAAACCAACCTGTCAATAGATTCACTACCAAAAGTTTTGGTAACTTCATCATCACGTTTCACCAAATCTTTGAAATTTTCTTGATCTTCTCCTCTAGAAGAGCATCGATATTTTTGTTGAAGAATTTATAGTTAACAATATCAAATTCTTCTGATATGTCATTCAAAGCATCTATAATTTCCACTCGTTTATCATCCAACTTCTTAATTAAATCTTGTAGCACTTGACACCAAAATTCCATGGCCTTTTGATATTCAACAACTTTGTAGCATCATCAATTACATCCTCCTGAGAGGAGTAGATCTAAATCTTCCTCTCTAATCTCACTCCATGTTGCCAAATTCAAATTCAAGTTGTTATTGTCTTTTAAAAAGCTTCATCCATTTTGTAAATAGTAGTTTTCCAACCTACAAATCATTGTATATCTCAACTTCTTTAATTAAAGGGTTAGCTTCTTGCAGTATATGTTCCATCCATCCATCTACTGATCTCCCTTTCTGGCCTATCTTTTTGATCTCATGATAAGAAATATCATCAATAGTAGATGAAACTATCATAGCCGTAGTAGTTGAGACTTCAATAGATGGAGTTGGCTTTGTTACTTTCCATAGCAATGCAGTGAGCTGCTCGACCTTGGCCTTAAGCTCATCCTTGTAAGCTTTATCCTTATCATATTTTCCAACATATTTCCAAGAGCAGTGTGTACATCTTGTTTTCTCCTTCATGAGTGGCTTTTCCCAATGAGAATCTAGAAATATGATAATCTGTAGCTTGTAATTGTTTCCTTAGTTTTTCCCTCAATGGGAGTGGAACCTCCACAACTCATTCCCCAGATGCATTCACTGTCAGGCTTGAAACAATATTTGGCCTCTTATCCTGTCTCTTTTGGGGTATGTTCCAATATGCTCAGATCTATTACATCTCCCAGAGGCACTTTCTTCTTTTTCTTTGGAGTTTTCCAAAACAACCATTCTGGAATGGCTGATGCTGATGAAGATAGAATAGTTGATTTAGTACCTAAAACATTAGCCACAAAAAGAGTACCAATAATTAGTTGGCATTTGAATGGTAGTGGTAGTAATGGATGGGGTGGATGTGAGGACAGCCATAGGAGTTGATACAATGATGTTAGGGGATGAGATGGAAGAAAATGGAAGTGTTAGGGGAAGTGAAGTAGAAATGGGTGACCCAATAGTTTCTCCAATTGAGAGAACTAGAAGGGATGAGAATACTTGGGCCATAGAAGGAGATGGGAAAGAAGAAATGATCAAAGAAGTGGAAGGAACTGATGTAGGAAGTGACAATGGAAGAGAAAAAGGAAATGATGGGTCTTGTGGGACACTAGGAGAATCATTGACTTCAACTATTTTTGTCACAGGTGTTGTAGGAGGCATGACTTTGGGAATAGGAGCCTTAGAAAGAGATGAGCTCCCAACAACAAATGAAATATTTTTTGGAACTATATGGGTCTTTTGGGTCAACCTTTTCCCCTTTGTGGGTGTTGATTGGCTCATGGTTGATGGGGATTCTATATTTGTAGGTTTCTCTAACCCCTTGGGTGAGATTCCCAAGGTAACCAACCAACTGTGAGTTCTTTGTAGAATGGGTCCCACCCTCTCCTTTGTGTTGCAACATTCTTCCACATACCAATCAATCCATGGAAATGGTTGATTGAAATATTATTATTTTTATACACTTCATCCAAAACCTCATCATTGTCCTGCATGTCTTTTGGTACGTCGGCTATTCCAAATTTCAACCCTCATCCAAAGTTAGCCTTTCATAGTCTCTTTATCAGATGATGAATTCATCCCAAAAATGGATCTAGATATCTTCCAACTAGGGCACATGGGAACTGGACCGACCTGTTTCATTGAATTTACCCCAATAGTCAAAATTAGTCCATGGATGGAAAGTCCACAAGGTTACCTCTACCATTTCCACATCTACATTCTTAGCCTTGTAAATATTTGGGCAAGTGTATCTACTAATTGAAATAGGGAATTGAATTCCCACTTTGTGCCTTTTTTTGGATCTTGTGGTAATCTAGCAATTTGTCGAACCAATTCTAACAAGACCCATTTGTCGGTGGGACATCTTGGCAAGCTTCTTTGGGAGCACCCACGAAGCTAGGAATCTGAATGTAAGTAAATGTGGGGAACTAAGGTAGATAGCTCCCCACTCACACACTTCCTTGAAGGCTTCATCAGAAATCCTCCAATTATACAACTCCTTATCAAAATGGTAGAGAATAACAACAAAGAAGGCATCATTGATCTTATGGAAGTGTTTGCTTCCCTCATCCAGTGTGAGTTGAGGATAGAAATCATAGATTTGAGAGGTGCTTTGAATACCCTTGGTATTCAACCCAGTGAAATCTCCCATAGTAGTATGGCATAAACCAAGAAGGATGTCATATAGAAACACTTTGAAGAATGCACTCTACTCAACTAATAGCAAAATGGAGCTACTTGATATGCTCCCCCATCTGATAAATTCCTTATTCTTTTTGATGGTAGTGATATATAAGAACATCCACTCCTAAAATTCCTTCATGGAGGGAAGACCTGAGACTCTTCTTAGTAGCACAATAATGTCATTGACCTCTTGAATGAAATCTGACCGATACATGGTCTTTGGAAATTTGGCAACACTCTTGGCTAGATAGGTTTTCAACATGACCTCATGCACAACTCTACTTCTTTGTCCCAATGTTCCACCACTGACTCTGGTGAAATTGTGGCATAATCTTCAATGTCAGGGAGTTTGAGAAAATCTTCAAAGAAATCTGGGTCCAAGCGGATCACAACTTTTCCATCGGCATCTTTAATTTCAAATAGATTCTTCATCATAGTGGGTTACTTTGCAGCCAAAAAAATTTGGGCAATGCATGGATGTGGGAAAACCAAGTAAAAGAGCAAGCCCACTATCATATATGGCTTGCATCTAGGGTTTCTTATTTGGGGCCTTCACCCTTGCCCAGAAGTCTAGAAAATCAATTTGTCCAAGGTCGGTGTCCCCTATGTTTCCCAGTCGGAGAGATAAGCAAGAGTGAGGGGAAACCCAAGAATGAATATTTCATCTTTTCCTTTCCCTTGGATGTGGAAGTAGACATCAAATTCTAAGTTCTTGAAATGCCAAGAAGAGAAGTCTGAAAACCTAAAAATCTCCAACCTCTGAAAACCCAAAAATTAGAAACCTGAAGAGGAGAAGTCCAAAATCCCAAAATGGAAACCTCAAAAACCTGAATTGGAGAAGTCCAAATGACAGTTTCAAAACCTCCAAGTGGAGAAGTCCAAAATGATAGGTTCCAAAACCCAAAGTGGAAACCTCTAAAAACCCAAAGTGTAAACCTCCGAAATGAAAACCTCAAAACCCAAAATTGAAACCTCAAAATGAAGAAAGTTAAAACCTCAAAATGAAGAAGTGAAAACCTCCAAAGAAAGGACTTCCAAATACCAAAAAAAGAACTCCAAGTCTAAATGGCACAATTCCCAAAAAATGAGAAGCGCTGAACAACCAAAGCTCCAAATTCCAAAAAGAGAGTTCTCTGAAAATGTTGATCTCCAAACTCGAAAAACAAGAGGTGTTGAGAGGGAAAATTGGAGAACTTGAGAGGATCTTTGCAAACTCTGAGTGCCTGTAGAAACTCAAATCATGGAAACATGGTGGGAAATGAATTTTCATTTCCCAAGGTATGCAGAGGAGGAACAAAAAAATAAAAAAGGAGGAAACAAAAAAAATATCTTAAACCAAAAATAAAATGACCAAAATAAAAATACCTTGAGAATGATGTCAAAAAGTACAAGATACAATAAAAATCAGGTTGTCAGAGAAAAGTGTCAAGTGAAAATGACAGGTGAAAATGTGATTTAAATAGAAAAACCCAATATTAATGGAAAAATTCCAATCCATACGGAAGTAGGTAGGAATTAAATGCACAGAGAGCTCCAAAAGTCTAAAACTTGAAAGCCTGAAATTTTTGAAAATTTCAAATTTCAGGGTTTCAGACTTTGAGATCAAGGGATGAAAATCATGGAATGGCTCGAAAGAGTTCCAAACCTAAAAGCCCAAATTCCAAAATTTTGAAACTTTCGACTTTTAACTTTAAGTCCGAAAGAAATTGACTCAAAAATGATCGGGAGAGTTCTAAAACCCAAACAAAAGTCCAAAATTTTAGACTTTCGGACTTTCAAGACTTCAAAAAATTCCAAAAAGAATTTTTTAAAAAGTGACCTAGAGTTTTTAAAAACCAAAAAAGCCCAAAAGTCTGAAATTTCAAAATTTCAGGGGGTTTTGGACTTTGAAACTCCAAAGGGAATTTCTAAAAATCATGACTTAGAGTTCCAAACCCAAAATCCCAAAAGTCCAAAATTTTAGACTTTCGAGGTTTCAAACTTTGGAACTTGAAAAACACAATTTCAAATTTAAGTCAATTAAACCCCAAAGGGAAAATCCCCAAAGTCCAAAATCTAAATTTTTGACTTTGGGACTTGGAGAAATTTTAAGATGTAGAGATCTTTCATGTGAAGATTTTTTCAAAAAAATTTCTGATCGATTTCAAAGTCTACTTCTCAAGGTAGATTAAATCGGTAACATTTTTGGCAACCTCTAGGAATGCTTTCCTACTAAGCTTTCAGATCAATAGCCTTATACAAACCATTGGGTAAAAGGAGTCTTGGAAGAAAACTACATTCAGAGGACACCCAAAAAAAAAAAAAAAAGAAAAAAAACAAAACAATGTGCAAAGCACTTGGAGGAAAAGAAAAATGAACATTGTACAAGGGTGAGACAATCTCAAAAGAAAGCTTTGAGATGTATCCCATTCACGTGAATGGGTAGTTCTTCTCCATTGAGTCTAGATAGATGAAATGAATTCACCTCTTTGCAACTTGAGATAACATACGGTCCACTCTAGAGAGCATCAAACTTGGCATGCCTACCTGGTTTGGCTTTGTCTTCTGTCCCACTTGAGAACCAAATATCCTTCTTGAAAATGCCTATCAAAAGCTTTCTTGTCGAAGGATTTCTTAACTTGAGCCTGATGTTGGCTTAAATTTTTCATAGCCTTGTCTCAAACTTCTTCCAACTCCATGAGTTTAAACCTCACTATTAAGGAGTCATTTTCCATAACTTTGAGTGATGAGCCAATTCCAAAGAAGGTAATTCCAAGGAGAGTGGAAGCTTTTCCTCCCTCCCATATACCAACATAAAAGGTGAATTTCCAATGGCCTTTTTAGGTGTGATTTGATCCACCCATAAGGCAGTCTTAAGTTGTGTATGCCAGTCCTTTTGTTAGCTTCCATCATTTGTTTGATGATCCTTATGAGATTCTTGTTACTAGATTCAGCCAACCCATTTCCCTATGGATAGTAATTGGATGAAGTCTTGAGATAGACCCATTCGTAACCACCCACTCACTCAACTTTAAACCAAGGAAATCCATTGCATTATCGAGATAATGGTAAATGGAACTCTGAACCTTGTCATTATATTTTCCAGGAAATCAAGGACCACCTTTTCATTACTTTCTTTTAAAGCCACCACCTCTTTCCATCGAGTGAAATAATATGTCACAGTAAGAACCCATTTGTGTCCATCACTGGAAGGAGGGTTGATCATCCCGATAAAATCTAACCCCCATTGAATGAAAGGTTGATCTACCTGAATGGGGTGTAGGGGAAGAGCTGTCAGTTTTTGTTTTCCTTGCGAACAAGGCACATTCTTTACATTTCCTCACCCAGAGATGGGAATATCTTTGAAAATCTGGCCAATAGTAACCTACTCACATAATCTTGGTAGTAGTTTTTCATGCAGAGTAATGCCCTCTAGACAAACCATTGTGGAATTCTTCTAAAATTCTACTTACTTGCTCTGGTTTGATACAACATACAGAAGAACACCATTTAAGTCTTTTCAAAAAAACATTATTGATCGAGACATATGGAATAGACTAAAGGAAAAAAGTACATCTTTGGAATTTATCCATATTTGAAGGATATGCCCCTGAGAGGAGGAAATTTTGCATCTTTGTTAACCAATCAACTTGACAGTCACTTTCATCGATGTTTAGGAGCATAGCATCTTCTACATCCTTGGTCTCCATGTCTGCAACCAACTACTAGCATAACCCTTTTCCCCTGACAAGTTTAGTGACTTTAATGTGTACATCATACTCCATTACTTTTGTGATCCACCCTGCACACTTCTCATTCATTTCTTTGTTCAACAAAAAATCCTTGACATCAGGATGAGAGACCATCAAGTGAACTTTGTTGTTGGACAACATGTGCCTAAATTTCTTCAGAGCTCGAATGACTATGCAAAGACTATTTTTCTCAATGAAGGAATACTTGAGCTCATATTCTTTGAGAGAATGACTAAAGAAGGCAATTGGTTGTTCCATCAGATTTTCATTTTGTTGGGTGAGAATCCCAAATACTTTCTTGACCTACAAAAGCATAGAGAATGAAATCTTTGTCAAACCTAGGGTTTACCAGTGTGGGGGCTTGGGAAATGGCCATTTTGATAGCCTCAAACTCTCCCTCCCATATTTCATCCATGAGAATGGAATGTTCTTTTTTAACATGGTTGTGAGTGGTTTAGCCAATGTTGCAAATTGAGGAATGAATCTCCACACAAATTTATGGTTCCCAAGAAACTCTGGAGACCTTTCTTGTGACTTGGAAGAGATAAGGACATAATTGAATGAATTATGGTTGGATCAATAGATAGTCCTTCCACTGGAAACAACATGTCCTAACAATTTTCCTTCTTGAACTACAAAAATGCACTTCTTAGGATTCAGTGAGACTCCAAATTCTCTACATCTTCAAAAAAATTTCTTAGATGTGTGATATGATCCTCAACATGTTTGGAATACATAGTTATATCATCAAGGTAAACTAAGATGATATCATTAATGAGTCCTTTGAATGCCATGTCCATGGCTCTTTGGAAAGTAGCCCCTGCATTGACAACCCAAATGGCATTTTTTATAAGCATACGTGCCCCACTTAGTAGTGAAAGTCCATTTTGAATTGATCAGATTCTTGGACCAGAATCTGATTGTATCCCAAATATCCATCAAGAAAAGAAAACCTTTGAGCCCCTACCACTATTTTGGAGGATTTTCTCCATTGATGGAAGAGGGTAGTGATCTTTCAATGAGGCACGGTTCAAATCCCTAAAGTCCACACACAACCGAATCTCTCCATTTCTTCTTCCTCATGGGCACCAGGTTGGCTACCCATGAGGAATGCTTGATGGGAAAAATTATGCAGCCTCAATAAGCTTGGTTAGCTCCTTCCTCATTAGCGGCTCAATTTTAGGATTAATTGGCCTCTTTTTTTTGATGAACTAGCTTAGAATTTGGATCCATCTCAATGGTGTGTTGAGCTAGGCTAGGATCAAACCACGTAGATATTTGTAACTCCATGTGAAAATATCATGATATTCTTGACATAGTTCAATGAAATATTTCTTTTCTTGAGCAGTGCATACCTTACCAATTTTTAAAAGTTTTTCACTTGCCACCTCGACTTCTTCAAAATCCTCTTCCTTGACCACCATATTAGTGCTCTTTTGTTTGGCCTGATCATCCAATTGAAGATGGATTCAAGTGTAACCAGCCTTTTGGCAGCTTGTTTCCTTTCAACTATATAATTTGATCACCATAGGAGTTTTGAAGTTTATCCTGATGTTTGGCAACAAACTCCTTCTTCTTGTTGGAAGAGGACAATCTTTTGGTCACTATCAACACCTGCCAGCTACTTACTTATGTTATCTGGTACTATGGGATGGACCACCATTTTGACCATCTTTTGCCCTTCTTTCATAATGTCCATAGGTACATCATATTGTGAGCCAATAGTAGTAAGCTGTCAACATCTTGATTTTGCTTTCTAGGAATTGCATGTGAATTCCAAAAGCTTCAAAATCTTCTATCAGTCCCAAACCTGATTTTTATATGATCTCAATAGATCATTTTTTGATGCACTATGTGGGTTGTTACTTGATGCACAACCAATTCACTATCACCAAAGATGGTCAAGGTTTGGATTCCTCTTTTTGGGCCAGTTGAATTCCTTGTATGAGAGCCTCATATTTGGTGACATTATTAGTACAACTAAAACTACAACCAAAAGGAAGAGAAATATTTATCTCCTTCTAGAGA
Source organism: Taxus wallichiana var. yunnanensis (assembly GCA_018340775.1). Lineage (NCBI taxonomy): Eukaryota > Viridiplantae > Streptophyta > Pinopsida > Cupressales > Taxaceae > Taxus > Taxus wallichiana. Next base: position 682,258,546 of record CM031240.1, on the reverse strand, counting down.
AATCAACATAACTCCTACATCCCATTTTTACTCCTTGAACCATCAAAGAATAGTTTCCATAGTCCCTCGAAACTGTTGGATGTTTTAACCAACTGAGGTATGATTGTACCTTCTTCATGTATGCATATATGTACCTAATCTAGTCTCTTCCAAAAACAACAAACCAGATTCTTCATCCACTAATAAATCAACATAGGGATCATATTGGTGATTGATACTTACCTCATCAAGCATTGTGTCAGGAACTTCTTCCATGAGAGTAGTTGGCTCATGATCTGCATCCTCCTCATCTAGATCACAAATGGCATAATTCCCATTTATGGGTTTAGCGGTGTAAGGTTCCACATGATTATGAAAATAGGTTCTTCTCTTATAGTCACCTTTGTCCCATACCAAGTTCTAAGGATCATATGTGACTAGTCTGATGAAAATAACCACCCATCTTGGCAGTGAAATCACGTGATAAGAAAATGGAAAAGAGGGGAGGGAGATCAATACAATATGTCTTGTGTGAATGTCAAGCTAGGACATGCATGGATAGTAAGTTGAAGCCCCTTAATGACTCCCATAGTTTGGACTATAGTACCATCTAACTAGAAACTCCTCTTGAGATTGGAGTATATGGAATTCTTAACACATCTATAATTTTCTTGGGCATCATGGAACTACTGGCTCTAGAATCGATCATACAATTGTGCACCAAATGATCACCGATAATCAGAGAGATATAGAATGGTGGAGGTTTGTTGGCCTTAGAAAACACTTTTGTTTTTGTTGGCACAGGTTGTTGCCATTGCTTTACTTTCTTGACCTGATGATCTATTGGTAGTACCAAAACTATTCAAATCCTCTCATAGCAAGTTCCTCTGAGAAGGGATTGAGAGTGCATCCCACATCATGACACTCAAATTGGTCTTCTTCATTTTCTCCACAATGTTAAATGGAATTGCCCCAAATTTTCTAATACCTTTTTGGGCATTAGAGTCTTCTTTTGGAAATGCCCTATTGGGCACTGTGATACTTGAAGTCCCATCTGTCTTTGTAGAATGATCCATGGATACTTCTGGTGATTTCTTTCCCATGTCCTTTATCATCTGATATTTGTGTTTGAGGCTGTGAAATAGATGCCTGATCAGTTTTGGGAGATTGCGGGTCTATTTCCCTCTTCTTGGAATGTGTGTTTGATGCTACAGTGGAGGCGTCAGTATTCAAACCACAAAAATCTTTTGTTTTCCAATTTAGTAGCATAGTTTCATCAGAAGGCTGGTCTTGGCTCTCTTGGGTGGATGGTCCAACTGATGATTTAGGTGGGGTGGATATGCTTTGGACCATAAGGGCCTTGACTCAAAACTCCATTTGGGAAAATATTCTGGTTGTGAGGTTGAGAACAAGGATAACACCATTCATAATCTTGAATGAGGTTATTCTTGGACTAGTACTATGGCTCTGGATGAACTAGAGACAGAAGGGTTCTAGAAGTTTAAAGGCTTCACATTGCATTGCTTGGGCTGGTGGCCTGATTTAGGCTGATTATTTCCTTGAAAAGGAGGATGACTTATTTTCTTGATATTGGGATTGGAATGGTCGAGCATATTGGGATTTGCCTTTTAATCACTACAAGCTCATTTCCGAAGGTCTACAACAATGATTTGACTTCAAATAGATCATTTGAAGAGGTCGGGGAAGATTGAGTTGGTTGATTAGAGGTTGCTTGGAATAGGAGCAATGATAGGCTGATTATTTGTAAGATCCGAGAAAATGGCATTGGCGGTCGAGGAGCTATCTTTCCATCCTAAATTAAGGAATTTTCCACATTTATGGCTATGTCATAAGCATCGGTAATAATGTATCCCCCCCATGGATTGGATCATAACTACTACATCACTATTCAAAGCTCACAAATAGTACAAGAATGCATTATTTGGAGAAGGCTTAATGAGTGCGAAATCCTATTCCAAGTTCTATGTGAAATCGAAGTTGAAATCACTCATGTACTCTTGGGGAGCTCTCTTTATGGTAGTGAGTTGTTCTAAGAGTGATAGGTGATCACTCTTGTCTTCAAACTATTTACAGAGCTTCTCTCCTAACTCATCCCAAGTGGTTATGTTACCAACACGTAACCCTCAAAACCATTGAAGTGATTTTCCCTTGAAGGAAGTGGCCAGAAGTCTGACAACAACATTATCCTCCATGATGTTATGTATACTGCAAAAAATGTTGGCTACATCAAGAATGTGTTCTACTGGAGTAACATGAGTTTCCCTATGTAAAAGGGTAAAATTTTGAGTGCTTCAAATAGGTATAGGGTCACGTTGAGCCAACAAAAGTGGACTGACTTGCATTGATTGAAAGGGGGAAAACTTGGTTCCACCATAGCAAAAGAGGTTGATTGTTCTTTGGTGGAGGAAACCTTCCATATGGAGGAGTTGAATGACCCCTATGAGATAAAGTTGTAGTTGGTGGAGTTGAAACACCTCTTACTTCTTCTCTTTGGAGGAGACAAGGAAAGTTTGATATGTTGATAACTTCCTTGCTTTGAAGAAGCTCTTGTCTGAATTCTTCACATAAGTTAATGCACTGAGATTTGGAATCTAGAGATATAGAGTCACTACAGTACTTTGACTTTGTGCAAATGAGAAGAGAAGTACCAACTCTCTGTCCCACCGGCATGCCAAAAATTTTGTTGTCACCAAATCACTACACCCCCCCAAATGGCCAGGCTATAAGTAGGTCATTTAGTGTGATTGGGACACATGGGATCACCTCTCAAGCTATGTGGGACTTGGGCTTGAGGTGAACCTCCGAGAGAAGGCCAGCTTCCTTTTCCTAAACTAAGTGTTGTACTACTCCTAGTGCAATAAAATGGCTATCTAATCCTAGGCTAACATTTTTCTGGGTTTTAGGGAAAGAGATTTGCAAAAGGAAACTATACTAGGGATGGTGATGCACCAAATAAAAGGATATGTTGAATCTCGGAAGGGTTAATGTGAGTAGGATGTGAAACATTTTAGTCACCTTCACCTATTGCAACCTAGAAAGGGCACAAAATACCACAAACCAGAAGCATATGTTCCTTTGTTAAAACTTGAATCATACAAAATAGAGAGACCAAATTGATTGAACACACAATTAACTAACCATGAGGATAAAACACATGCACATGTCAAACATTCATTTCATGATGATGGCTAACGATAATATAACTTTAAATAATAGAAAGGAAAACACTCTTTCCACAACTGACATAAAATATGGTTATATCACTTTTCCATAACATGAAACAAAATAATCTGAAATAAAGGCAAAGCTAATCATCTATACTAAGGAATCATACATTCACAAAGCATATATAAATCAACCATTTAGCACAATAAATCAGGTTCTTCAAGGCAAGATATCTCTCTTGAATATAATTAAAAGGTTTTTAATCTCTGAAGCACTCTTCCAAGCTTGAAGAGAAACTTCACCAAAATATGATCTATCTATCTCCCAAATGACTCCATAAACCTAACTATTTATAAGTTCTTTAGGCTGAGCCATTACAATTGGGCCTTCAACTAACATTTTACTAAAAATAGAAATGTCATTAATTCAAGGGAATAGGCTCCCATAAAAATAGAAAATTTGTTGCAAGGGTTTGACTCAGTCAACCCTACAACTCTTGACCGATCCAGAGCTTGGATCTATCCTTTCATGGCCACTCAGTCTTTGGCCTAGTTCTACAACACCTTCTTCTCTACAGTTTTTTTTGTGTTTCCTCCCATGCAACCATTCGATGTTTATATTTGATGAAGCATTTAATGATTCCTTGAATTTCCTCATCCCTGCCCACATGCATGTAGTGATTTACCACATCTGTTGTCTCAATTTCCCTCATGATTTTAGTGGAACTCTTCTAAGTTTACTCAAAACTTTCTTCAATCTTCTTGTGAAATTTTGGCATAAAACCAACTTGTCAATAGATTCACTACCAAAATTTTTGGTAACCTTCATCATCAATTTCACCAAATCTTTGAAATTTTCTTGATCTGCTCCTCTGGAAGAGCATCAATATTTTCATTGAAGAATTTATAGTTAACAATATCAAATTCTTCTGATATGTCATTCAAAGCATCTGTAATCTCCACTCATTTATCATCCAACTTCTTAATTAAATCTTGTAGCACTTGACACCGAATTCCATGGCCTTTTGATATTCAAACAACTTTGTAAGCATCATCGATTACATCCTCTAGAGGAGTAGATCTGAATCTTCCTCTCTAATCTCACTCCATGTTGCCAAATTCAAATTCAAGTTGTTATTGTCTTCTAAAAAAGCTTCATCCATTTTGTAAAATAGTAGTTTTCCAACCTACAAATCATTGTATATCTCAACAACTTCTTTAATTAAAGGATTAGCTTCTTGCAGTATATGTTCCATCCATCCATCTACTACGATCTCCCTTTCTAGCCTATCTTTTTGATCTCATGATAAGAAATATCATCAATGGTAGATGAAACTATCATAGCCATAGTAGTTGAGACTTCAGTAGATGGAGTTGGCTTTGTTACTTTCCATAGCAATGCAGTGAGCTGCTTGACCTTGGCCTTAAGCTCATCCTTAGAAGCTTTATCCTTATCATATTTTTCCAGCATATTTCCAAGAGTAGTGTGTACATCTTGTTTTTCTCCTTCATGAGTGGATTTTCCCAATGAGAATCTAGAAATCTGATAATCTGCAGCTGTAATTGTTTCCTTAGTTTTTCCCTCAATGGGAGTGGCAACCTCTACAACTCATTCCCCAGATGCATTCACTATCAGGACTTGAAACAATATTTGGCCTCTTGGCCTGTCTCTTTGGGGTATGTTCCAATATGCTTAGATCTATTACATCTCCCAGAGGCACTTTCTTCTTTTTCTTTGGAGTTTTCCAAAAAACAACCATTCTAGGAATGGTGATGTTGATGAAGATAGAATAGTTGATTCAGTACCTAAAACATTAGCCACAACAAGAGTACCAACAACATTAGTTGGCATTTGAATGGTAGTGGTAGTAATGGATGGGGTGGATGTGAGGACAGGCCATAGGAGTTGATACAATGATGTTAGGGGATGAGATGGAAGAAAATGGAAGTGTTAGGGAAGTGAAGAAGAAATGGGTGACCCAATAGTTTCTCCAGCTGAGAGAACTAGAAGGGATGAGAATACTTGGGCCATGGAAGGAGATGGGAAAGAAGAAATGATCAAAGAAGTGGAAGGAACTGATGTAGGAAGTGACAATGGAAGAGAAAAAGGGAAATGATGGGTCTTGTGGGACACTAGGAGAATCACTAACTTCAACTATTTCTGTCACAGGTGTTGTAGGAGGCATGACTTTGGGAACATGAGCCTTGGAAAGAGATGAGCTCCCAACAAAAAATGAAATCTTTTTGGAACTATATGGGTCTTTTGGGTCTGACCTTTTCCCCTTTGTGGGTGTTGATTGGCTCATGGTTGATGGGGCTTCTATATTTGTAGGTTTCTCTAACCCCTTGGGTGAGATTCCCAAGGTAACCAACCAACTATGAGTTCTTTGTAGAATGGGTCCCACCCCTCTCCTTTGTGTTGTAACATTCTTCCACATACCAATCAATCCATGGAAATGGTTGATTGGCAATATTATTATTTTTATACACTTCATCCAAAACCTCATCATTATCCTACATGTCTTTTGGTACATCGGCTATTCCAAATTTTGAACCTCATCCAAAGTTATCCTTTCATAGTCTCTTTTTCGGATGATGAATTCATCCCAAAAATGGATCCAGATATCTTCCAACTGGGGCACATGGGAACTGGACCGACTGTTTCATTGAATTTACCCCAATAGTCAAAATTAGTCCATGGATGGAAAGTCCACAAGGTTACCTCTACCATTTCCACATCCACATTCTTAGCCTTGTAAATATTTGGGCAAGTGTATCTACCAATTGAAATAGGGAATTGAATTCCCACTTTGTGTCATTTGTTTTGGATCTTGTGGTAATCCAGCAATTTCAAACCAATTCTAACAAGACCCACTTGTCAGTGGGACATCTAGGCAGCTTTTGGGAGCACCTACGAAGCCAGAATCTAATGTAAGTAAATGTGGGGAACTAAAGGTAGATAGCTCCCCACTCACACACTTCCTTGAAGGCTTCATCAAAATCCTCTCGATTATACAACTCCTTATCAAAATGGTAGAGAATAACAACAAAGAAGGCATCATTGATCCTACGGAAGTGTTTTCTTCCCTCATCTAGTGTGAGTTGAGGATAGAAATCATAGATTTGAGAGGTGCTTTGAATACCCTTGGTATTCAACCTGGTGAAATCTCCCATAGCAGTTGTGGCATAAACCAAGAAGGATGTCATATAGAAACACTTTGAAGAATGCACTCTACTCAACTGATAGCAAATGGAGCTACTGATATGCTCCCCCATCTTGATAAATTCCTTATTCTTTTTTATAGTAGCGATATATAAGAACATCCACTTAAATTCCTTCAGAGGGAAGACTGAGACTCTTCTTAGTAGCACAATAAGATGTCATTGACCTCCTGAATGAAATCTGACCGATACATGGTCTTTGGCAATTTGGCAAAACTCTTGGCCAGATAGGTTTTCAACATGACCTCATGCACAACTCTGCTTCTTTGTCCCAATGTTCCACCACTAACTCTGGTGAAATTGTGGCATAATATTCAATGTCAGGGAGTTTGAGAAAATCTTCAAAGAAATATGGGTCCAGGTGGATCACAAATTTTCCATCGACATCTTTAACTAAATAGATTCTTCATCATAGTGGGTTGCTTTGTAGCCAAAAAAATTTTGGCAATGCATGGATGTGGGAAAACCAGCAAAAAGAGCAAGCCCACTATCATATATGGCTTGCATCTAGGGTTTCTTATTTGGGGCCTTCACCCTTGCCCAAAAGTCTGGAAAATCAATTTTCCAAGGTCGGTGTCCCCTATGTTTCCTAGGTCAGAAGATAAGAAAGAGTGAGGGGAAACCCCGAGGAATGAGTATTTCATCTTTTCCTTGCCCTTGGATGTGGAAGTAGACATCAAATTCTGAGTTCTAAATGTCGAAGAAGAGAAGTCTAAAACCCAAAATCTCCAACCTCCAAAAACCCAAAATTAAAACTCCAAAAGGAGAAGTCCAAAATCCCAAATTGGAAACCTCCAAAACCTGAAGTGGAGAAGTTTGAAATGACAAGTTCTTGAAAAAACCTGGAACCTCTAAAATGAAGTTAAAAACCTCAAAAAAGTCTAAAATGGAGAAGTCCAAAATTCCAAATTGGAAACCTGAAAACCCAAAGTTGAAACCTCCAAAATGAAAAAATCCAAAATAAAAAAAAGTGAAAACCTCCAAAGAAAGGACTTCTGAAATACTAAAAAGAGAACTCTAAAGTCTAAATGGCACAATCCCCAAAAATGAGAAGTGTCGAACAACCCAAAGCTCTAAATACCAAAAAGAGTTCTCTCAAAAATGTTGATCTCCAAACTCTGAAAAACAAGAGGTGTTGAGAGGAAAATTGAGAACTCGAGAGGATCTTTGCAAAACTCTTGAGTGCCTATAGAAACTCAAATCATGGAAACATGGCGGGAAATGAATTTTTCATTTCCCAAGGTATGCAGAGGAGGAACAAAAAAAAATAAACAAGGAGGAAACAAAAAAAAGATCTTAAACCAAAAAGAAAATGACCAAAATAAAAATACCTTGAGAATGACGTCAAAAAGTACAAGATACATAAAAATTGGGTTTCGAGAGAAAGTGTCAGGTGAAAATGACAGGTGAAAATGTGATTTAAATAGAAAAACCCGATATTAATGGTGAAATTCCAATCCATACGAAAAAGTAGGTAGGAATTAAATGCAGAGAGCTCCAAAAGTCTAAAACTCAAAAGCCCAAAATTCTGAAATTTTAAATTTTGGGGTTTTGGACTTCAGATCAAGGGATGAAAATCGTGGAATGGCTTGGAAGAGTTCAGAAACCTGAAAGCCCAAAATTATAAATTTCATACTTTCAGACTTTTAGACTTTGGAAATCTGAAAGAAATTGACTCAAAAATGATTGGGAGTTCCAAAACCCGAAAGCCCAAAAGTCCAAAATTTTGGACTTTCGGACTTTTAGACTTCAGAAGTCTGAAAGAATTTTTCAAAAAGTGTGACCTAGAGTTCCAAACCCAAAAGCTCAAAATTCTAAAATTTCAAACTTTCGGGGTTTCATACTTTAGAACTCCAAAGGGAATTTCCTAAAAATCGTGACTTAGAGTTCCAAACCCAAAAGCCCAAAATTTGGAAATTTCAAACTTTCGGGGTTTCAGACTTTGAACTTGAAAAACACATTTTCAAATTTAAGTCAATTAAAATCTGAAAGGGAAAATCCCCAATGAAATCTAAATTTTCAGTTTAAGACTTGGAGAAATTTCAAATCTCCTATCTTTCAAATTTTTGATTTCGAGTTTACTTCTCAAGACTTATAAAGAGAATATTGGACTTGGAGAACTTTCAAGATGTAGAGATCTCAAAAGAATACAAGAGATCATGTGAAGATTCTTTCAAAAGGTAGATTAAATCGGTAATAGTGAATGGTAAAGAATATAAAGAGAATATTGATACTGGTAGATTATGGAGAGCGAGCCAATTCCATCACGAAGCTCATCCTACAACATAATTCTTCTTCTTCTTCCTCTTCTTTCTCTCTCTCTTCTCTTCTCATACAAAACTCTCTCTCCTCAATGTTATATGTTTGAGTTTAGGGTTTCAATTTTTAATATAATTAAGTTACTTTAGAAATATAATGTAACTTTAAGTCACCTTGCTATTATAAAAGGGACTTAAATATTTAAAGTTGAATATGAACAGTCTTAAGTCATATTAAGGTATTCGAAAAGTCACCAGAAGATGAAGAGTTGCCTCTTCTTCTATAAATTGTAGCAATCTCCTCATTTGAACTTCTTAATTTTGTCTTCTGAAAATTCTTAGATGTTGGAGCTATTTTTTGTGAATTCATGAGAGAGATATCCTTGTGAAGAGAGCAAGAGATAGAAATTTCCTTCCATTTCGCAATTAAAAATGTCTACTACTTCCCACACTATGTTTAATTATACTTGAGCTTCAATAAATGAAGAAGGAATTTTAGCCTCTTTGATTGAGGATTTTATTGGTACTTTGTGTTCATTAAGATCTATTTGGTCTTGTTGTTGTTTTGATTTTTTTCTCTTTGAATTACAAGTGAATGTAATGAAAATTCTGCTAGTGTGTGAAATTCTATGATTTTCTACTTGTAATATTAGTTTCTCCTTTCTAAATATTCTCACTCCCCTTTCTTTCCTTTGAAGAAAATTCTTCCCTTGTAGATACCTATAAGCCTTTTCCATAGGGTTAGTGGAGTGCCCCTATTGGATCCCTGACTAAAAGGCCATCAGGATAAAACTCACAATTTACTCGTGTATGCATGTACGGTAGTTGCACCGATTAATTAGAGGGAATTCAACTCCCGAGCATTAGAAGGATAACCACCAATTTTTCCCCAAAAATTTTCTCACCAACAAGGGAATAGGTAATGTACATAGTAACAACAATGGCACATACAAAATAATGGGAAAAAAAGATAGCATATAGTGTTAGTGACAAATAAACATGATATGATGTAATATAAATAAGTCAAAACACTCAAGGATATATCAAAGAACAAGTAGTTGGTGGAATACATGGAACACCACCCATAATGTCACAAAACACTCAAGGAATTTAAGGATGTACAAATAAATGAGAAAGAAATCATAGGGCATAACCTGCAAAAAAACAATGATAGAAAAAAAGACTCAAGTATCTAGTATGATCAAATAAACATGGTTGAAAGTAGACCTCTGATAAAATTCTACACATGAAGCACTTGTTAAAATGTTAGAAAGACCGATAGCATGTCACAATGTATATAACTAAAAATAGTAATAAAATTTATGGATATTGCTATGATAACACCTAAACATAGAGAAGTATAAAAGGTAGATGACCCCAGAGCCTCAATGGGACTGGTAGAGAATAGTTACAAGCATCATGAATCATGTGATAGCTGGTAAGTAGCCTACATTCACCTCATAAATACCATGTGATTGTATGTGTGTATGGAAAATAGGTTAGAGCATACTATGAATCAAAATAACATGATAAGCTATATGCAACATAGAATAATATAAGAAAGTAAGGATACATCTTATCAAGATCTAAGATAATATTTTAATTTTTTTCAAATATTTGAATGTTTTTGAATTATTAGAATATGGAATAATATGACTAGGATAGGGGAGCAAGGTTCCCCCAATGTATGTGTACAATGTGAGGTCTATGTAGGTAAGTGCACGTTAAAAAATAGTGTTTGGACCTATAATAAGAGTGTATCATGGGGTAGGGATGGTAACATAAGAAATTCCATAGAATAATGTCAATAGAGTGAGGGTAAATCCCTATAGAGTCCAAAATATTAACTACATGAGTAGGAAGTGTATAAACAATAAGAGTGTGTCTAGTAGGAGAAACTAGAATAGGTGGAACATTGAGCTTGTTGGAAATAGTGGAAAAAGTAAGTGCAAACATAAGGATCAATGTGTGAGTCAAGAGATGTGTAACATATGTAGTGCTATGAGGCTCATCAAGTATCAACCAAAAATAATGGAGGGAGAGACACAAGAATCATTATAAAAATAAGTGAAATTTGTGAAGACTCAAAGCATTAAAGTTGTTTGAACTAGCCCCTATGACCATATACATAAATGTGGAAAGAGGGGAATTAATTTCCCCATGGATGCAACAAGATGAGGTGTATCCATATTATATCAGTCATGTATTGAATTTTGGAAAGTGGGTTGGGGAAGAGAATAAGGATTCATTATCAAACCAATAGACTATGTTATTACTTATGGTGAGGAGGGGGTACCAAGTGATGTAGCATTAGAAATAGTAAGTATACAATAATTATAATTGTAAGTAAATTATTTACAATCCATGGTCATAGTGACATTGTGAAGGGGGACATGAGTGTTAATAGAAATTTCATCATGTAAATTATTAGCACTATAGTCCATCTCAAGAGAATAATGATGTGCAATGTAAGTAATGTCTTCATCATATTGTATGAGAGGGATATCACAAAGATTATAAATATGAGGTGCGGAATCTATTGTTTCATTATCTATGGAAGAATGTGTTGTGAGGGAATTTTATGTTATGACATGGGTAGAAGGGATTATATGCATAGTATCTAACTAAAGATGACCTAGAAGGATATTATAATTGATATTATTAGGCATAACATGAAATAGAACATTAAGAGTGAAAGGTCCTATAGTAATGGGTAGAGTGATTTCTCCCAACACTTGTTTAGGTGTGTTATCAAAGACACATATACATAGAGTAGATGGAGTTAGATTAGCAATAAAAATTCTTATTTGATGGAGAAAGGAAATGTTGCATATATTAAGACTAGATCCATTATCAACTAAAACACGCTTAACAAGCACATTACGAATTTGAACCTGAATATAAAATGGGGAAGCATTGTCAACAATTGTATGGTAAGCCATAAAATAATTTTACACAAGCAAGCTAGGAAGAAAAATATATTTGAATTGAAAGTGATGCTGAGAAAAAGTGACTGTCATCAAATGAATAAAATGACCATATCTCAAAATATAATTTGAATTATACACAAAAAGGTTTTTAGGAATACTAGTATATAAAATAAAAACCTCCAAGGGGTTTTCTAAAAATATATATTTTTCGAATTATGCCTTGATTACTAAAATGTGTAATTTTGAATTTATAAGAATTGCACAAAACATCACGGAAAATAAAAAGTGTTTTTGTTAAATATGTAAAAATTAATAGTAACTTACAATGAATTTGAAAATTAGGTTCCTAGAAAGTAACAAAAAGATGGGACCAACCATGAAACCCTATGATAAAATTTCGCAGATCATATTTGTGGAAGATGATAGATGAAAATTAGGTGTGAATATGAAGATAATATATACATATACATATACATACATACATATATACATACATACATACATATATATATATATATATATGTATGAACCCTAATAAAATTAGGGTGTGGGTTTGGAGAATAATAGATTTTATAAATGTTCAAAACTTCGACTAAAGCTTAAGAAAATATACCCAAGTATATCGTGAATAGTCATCAATGAAGGTTAGCACATAAATGAAGGACAAGAAAATGGACTAGAAACATCGCTGTGAACAAGATCCAAGGGACGAGTGGCTCTCCAAGCTTTTCCTTTGTCAAAGTTCTTTTCAGGATGCTTTCTAAGGGTACAACCCTCACAAAGACCCTTAGAAAACTTGACATGAGGCAACCCGTTGACCATTTCATTTTGACTCAATTGTTCAAGGTAGTGATAGTTTAGATGTCCAAAATGCTCATGCCATAGCTTACTAACCTCATTTGCATGAGTGAGCAAGGTAGTGGGCGTAGAATCAAAAGTAAAGTGGGAGAAGGTGTACAACCATGAATGGTGATCTGCCTTTCCCTCAGCCACTATAGTGTCATTGTTAAGCTCACGAATAATCACTGAGTTAGGACCAAATTCCACTTGCATTCCTTCACCAAGGTGAGTAATTTGGTAAACTGATAGGAGATTGGTAGAGATATCAAAAACACTCAACACTTGGCTAAATGTTCCCCCATCCATCTCTACCGATCCACTACTGGAAACCGACACTTTTGTGTCATTATCCATCGTGATTTGGGACATTCCACAAGGTTTGATGTTAGAAAAATCAACATGTGAAGAACCCATGTGGTGCGAGGCACTGGAATCTATAATCCATGTCGATGAAGGAGAAACTTTAGATGCAAGGGCCTTTCCTTTCTTCTTATCATTTCTAGCACCTTTTGTAGCAGAAGACTCGGCCTTCGGAGCACTTTGTTTTATTGATTCAGGAACACTTATTTTATTTTTCTCAAGTAAATGAGATAAGTGATCAATTTGTTTCTTAAAACAATGTTTCTCATCATGACCAGTTTTCTTGCAATAGGAACACAAATACTTTCTTTTCTGCTCCCTAGGCTCAGAAGTTGAAGTGTTTGTGACATTTTTAGGTTTGATCTTGGTTTCTTTCTTAGGTTGATCCTTAGTTTCTTTCTTCTTTTCAGTCTTCTTTCCCTTGCTAGTACTTTCTACAAGGGCATGTGACTTGGACTTGAGAGACCCCATTTGAATGAGTTTGTCCTGTTCTTGAATGAGTTGGGACAAAAAATAGTCAAAGGAGGGCATCGTCCAAGTATCACCCAAAGCATCCTTTGTAGCGTAGAAATTTGACGTGAAGAGAGAGTATTCGGGACCTAGTTTAGAGAGAATCGAAAAGATCAGTTGAGAATCTTTCTTTTCTACTTGACATCCTTTTAACAATAATCTAATGTGGACAAATTTCAAGAAGAAGGCTTGTAGGTTTTCAAAGTCACTAGGATTTAACCCTAGTAGTTTATTTTCCAACTCATGTGCTCTCATGTCATCTAGTGGTCCAAACATCACATCCAACATTTTCCACGTAGATGTAGGTGTTTTATACGCCTCAATGTGGAAGAGAAAGTCAGGAGAAACGGACATGCAAAGAAGACCTAAAGCTTCATCACTATGATTTAACCACTTAGATTTTTCAGGTTTGTCATCTGGTTCAGTCTCAGTTCCCATGGTGATGCGGTATAACCCTTTACCCCTTAGTTTCATTATTATTTTCGATCTCCATTCGAAAATTTTAATGGCGTAAGCAAAGGAATTGAAAGTGCATCTATAGTGAGAGAGAGAGAAGGAAATGCATAAAAGAAACACAACCACCCAGGACAATAACAACCCCCTTCTTTCGGCACTTTATAGTTTAGTGTGTTAATTACAATCGAGTCCGTGTGTGTGGTTTGAAACACTTGGTAACTTGTCTTTCAATTAGCGTAATAACTCACAAGAGAGGAGACCACAATAGTGTTTCATGGAGCGCAACAAAAGAGAACACGTAAACAAGCACAAGAAAAAAATAGAAAGGAGGCGAAATCCAACCCTAGTGGTGAGAAAAAGTGTCTCACGTCGTATGAAAGAATCCCTTTGTCATAAAAATGTGGTGGATGTGCTCACAAGTCCACGAAAAGGAATAGAAGAGAGCTCAAAAAATTGAACTGACTTAAGCAATACAAAGACACCCCCCAGAATGTGGAACTTTATAAAATTAGTGTGTTTACAAAGCTAATGATCCCATCATCTAGAGTGCAAAAAAACATGCAACTTTTACTAAATAAGTGCTCAAAACCGAGCAATGAGTTAAAAGTTATAAGCAAAACCAAATTCCTGCAATTTGATGAGAAAAAGCCAATAAGCTCGCAAACAGATTAAAAAAGCACCCTAAATGCATGTAAAGGGTGTCGTATGTATGCTCATTGGAAACGACATGGAATTTAAGATAGGTTTTGTTTTTATTGCGAGGGGGGATTAGCCACCTGCCAATCCTGGACCTCACCCTTTGTCTTTGGCACTCGACGGAAGGTTAAAAATACACAAAGCCAATAGACCAAATTATAGTGCCAAAGAAATTTAGTGTTTAGATAATGTGAAATTAAATAAAATTAGATCTAATTTAATGAAATCTAATTAGATCTAATCTAAGGAAGATTTTTAGATGAAGATTTTTTTAAATATATATTGAAACTTCTATTTAAAAAAACAAATTTCTAAATGGGTTTTAGAAACTTGAGAGAGTTAGAAATGATTTAGAAAACTTACTTAAAGAAGTTTGATTGTTTTTACCAAAGAAATTTAGCAAGAATAAAAAACAATGGCTCGTTTTGCAAAAAGTAGCGGTTTGTTGAGTAAGTTTTAAAAAGGAAAGGAATGAAACTTACCAAAAACTACTGTACCTTGAAAAAACCACTAAAAATTGTGCCTTTTTAGAAGGTATTCTGCAGGTAGGCCACGCCAAAAGGAGGAATGAATGTATGAAACCCTACAGGCATACAAACCATAGAAAAAACAATAGTACAGTCACGCCAAGAGAGTGTACAGGCCATTTTTTCTTCTGCCAGGCCGTTTTTGTTTTAGTAGGCCAAAAAAATGTGGCAGATGTAATTTACAACCCTGTGAAGTACAAAAATGTGGCAGATGATTAAAAATGCCTAAACAATAAAAAAATGGCAGATGATTAAAAAATGCTTGAAAAATCAAAAAAATGTAGCGAGATGATTAAAAAATACCTGAACAATAAAAAAAAGTGGCAAATGATTAAAAATGCCTGAACAATAAAAACACCTAGAAGGTCCAAGAAAATGCCTGAACAATCCACAAAATTCCTCGAATGAAGAAAAAATGTAGGCCACGCGTGAATGAACAGTGATGACAGTTTGAACAGTCCAAAAATGGTTAGAGGGACAACAGTTTGTTGATGAGCAACCACGACTGAAGAACTCAAGGATCCTGCAACCACAGACAACATGCAAATCCTGTAAAAACCAGAGAGCTTAAAAAAATTTCACTTCCATTTTAATAAATGAAAGGAATCTCTATTTTGGATTTTGATACATCCAACAAAAAAGTAGTTTAAAAACCTGATTTCTCAAGGTATTTTGAAAAAACCTGCACATGCACAAGAAAAAAACACAAAAACTTTCTGAGAAAGCTTGTTAGAGATATTAGCAAGATAATTTCTAGAAAATAGTGATCAAAAGACTTGCATGCAGAGTAAAATAACGAAACCAAGTAAGAGTAATAGCAACAAAAAACAAATCGAGTGCATGTTTACCCTGATCTCAGGCTACGATACCATGAAAAGAGTTTGTGAGAATTGAATCGGAAATGAGGCACCACGAAGTAGTTGCACTCCAATGGAATCGTGAAAGCTCCAGCGATAGCAAGGAAAAAATGATCAGTAATGGAAGAACTTTCTCAACAGAAACAAAGCTTGCATAGAGGAAAGACAACGGAGTGTCTTGGCATGCTCATAAATGAATAGAAAAGGGGTACATATAGGGTCTTTGAGTAACCCTAGTGCATGACACATATGAAACTCTAAACCTAACCCATATGAGATGACCCTCCAACATGAGAGGAGGACACATAGGATAACTCACACTAACATATTCATTAAAAAAATTTAAGTGATAGAACCACTATTTCTCTAGCTCCATGATGTCATCTAGATCCCACAAGAAATTCATTCGATGTAGAAAATTTAATTCTAAATCTATCTTCGGAAGACAAGGCAGTCCACTAGGACACGAAGGAAGCATTAGCTCTACTTACTCTAGGTCGAGTTTGACTGTGTTGCTCCTATATGTCTGGTTTATGTCGATGTCACTAAATGTACCTACTAAGATGATCAACCCATTCAGGGGATCTTATTTTCCTAAACTAGGATGTTCCATCGAGTGTAAAGGTTCATTTGAAGGTCACGATTTTTCTACACTAAGGGATTTACATAGGCAGGTTAGTTATATACAAATTTTGAACTAGGGTTGACTATTGTGGTTAGGTTCCTTTATTACATTTTCAAGGTAAGAAACACAACACCAATTGTTAAACAAATAATTGCAAAATGAAAGTTCACTACAAGGTATAAATTTCAATTCCTTTTGACATTTGTATTCCACTTTTACCATAACAATTTTGGGATCAAAATAACATCCATGAAAGAAATACCAATTTCTCAAGAACTTATTAATCTAGCGACTTTTACATACTACCAATTTCAAACAATAAGTCTTTCAATATATTACCAAAAATAAACAATGAATTACTCAACGCCTTTATGGCATCATTCTTTCCTCCTGCAAAAAAACCACGTGAGCAAGATATCAGTGATAAATCGCTAGCATGGCACCCACCCTAATCAATCATAATTATCATTTTTCAGTTTCCCATTTACATAAGATAAAAATTACAATTTGCAATTGAAATAAAAAGGTTTAGAGACATGTATTCATTACATTTCATTTTTCTTCTTTTTGTAACCCATGAGAGAGAAAGAGAAGGGTAGAGAGAGAAAACACCATTTTTTCAAAAGTTCTAATGCACACAAGAAGTTACATTATAGTGTTTTAAACAGTTTTTTACATGTGTTAACAGTTTCCAGGGTGATTTGGCAACCCTACGAGGGTCCTGCAGCTTTCTATTTTTACATTTTCTCACTAGTTACAAAACGTTAAAAATAGGCTCGGAGGCTAAGAAACCACTTCCAAAAGTTATCTTCCGATGAGAACACACACCACGATTAACTTTCTACGTGTCCCCAAATATACCAAGAGTTCATAGAAATTGACGAAATTGAATAAGTGCGAACGGTTTATGTTTGGCGGCTACTTTTCCGGGCTATTGATCATAGTTCACCCAGTTGTAAAATGACAAAAGTTAGCTTGAGGGCCCAGAAAACCACGTCCATAATTAACCGTCGATGGAAGAAAACACAACGAGACATCTCCTACTAGTTCCCCTATATAAGGGGAATTCATCAGAGTCGATGGGATAGAGAACTAGAAAACCATTTTCAAACGGCGACAAGTTTTCTGGAGCGACAAGACAAAATTGGTCCAGTTTGACCTCGTCAAACTACAACCGGAGGCCTACAAACTGGCTTTGCCAAACTATCCTGAAAAGTGATCTTTCCTATACTGAATGTTCCATGCAATTATCTAGTATAAACACTAGAGTTTTACGAAGAAGGGAAGTAATTCCTCTCTCCGTTTTCAAATGGTGGTTCAAAACGAAAGCCAACTTTCTAGATTTAATCGCTTTCTACTACTGTAAACCAAAGGTGTAACAAGGCTCCTATAAGAGTGTCAAAAGATTTCATATGTTCGTTTGTGTCAAACCAAAGGTCAAGGTGACTCCTCATATACCAAGGTACACGAATGAAACTTCACATCTCGTTTCCAGAGTTACGAAGGGTACTTAATGAGTCTCTGAAAAATGCAAAAAAATTAACTTCTTCTTTCCTTTTTTTTTTACAGGGAATTGGTCAACATTATTTCTAGAAAGTAAGTTTCATCTGGTCGATAAAACAATGTTGTAGTGGTTCACTTGGATAGGAATTTTTCTACATCACCTCAAAATGAAGGCGGCAATTCATTTTTAATGCAAACAGGTTATTTTGACCTCGTGGGTTTTTGACATGACATTACATTGTTTTTACAATGAGTTTAAGAAAACATTTAATGGTATTAAAATCCTAATATTTTAAAATTTTATTAAGTTGCAAAGGAGAAATAAACATGAGAATTATGAGAGGTAAAGGAAGATGAACCATGCCCGAAACGATGAGAGAAACGGTGCAAGGGGCTCCAAGTGGTTTACACTCATGATCTTTCGAGACCACCATTGTTGCCACATGATGCCAAGTAGTCACATGCAAACCAAGCCATTCATTGTGCACCCATGTCTCATAAAAAAGAACCATTTTTTGTTTTTAAGTAGTCATCCCAATCCAAGATACCACATTTTCTATGTCAAATAGATCACACGCCTTTTCAACAAAATCCATTTTTGTGCATACGAATACTCCGAGGAACAACTTTCAAATAAAATGCATAGGAAGCATTAATTAATGGTTCTAACAGAACAGTCCAAAAGCTTTCACTTGGAAGAGGTGAGGTAATAATTCTTGGCATGATTCTACAAGAGGCACTCATGCCATCGAAGTATTTACAACCCTCATGCACTGAACCTGCCTGGCTAAATGCTAATTAAACAAAAATGAAGCTTACATGGTCAGGGTATGTTCCATAAGACCACATCTCTTTGAGGCATTCTATCAAATAGTTCACAGGATTCCACATTTTGCATATGTATCTGCCAGGGCACTTGCAACTAAAACATACAAAAATCCCTTCTCCATAATGCTTTGGCAGATGTCTGCATCAGTTTCAAGGCTCTTATTTTGGCACAGGCTAGGAGGTACGCTGGCAAAAGAATTTGATTGGGTTGGAGTTGCTGCATACGGGGGACAACATGACATTCTTGTGAGGAAACCATGAGTTTTGTTCGCTGCCATTACCATATTCCATGAGAAGATATCTCGTTGTTTTCTTTGGTCAAACATGAAGCGGTGCCCCTAAAGGAATTTGCAACTACAACATTTGGCAGCATTCCTCTAATTTTTTCTTTGATTTGCCCATGTAGATGTGTGGCGCGGGCTGGGAGGATGTTGGCACTGGCTGGAAGGCTGGGAGGAGGCCGCAAACCCTAGCACACCATGAGAAGACACCTGGTTTGAGTCCCATGCCGCCACCCCCAAATTTTCCCCTTCCAAAATCCAAAAGGATCAAACCCTAATGCCACGTTTGAGCTTTCTCGCCCTCCTTCCACTTGTTTGATTTTATTTCATATTAAATTATAAATGTATTTTTTTATTGAATAAAGTAACATACAACTTATGTTTTTCGCTACATTGATGTATTTGTTCTAAGACATATACATATTTATTTTATTATTATTATTTTTTAAAAATTTCCTTTTTACAAATATAATGAATAATATTCCTTTACATACAATGACCCACATAGATGAACAAGACTCTCCTTTCGTCCCAGAGAAACCGATGTAAGACAAGACCAACCACGGCATCAGAGAGATCGTCTTCTTAAGGCGGACCGAGGTGACCAATCCAAACAAATAAAATCGCTTATCGATAATAAACAATAAAATTGATAACAAATCGGTGATCAAATGATGAAGTTATCATCCATCAATAATTAAAATAATAATATTGTTCATCATTATTATTATTATTATTACACTTAAAATAATTATTAATCATATTAACAAAGATGACATACTAGCTCGACAATTAAATTAAAATAACATTATTATCATTATATATTAATATATATATATATATATATAAAATCACTATTCACATTAATAATGACCAATGGTCCAACTTAACCATGTGACAACAAGGTCCTCCTTTAAATAGGTTAATGCACAGGACATTACACGGTCCACATAAGGAGGTGTCGATAACGACTCAAAAGAGAAAGGAGAGGGAAGGTGCTAAAACATCACCGAGACATGGTCTAAGATAACGGAATTACACACATCCGTTTGACGCTCAGCAAACAGGTCACTGACAAGAAGCTCGGGGTAACCTGCCGAGCAGGCATCACGAGATTGGTTGAAGGCCTTCCACTTGGAGTTGGAAGGAGTTCCAACGTGTTCTATAAATTTTATTCAAATATATTTATAGTAGTATAATTTTTTTCATGATGATGATATTTGGTGGGTAACCTAGGATAGTTTGTGAGTAAGAAGATTTTTGTTTTCCAGGATATGATTACTTTTGCTGAAAGAATGAAGTGATTAAAACATGAGATGAATGGGTTGATACTTTATATCACCTGGAGAGTGAATAGGGATGAAAATTATTCATAGGGAATGCCTTTAGAGGTATTGGAAGTGGTAGCAAGGGTATAAACTAGTTAATTTTGAAAAACAAGTTTTTGGCCATCTTGATTTAGAGAATAGGAAAGTTGTTGTGGATTAAACACATGGATGTTTCATGATATATAAATTTCATATATGTGTTGTAAATTTCTTGATAATTTCATATAGTGGTCAAATTTCATAGTCGAGGTGTTACTTGGTGATCTTGAGGCCCAAAGGTGAAGACAAGGTACTAGAAATAGTTATTTTGTGAAGGATATGAGCAAGTGGCCCATTTTAATTATTAATTTGGTAGTTTCAAGAAAATTTGTGACAATTTATGATTTTTATATGTCATATTACTCATGTATGATGAATTTGAGAGCTTTAATAATAATGGTTTTTGATTTGTGGTTATAGCTCATCCTAATGATGGGGGTTTGAGGCTTTTGGTGAATGATGAGTGGTTTTGGGCATGGCCAACCTATATGTGTCATATGAATGCTTTAATGATTAAAAATGGATTTTATGAATTGGAATTATTTGAACCAAATTATGGAAACTAACTGGCTTTAATTTGAATGAAGAAGAGCATATAAAAGTGATGTTTTGTGTGTTATTATGGGCTAGTTGAGTGAGTATGATAAGTATGACTTATTATGTGAGAGTTTTATAGGTCAAAATGCCTATTTTGAGATTTGATATAGTGTATTACAGGTTGAATAATTTTTTAAGAGTGTTTACAAGGGTTTGAAGCATTGAGAAGTGAAGAAAGTGCAAGTTTGTGCAAGTTTGAGAACCTAGGGTTTGAGCAAGGGTTTACAGGTGAGAGAGCTGAATCAATGATCTCAATAAGTTGTTGTAGAAATAAAGACATCATGGATATTATTCAAAGGTATATTATTGGGTGTTTGTTCATCTTACGGGGTTTTAGACTCCTTATGGAGTTGGTGTTTTTATAGGATTGGTACTATACTAAACCAGGGTTTGTGCTCCTTGTTAAGTTGGTGCTACACTAATTTTTTTCTATTTGAGTAATATAATAAAATTATTTGTGGGGTTTTCCCCCTTGACAGTTTCCCACTTATATATTGTGTTATGGTGTTGCTTCTCTTGTTCATGGTTAATTGAATGTATGTTGTATGTTTTTGTGCACACTCTAATGGATGGTTAATTGATTAATGGTTTATGTGAGTAATCTGAAATTGAAATTAAGTTTTTAATGATGGATTCATCCCGCATCTCATTTTATTTTGCTTCCAACAATATGTATTAGAGTAGATATTTTTGGAGAAGTTTTATCACTTGAAAGGATATCCTTTAAAGCACAAAAATGGCGAGTCAATAGAGTGGGTTCTCTACTAGCAAGGAACCTTTTTTTGATGGTGTGAATTATTATTTTGGAGTTTTAGGATGAAGAATCACATTATTTCCCTAGGGTTTGATATTTGTGAAGTTATTAAAAATGTATACAATACTCTTGCCACTACTCTAACTATTGTTGCAAAAAATAAGGCATGTAGTGATAATTCAAAGGATTTTAATGCTATCATATGTGGTCTTGGAGAATATAAGATGGGAAAGGTAATGCATTGCAAGTTAGCAAAATAAGCATGGGAGAAACTTCAAGTTTTGTATGAAGGTGACTCAAAGGTAATAATTTTTAAGCTTTAGAATTTTAGAAATCAATTTGAAAGTATTAAGATGAATGATGATGAGTCTATTGCATCATATTTTCTTAGAGTTGACAATATTTTCAATAACATGAAAGGGTTAAGAGAATATGTGAAGGAAGTAGTTTTTCAAAATGTTTTAAGATCACTAACCTTTAAGTTTGATTCACAATTATATTCTATTGAAGGGGAAAACAATTTGAATAATTTTTAAATTGGTGAGTTACACTGGACTTTATTGCATATGAGAAGAGGATTTGTGGTTCCAAACCAACCAAGAGAGAGGTTTATTTCAAATATGAAATTAAAAACAAATGAAAGAATACCAAAGATGATGATTCTTCACCTGAAATTGATGATGAAGAACTCTTTGCAATGGTGGATAGAAGATTGAATGTTGGATCTGGTAAGTATAGAGGTAAAATTCCATTCAAGTGTTTCAATTGTGGTGGAGTAGGAAATTTTCTGCTAAGTGTCCTCATAGGAATGAAAAATAAGGAGATGAAAATCATGAGGATGATCATAATAAGAAGAATCATAAGTTCAACAAAGGTAAGAATAACTTTAAGAGATTTGACTACAAGAAGAAGGAAAAAATAAGTTTTTATTCAAAGGGAGATGATGAATTATCTGATGCTAGTAGTGGTGTTTCAGATTCTGAGTCTAAATATGATCATGAAGATGTTAGAAATGAGGTATTGTTCATGACCAGTGATGCAATGAGGTTATCTAGTGATGGCTCTTATTTACTAGATGTTTTTATTTCAGGTTATTTTATTTAATTTTATGAGGATGAAGAGGATGTCAAAGGTGATCTTGAGAGAATTCAAAGTGAGTTAAAACATGCTGAAAAAGAGAACAAGAAGCTAATTCTTCAAGTCAAGGAGTATGAAAACAAGATTCATAATCTAGAAGAAAAGTATAAATCTGAATCAAGTAAGAAAAATGATTCAATCATATTGTTAGAAGAGAAGGTAAAGCATATTATCTTAATCTTATAGGATAAAGAAATTATGTTCTCAAAATTTGAATAAGATATAGAGTTCTTAAGGGAAGAGCTGCTAGAGGTTGGAAAGAAAACTATGCCCTTTCATAAGTTTGAGAAAAGTATCAATGAACTAGAGGATATTCTTAGCAAACGAAGATCAATAGGTGATAGAACTAGTTTTTGTTTCAAATAGCATTCCAAAGGTAAGGAATTGAATAAATAGGATCTGGTTTTAAACAAGGAAGTAGGTGAACCAAACATCAAGGAAGAGAAGAAGAAGGTTTTCATCAAAGAAAATGAGAATATTAAGCCTATTAGGCAACCTAATGCCTCAAGGTATGAAATATCTTTCAATGGTTATTGTTATACTTGTAATGGATTTTTCATAGGGAAAAAGAGTGTAGAAGGTATACTAAATATTCTCATCCATGGAGAGATAGTAGGAGTGAGAAAGATAAGAATGTGGTATGCTACAATTGTAATGAGGTAGATCATGTTGTTATATTTTGTTTGAATGATCCACCTAGACAAGTTGAGGGCTATAAAAGGAATAATTCAGTGGTGAGATTTAGCTATATTGAGGTTGGTAATGTTGCAAGGAACATGAACATGGTTTCTAAGGAAAAACAAGATTTTTCAAGGACCTAAGATGTAAGAGAGAAGCTTTCAAAGGAATAGGATGCATGATAATAGTCAAGGAAGTATGTGGGAGGTGAGGAGTAGTGGTGTTTCATAAAGAATATGTATTTATGAAACACAAAGCATGAATCAAAGATCAAATCTAAAACAAGGTGAAGAAGGAGGTTCTCAGGTGTCTATGAAGGTTTGGGACAATTTTAGGTATTTTTTCTAGATCCTCCATGGTGTCATATGCCTCTATTATTATTCTTAGAGGTATATCAGTTCATATGAAGCACTAGAGTGAGGGGGACATTTCTAGGTCTATTTGTATCACCTCCATGGTGTCAAGGTATGCTATTTTAATTCCTTAAGCATGTTTTTGTGGTTCTATATGGTTGATCAAGTTGTGAATGGTAAGGTCTTTAGTCTAGTTGTCTCTAAGCAGTGTATGAGTTTGTTCTCAACGTTGTGTTTTTCCTTTCATGATGTGGTGTTAGTTTGTGTTGAGATCATATTAGTGTCTCAAAAGGATTTTGTTGAGTTATGGTATCTGTGTATAGAGCCACTTCTTAGTTTGATTCAAGGAATAAGGTTGGTGGAAAGAATAAGGGTGTATATCATCTTGTGGAAAAATTATGAGTCAATAATGATGT
Organism: Taxus wallichiana var. yunnanensis; assembly: GCA_018340775.1. NCBI lineage: Eukaryota > Viridiplantae > Streptophyta > Pinopsida > Cupressales > Taxaceae > Taxus > Taxus wallichiana. Next base: position 682,234,187 of record CM031240.1, on the reverse strand, counting down.
ATCAGAGGTTAGTCATAAGATATAAGTGCATAAATCAATTATATCTAAGATTATATGATGTATGTGAAGTTATGAAATGGTCTCAAAAGGTTGGTTAAAGTGATAAAGGTCTCTTAGTGCTTACATGATCATCAAGAGGTTTGTTCTATGTCCGAGAGTTGTATGAGTCTTATGGTTACGAGTCATAAGTAACATTGATGTGAGTATCAAGGTTGCAAGTATTCTAATGATGTGTGAGGAATTATTTAAGATGAAATGATTCATCAAATATGATGACTTGATCTTACCATTGTTAGAAGGAAGTTTTTGTAGTGTTTATAAGGGATGATTGAAGACAAGTCAAGGTGGTTTCAAGTTAGTAGTGTTGTTTCTTTGCTTCAAAATCAAACTAAGTGTGTCCAGAGAACTAGAAAATGTTGGCTTAGTTTTCATAGAAAATATTTAGCCCTTGAAACCTAAATATGTGCATGAGTAAGGTGTCTATGTCTTGACCGGGTCTTAAGTGTTCTCAAGAAGCAATGTGAAGAAATACCAATGGTTAAAGAAGTACATTATTGAATTGAATACCAAATTTTGAAAAAAATCATCTTGATAGGGTATACATTGAGATTTAAAAGGTTTTATATCTTGAAAATTCAGAGCCTCTTGAAATTCATGATAGTTACTAGATTTGACATTGAAAGTGCAATGAGACCTAATCCAAAATGTGTAACTTGTAGCTCAGAAAATTTCTCATAGTTGTATGCTTAAAGGCCAATGGAGGAGACTAAATGGTCAAAATGGTACTTTTATCTAGTGATTTTATTCTGTAAAAGTGATTATATCAAAATATTAGGTGTGAATCTCATTCATGCAGAGTTAATAGGTTGTGTGTGTAAATTGGTGATGTGAAGATGGTGTATTTTACATCTTGATAACTCGGAAGTTTTTCAAGCATGATTAAATTCATAAATATATGTAAGAATATAGGAAAATGGAAAGAGGTCAAAATGTGTGAAGGTTTTCTATTATGCACTCTTAAAGTGACAAGTCAAGGTTTTGGGCTTGAATGGGTTGTCACATGCCAAAAAGATCATTCGGTGAAGCTTGAAAATCATAATAGTTTATGCATAACCTATCATGATTTGAGAAATTGTCCCAATAGAAGGTTAGGGATATTCTATATCATGCAAATATTTTTCTTAGTTAGTACTATTGGCATTTTTTTGAATGGTATTAATTATCCATGGTCTTATACAATATTCTTTAAGGCCGTAAGAGGTCAAAATAGGGTATGAGGCCATGAAATCATGTTCATGAGCCTAAAAAGGATGTCATGTGTCACTAGAACCTATGAAAGAGATATAGAATATGCTTTTAGTGCTATATGATCATTGTTGTCTTATTTAGGTGTTGTAAATGCTTTTCCTAGGGGGAGTACAATAAAGAATGCTTGGAAAATGGTCAAAATCAGTTTTTGTGTGAAATTTAAAGTTTATGAGATTTTATGAAACCTTTGGTTGATGTTTCCTACCAATATATTATCTTATGAATTTTATAAATTTTAAGTACATGTATGATCAGGTATTATTTTTCATTAATATAAAAAGAGGGAGAAGTTCAAGAGGTTTTCCATCAATGAAAAAGGGGAGATTGTTGGCATGTTGTGATTTAGGTGTTGTCATTGATGTAAAATCCCATTAATGACAAAGAGGATGATGGAGTGGAGTCATAGGATGCTCAGTATGGTGATGACATGGATATTCATAGGTGTCCATGATGATATCGGTGTTTCATTGAGAATGGCTTGGCTCTGCAGAAGCCTATTTAAGTGGCCTAGATAGCCTAGATAATGGTGCATGGTGGTATGAGATTTTAAGAGATTTAGGATCATTTTGAAAGCATGGAAATTTTTTTGGGGAGTAATTTGGAACTCACATGAGTTTCAGGGTATAGGTATAGGTTGAAGACCAAGTTTCAAGTGCTCATCTAGACTAGGTCTAGGTCTTAGGAGGCATGAGGATGAGTTGTGGAGCCATGTGAGCTCATGGATGCATGTAGGAAGTTGTTTCATGATGTACTAGGTATGTTAAGACATTTTGGAGAGGTTTCCGGTGATTTGTAGTGTTGTTTCAGTTGACCCTTGTTTAGATAGTGCAAAACCCTAAGGGCTATTAGAATTTGAGGATTCTAATAAATACGGATTTAATCAAATTACATATTTTATAATGTTGCAATAAATATTTAAATAAGCATTACATCATAACATAAGTAAATAAATAAATACTCTCATGAAATAATTAATATAGTGGAAAACCCCACAAGAGGTAAAAACTACATTAAAAATAACCTTTTACTTGAGAGAACTTATTTTACATCCAAGGTAAGATCACCTCCTCCTTAAAACCCTATTTACCAAGGGTAAAACCAAATCACTTGATTTTCACACCTTTGATATATTTCCCAAATATATGAAATGATGACCTAGATTCTTTTTTATATAATGTGATCGGTATGTCTCCCACCCACCTTTCCAACCTAAAATGGTTAACACATATACCTAGGTGAGTGTATTTAATAAATATAAACATAAATGATTCAAATTATTAAATACTTACCTAATGTATATTACCTAGGTATAAATATTTAATAATAGAAAAGTATTTCATATTATTAAATATTTAACCTATATAATAGTGATGGACCCATATTAATTAAGGTTTTTCCATACCACTTAATCATTATGTTCCAACACCCCCTTAATGTTAAGTGGGATAACATATGCTAATAGATTACCTACTCGTGGTACACTACATTACAATATTTAAACCATAAAGGTAATAGTATAACATATCGGGTGAAGGAATTATAACACTTTCATCATGCTCAAGTTACCTATTGGTACAAAAGGATTTGGATTCCCAAAGATCATCCCATTATCAATGTCTAAGTATGATTTGTGAGTTTTACATATTCTCATACAAGGTTATTAAACCCAAGGATATATGAGTATTTTATAACCAAGGACCTCCTTAATAATTTACTTTTCTTGGATGTTTACCCATAAACTCAAAAACACTAAAGAGTTTACTGAATACCGCCTTTAAGATCTTTCTACACTTCTTTCTAAAAATAAGTCGAGGAGGTATACATGCCCAAAGGTATTTTTTACACTTTCCTTAAGGTCTTTCTTACAAATGCCTAAAGGTATTTTTACAAAAACCAAGTTCAAATAGGAGGTGATATTGTCATGCACACTCCCCCTCAATGGAGACTCGCAATCTAAGATTTTCATGAAAGTGACAAAAATTTACAGAACTCGGGGATTGTGAAGATATCAACAACTTGCTCTTCAATCTGCATGAACTTGATATCTATCTCACCACTTAGCACCTTCTCACGGATGAAGTGTATATGTATCTCAATGTGCTTCATCCTTTGATGCTATACTAGATTATGTGCAAGAGCTATGGTACTTTTTTCGTCACGAAAAAGAAAAACTACGTGGATCCTTCATCTTTATCTCATCGAACAACCTCTTTGTCCATAGAGCCTCTTTTGCATCTTCCATTGCATTTCTATACTCATCTTCTATTGAAGAGATAGAAACAATTGTCGATTTTTGTTTCACTAAGTAATGGCACCTACACCAAATTTTAACACATAATCAGAAGTATATTTTCTATCCAATACATCACCAACATGATCAGAATCACAAAATCCATATAAGTTAGCATTTTCATTCTTAGTATAATGCAACCCATAATTGATTGTACCTTTAATATATCTAAGAATCTTTTTTACAAGATTCTAATGATCTCTATAAGGTTCTTACATAAACCTAGAAGTAATTCCTACTACATAGGAAATATCTAGTCTAGTGATAGTTAGATATATCAAACTACCAACTAACTTTGCCTATATAAAGTAGGATCAAATTTTTCACATGTAGGTTTAGGATCAATTTTCAGTCCAACTTCCATAGGAGTAGAAATTGGTTTACAATCAATCATGTTAAAAATTTCAGTACATTGGTTACATATTGTTCTTGAGAAACAACAATAGAATGTTTATCTCTAATTACAACCATTCCAAGAAAATGATGTAAGAGACTTAAATCGGTCATTTCAAAGTATTATTTCAATTTTTATTTAATTCTACAAATTAAAGCGAGGATTATCACCATCATAAACAAATCATCAAAATATATACAAACAATAATAATATGTGATCCTTATTTCTTAATGAATAGATCATTTTCGAAGAACAATTAACAAATCCTAATTATTTAAAGAAAGAATTAATTTTCGCGTACTAATCTCTAGGAACTTTCTTTAAACCATACAAAGATTTTTCAATTCACAAACATAATTTTCTTTACCAATTTTTTCAAATCCTTTAGGTTGAGACATGTAAAGTTATTATTTTAAATCAACTTTCAAAAAGTCATTTTTCACATCCATTTGGTAGATTTCCCACCCAAATTGAGTGTGACAATTACAAATAAGGTCCTAATAGTACTCATTTTAGCTACGGGGGGAAATATATCAAAATAATCAATACCAGTTTCGAGTGAAACATCTAGCAACAAGTCTAGCTTTATGTTTACAAATACTACCATCTGCATTATATTTTACTTTTATAACCACCTAGACCCTATAATACTTCTTTTCTTTGGAGGTGGAATCAAATCCCAGGTTTGATTTTGAATTAGGGCATTATATTTAGCTTGCATTGCATTGATCCACTTCTTATCCTGAGAAGCTTCCTCAAAACTCTATGGTTTAGGTTCATATAAGGTCATTAATGCATGAGTACGTATGATGGGTTCTAGTAATTTTCCTAAGATCAATAGGATTATAACTTTCTAACATAGATTGAGCCTATTTTTGTTTCTTAACTAGGGAGTTAGGAGATCCGGAAGCATCTATAATATCAACACAAGAGACATCATCATGACTAGTTACTATATGCTCATTATCGAGAATCATAACCATCATTAGAAATATTAATAGATTTAGGAACATCTTTACCATTATTAGATGAACAAAAGCATTTTTCCAAAACCACCACATTACAGTTTTTAGTTACTTCCCTTTTTACAGGGTCGTAAATCCTTAGACATGCGGTGTTAATACCATAATAATGAAAACACAAGAGAAATAAGTCATATCAAGTTTCTTTCTCTTCTTTTTATGAATGTATAAAAAAGAAGAACTACCAAAAAATTTTAGATGAGAAATATTAGGTTTTTTATTTGACCATTTTTGAAAGGAGTTGAAAGATGAATAGCTTTAGTGGGAACCCTATTTAGAATGTAGACAGTTGTGTTCATTGCTTCTCCCCATAGAAATTTGGCAAGACTAGCAGAATGAAGCATAATGTGAGCCATATCTAAAATAGTCCCATTCTTACGTTCTACAACACCATTAGATTGGGGAGAATGAGGATAATTTAATTCCCTTTTAATACCATAATAAATACAAAAAATTCAAATACTTTGCTAACATATTCACCCCCATTATCTGTTCTAAGTCTCTTAATTTTATAATTTGAAGAGTTTTCAATAGATGCTTTAAATTCCTTAAATTTTCCAAGTACATCAGATTTATTTTAAAGAAAATATGACCAAATCATCCTGGTGAAATCATCAATGAAAGTCACAACATATAAAGAACCATTTAATGAAGTTACTTCAAGAGGTCAGTTAACATCCCTATGAATAAGTTCTAGTGGGGAAGAGGAAATCTCTTCAAGATGTGAGTGAAAGGGCTTAGCACTTTGTTTTGAGTGTAAACACCCTTCACATGCATCATGAGAAGAATACAACATCGAAAAACCTTTCACAAGATTATATCTATCCATTTCATATAAACTGTGATAATTAACATGTCCTAATCTTTCATGCCATGGTTTTGAATTATTCAAACTTTGAGAAACAAAACAGATGCGAAATAGAAATCATCAAAAACATACATACCATTTCTTTGAATTCCCTCAGCTATTATATTATCATTACTATCCTTGATATAAAAAGTAGCTTTCAAAATTTCAATAGCCAAACCATCATGAGTTAATTGAGAACATGATAAAATGTTCTTTTTAAGCTTAGGAAAAAATAAAACATTATTCAACACACCATTAGAAAATTTAACTTTTCTTTTTCTATTACTTCCAAAGATGATTTATCACCAAGATACACATGTTCATTGATTTTCACAACATTAGATAAAGAATTTGAAACACCAATCATATGATTTGATGGACTGAATCTAAAATCCATTGATTTAGAGGAAGAATACAATGCAAAGCATATAATGTAACAATTTTAGGAATATCTTTAGAGCTATCCTTTTTCTTAAATTATATTTAGAAGAAACAATTTTTTTATATTTTTTTGGATAGGTTTCTTAGTTTTGAAATATTCCTTTTTATGTCCAAATTTACCACATTTGTGACATTTACCACTAAAGCTAACACGCAATTGATCAGAAGAAAAAAATTCTTATCAAAAAAGAAGATTTAGATCTAAATTTTTGATCTGAGAAGGGCTTGTGAGGTTTGAACTTTGAATTTTGAGCAAGAAGTGCCTGAGAGGAATTCTCCTTAGAGTGAAATTTCATCATCACTTGTTCTTCCTATATCAGAAGTGAACTAAATCGGGTAGATCATTTTTGTTTTGATATTTAGAGTTCAAGATAGAAATAAAATTCCTAAATCTTTCATGTATATTTAACTGCACAATAAAGTAGATTAATTTTTCACCAATTAAATCACAATTGCATCCATCTAATTGTGCTTTAATATTTTTAATTTTGGCTAAGAAATTAACTACTTTTTCATCTCCTTTCATAGGAGTTGTAAGAAATTATAAAACTAATTTAATAATTTTAGATAAACATGTACCTTCATGCATGGATTCTAGTTATGTCCATACCTCTTTCAGATGTTCGATATTACCAATGTGTAGAAGGTACTCATCATTCACATTGCACAAAATCATGGAAAGAGCCTCTTGTTTTGTTGTGAGAATGCATTCATGTTATCTACAGTTGCTTGATGACCGGTGGGAGCAACCTCAGATCCAAAAATAATTGTCGAGTTTCCTTGCCATAAGTTCTAATTTGACCCTGATCTTCCAAATGTTGTAGTTAGTTCCATTCAGGATCTAAGTTTTGTCAAGACAGAAATAGTTGGACGTCATTGTTTTCTTGAACCTATAAAACACACCCCATTATAATATACAATGTACCACAGAGTTAGATACATTTTTATCAAAAAAGAAACACTTTTAATAGAAAAATATCTAAATTTTATAGATCTACATAAAATATTGAATCATAACTAATTTTTTTCATTACAATGCATATTAATTAACCTCCCATGATCAAAATAATAACCCGCAATATAAAGGGCTTTGCATTATACCCCGACTTATATATAAAAAAATTCTAACCATATAGAAGTGAAGAGGAAATCCCTAAGAATGAAAAATTTCAAATTTCTAGAAAAATAATGTAGAAAAAGATCGACCAGCTTAAAGTTGACGTCTAAATGACCATCATATCGCCTATATGTTTGAGTCTGCTTTGTGGTCATTTGGTATCAAATTTAATGCAATCAAAAATTGCTGTGTGTATTTCTAGAATTTCTTCTTCTATATAATATTAGGGAGGTTATATTTTAATACATTATATTAACCTATTATAATTTATAATGTAAAAATATATTCACTTTAAAAAAGCAATTATATAGTTTATATAATGTAAATAAAAACAACATATAGTCTATAAAAATTTTCAAATTATAGTGTATATATACATTTTTGAAATAAACACATATAACCCTTATTATGGGGGCCCCTCATGATTTGTTTTTAAAATATTTACCAAGCCATGTAATTTTAAATTCTACATAAACCTTAGAATTTATAGAGGAGACAACATTTTTCACACTTCCAATGGAAACAATTCAAATCCTATTTTGATGGAGCTTTGTCTCCTCCTTGATTTCCCATTGAAAAATTCAACTTGCAAATATTAAAACTATAGAAAAAATATTTCAAATATTTTACCCTTACCTCTACAAAAGTTTTCATAGAAGGTAAGAAGTTTCAAAATTTCCACCTGTGAATTCACCTTGATTCTTCACAAAGAAAACTTTTAGGTTGCACAATGGAAAGAAGGGGCCGATTATTTTAAATACCCTTCCAGGTTGGTTAAAAAAACTCGTACAAATTAAATAAATAAAATATAAAACATTTGATCTTAATTTATTTAATTTACCTTTCCGGGTTGGTTGAAAAAACCCATAAAAATTAAATAAATAAAATACAAAACATTTGATCTTAATTTATTTAATTTACCTTGCTCTGTTACCATGTTAGAATTTGAGGATTCTAATAAATATGAATTTAATCAAATTACATATTATATAATGTTACAATAAATATTTAAATAAACATTACATCATAACATAAGTAAATAAAGAAATACTTACAAGAAATAAATAACACAGGTGACAAATATTTATAGTGGAAAACCCCAATAGGGTAAAAACCACTTTGAAAATAACCTTTTACTTCAGAGAACTTATTTTACATCTAGTAAGATCACCTCCTCCTTAAAACCCTATTTACCAAGGGTAAAACCAAATCACTTGATTTTTACACCTTTGATATATTTCTCAAATATATCAAATGAGGACCTAGAGTCCTTTTTATATAAGGTGATCGGGTATGTCTCTTGACCCACCTTTTCAACCTAAAATGGTTGACACATATACCTAGGTGAGTGTATTTAATAAATATAAACATAAATGATTCACATTATTAAATACTTACCTAATGTATATTACCTAGGTATAAATATTTAATAATAGAAAAGTATTTCATATTATTAAATATTTAACCTATATAATAGTGATGGACCCATATTAATTAAGGGTTGGCCAAACCACTTAATCATTATGTTCCAACACAGCTAGCTATGCAAATGAGATGGGATGAAAATATGGAGATATATTTTTGATATAATGATGATTAGAGATCATTTAAAGAGGTTTCCTATAGGTGTGATAAAAATTTGAATTCATTCTCAAGAGAATTTTGTAAGATAAGTCGATTGTGTGAAATATGGTCCAAGAAAGGGTGTTTTCTAGCTCGAATTATACCTTCTAACGATCATTTGAATTGTGTGATTTTCATGGGAAATTTTGCATTTCATGGATGTTTCTAAATTGATTATAGAAGGTTTCAAAAAATAATGAGGTCATTTAATCATCACATTTTTATGAACGAATGTTAAGAAGGTAAATAACTTTTTGTGTGCTTGAAACCCTAGCTAAAAAGTGGTTTGATATATTTTTATCCTAATATCCCATAACTTATTGATAGTGTATGGATGATGATTTTATGATGTAGATTAATCCATTAGGTTTCTAGAAAGGTATGGTATTGGTTATGGTGATGAGTGGACCCCACTCAAACATGCATGTTTATGAAGAAGTATAGTTTAGGACAAGGTTGTCCAAAGGAGTTACAAAATAAATCGACATTTTTTTTAGCATACGAGTTTTTCTTCATGTCAATGGTTGTTTTAGGTCATGAGGATGCATAAAATAGTAAAGTGTGCCCTATTTGTGAAAACTAGTCAAAGGCGATAGTGAAAGAAACAGTTTGCAAAGATGAGTTTGGTTGAAGACTTTACATTCGAAGTTAGAAGGAGTTACAAGATGTTATGAAAATTTGATTTATATAAATTTATAGTGGTATAAGTTTTGGCTCATGATTATGAGATTTTATGGGTCACCAAGTCATTTTGTGAGCAATATGGTTGTTCATTTTTAGGATAAGATTACTATTTCTAAAAGAATAAAGTTATTGAAGCATGAGATGGATGAGTTGATAATTGATATCACCTCGAGAGTGAATAGAGATGAAATGCTTTCCTAGTGAAGGAATTTAGAAGTCTTGAAACTGGTAACAAGGGTGCAAAATAGTCGAGTTTTCAAAATAGGATTCTAGGAAGCTTGATTTAGAGAAGAGGAAAGTTGTTAATTATTAAACACATGGATGTTTCATGATGCATAACTTAAATTGATGTGTTTTAGAGGTCCTGAGGATTTCATATATTTGTCACATGAAATATTCTATGTGTTCATTGGTTATTTTGAGGCCCAAAGGTGAAGTCATCATGTTGGAATCAGTTGTTTTCTAAAGGATATGAGCCAATGGACCCATTTAATGATTTATTTGATTGGTTCAAGCAAATGTGTGACCATGTATGATTACTATATGTTATAATACTCATGTATGATGAAATTTGGATCTTGACTAAGCATGGTGTTTTAATTTGCGAGTTTTAGCTCATCTTCATGATGGGGTTTTGAGGCTTTTTGGTACATGATGAGTGGTTTTGGGCATGGATGATCTATATGGGTCATATTTGAACATTTTAATTATTCAAATGGGATGTTATGAAGTGAAATTGGTCAAACTAAAATAGGGAAACCGACGTGGTTTTAATTTGAATCAAGAAGAGCATATAAAAGTGATGTTTTGGGTGTTGTTTTGAAAAATGTGACCTATGTGTGAGAGTTTTAGAGGTAAAAATGAATGTATTGAGAGATGATAGAGTGTATGAAAGGTTGGATAATGGTTTCAGGAGTGTGTGAAATGGTTTGAAGTATTGAGAAGAGAATAAAGTGCAAGTTTGAGAAGACAAGGTTTGAGCAAGGGTTATAAGGTGAGTTTTACATCTAGTAAGATCACCTCCTCCTTAAAACCCTATCTACCAAGGGTAAAAAAATAACTTTATTATCACACCTTTTATATATTTCTAGAATATATCAAATGAGGACCTAGATTCATTTTTATATAATGTGATCGGGTATGTCTCCCACCCACGTTTTGAACATAAAATAGTTGACACATATACCTAGGTGAGTGTAGTTAATAAATATAAACATAAATGATTCACATTATTAAATACTTACCTAATGTATATTACCTAGGTATAATATTTAATAATAGAAAATTATTTCATATTATTAAATATTTAACCTATCTGATAGTGATGGACCCATATTAATTAAGGGTTGGCCAAACCACTTAATTATTATGTTCCAACAAGGGCTAGCTATGCAAATGAGATGGGATGGAAATATAAAAATATATTTTTGATATAATGATGATTGGAGATTATTTAAATAGGTTTCCTATAGGTGTGATAAAAATTTGAATTCATTCTGAAAAGAATTTTGTAAGATAAGTCAGTTTGTGTGAAACATGGTCCAAGAAAGGGTGTTTTCTAGCTCAAATTGTACCTTCTAATGATCATTTGAATTGTGTGATTTGCATGGGACATTTTTTATTTTAGGGATGTTTCTAAATTTATTTTATAAGGTTTCAAAAAATTAACGAGGTCATTTAATCGTCACATTTTTGTGAACGAATGTTAAGAAGGTAAATAACTTTTGTGTGCTTAAAACCCTAGCTAGAAAGTGGTTTGAGATATTTTTATCCTAAGATCCCATAACTGATTGATAGTTTATGGATGATGATTTTATGACGTAGAGGACTCCATTAGGTTTCCAGAAAGGTATGGTATTGGTTATGGTGATGAGTGGACCCCACTCAAACATGCATGTTTATGAAGAAGTTTAGTTTGGGACAAGGTTTTCCAAAGGAGTTACAAAATAAATCAAAATTGTTTCTAGCATGAAAGTTTTTCTTGATTTAAATGGTTCTTTTAGGTCATGAGGATGAATAAAATAGTAAAGTGTGCCCTATTTGTGAAAACTAGTCAAAGGGCAATAGCAAACAATTTGCAAAGATGATCTTTGTTGAAGGCCTTCCATTCGAATTTGGAAGGAGTTACAATATGTTATGGAAATTTGATTTATATAGAATTATAGTGGTACAATTTTTGGCTCATGATTATGAGATTTTATGGGTCACCAAGTTAGTTTGTAAGCAATATGGTTGTTGTTATTCCAGACAAGATTGATTTTTCTGAAAGAATGAAGTTATTGAAGCATGGGATGTATGAGTTGATACTTGATATCACCCGGAGATTGAATAGGGATGAAATTATTTCCTAGTGATGTCCTTTGGAAGTCTTGAAAGTAGTAACAAGGGTGAAAAATATTTGATTTTTCAAAATAGGTTTCTAGAAAGCTTGATTTTGAGAAGAGGAAATTTGTTAATGATTAAACACATGGATATTTAATGATGCATAACTTGAATGGATGTGTTTTAGAGGTCCCAAGGATTCCATATAGTTGTCACATGAAATATTTGATGTGTTCTTGGGTTATTTTGAGGCCCAAAGGTGAGGTCATCATGCTAGAATTAGTTGTTTTGTAAAGGATATGAGCCAATGGACCCCTTTAATGATTTATTTGATTGGTTTGAGTAAATGTGTGACCATGTATGATTCCTATATGTTATAATACTCATGTATGATTAAATTTGGAGCTTAACTAAGCATGGTGTTTTTATTTTTGGTTTTAGCTCATCTTCATGATGTGGTTTTGAGGCTTTATGGTGCATGATGAGCGGTTTTGGGCATGGATGATCTATATGGGTGATATGTGAACATTTTAATTATTCAAATGGGATGTTATGAAGTGAAATTTGTCAAACTAAATGAGGGAAACCAACTTGGTTTTAATTTGAATCAAGAAGAGCATATAAAAGTGATGTTTTGGGTGTTGTTTTGGGCTAGTTGAGTGAGTATAAAAAATGTGACCTATGCGAGAGAGTTTTAGAGGTAAAAAAGAATTTATTGAGAGATGATAGAGTGTATAAAGGTTGAATAATGGTTGCAAGATTGTGTGAAATGTTTTGAAGCATTGAGAAGGGAATAAAGTGCAATTTTGAGAATATAAGGTTTGAGAAAGGGTTATAAGGTGAGAGAGTTGAATCAATGATGTAAATAAATTGTGGTAGAAAAAAAGACATGAGAGATCTTATTCGAAGTTGGTTGAGTGGGTTCTTGATCATCTTGTGGGGTTTTATCCTCCTTGTGGAGTTGGTTCTCCTTGTAGGGTTGATGTAGTTGGAGTTTTTGGTGCCCATTATTATCCCCTAAATTAAATTATCATTTTTCATAAAATTTCATTTAATATAACTAGTCTATGTGTTTTATATTATTCCAAGTTCTTTAAATTTAATTCGAGTCAAGGATAAGTGTCAATTTGTAATAGATCTTGTGCCCTAGAAAGATAAATGAAAGGATTAAAAAATGTCATTTCAATAGACTTAGTAATCAAAGTATGAAAGCTTCAAGATCACTTTGGTGATCGGGATATGTCTACATCTTTTGAAAAGGTTAGAAACATGCAAATCAACACTAAAATGATCCAAAATACTCCAAGAATCTGAAGCTATGAAGGCCCAAAAGAATGCAGCCCAACCAAAAATATAAAGATGTAAAAACTTAATGAAAATTTTAGTAAAATTGACTTATCCATTTTAAGCAATATCGGGATGTTCAAAAGATGTAAATTTCCGCTTACCAAAAGCATTGTCCATTGGCATTTTAAACCACATGGGATACTAAGCTTAAAAGTATTAGCGGGTTACTTTTAAAAGGTCGACAGACATTCATTTGGACATCAAATGTTTGCATCACCAAGAAGTTAAAATAATCGTGATGTGAAGTTCAAATCTTCATAGCCTTTTCATTTTGTGGACTTCAACTTCTCAAAATAAACCAAAATAAATTAATTCATTGGGTTCAAGACATAAATGTAATGTCAATGGTACATGTGCTAGAAATATGGATGGGATAAGCGACATGGATAAAAGGTATCAAATAGACACATGTTAGAATTATAACACTCTTCAAGCCATTTGAGTTCTATAGACTCCAAGTCCAGTAGAATAAAATGAGTTTCATAAAATTCTTCGGATCTTGATAGTTTGACAAGTCAAGGTGGATATGTGCCAACATTCTTTATGAAGTTAAATGTTTTTAAGTCTAATCAAGAATGTTTGAAGTTGTGATGCAAAGGAACAACCCCAAACCAATGAAAATAAAGTATGAAGGAAATAAATCTTGTGAGATCTGAGGTACATAGAGTTATCCTATTGGTTAATATTTTGTAGTTGTCATCCGAGTTTCCAAATAGTCGACATCTAAAGAGCATGAGGCTTCTTCATTGGTTAATTCTTTGCAACAAGTAGAAAAATTTAAAGAAATAACTAGTATTTTGAGAAGTGTGGAGCTTTTCTATTGGCTCGTGTTTCATGTTTGTTAGTTGAGCTTATCAAAAATTCTGAAACAATGTAGGGGCATGGAATGATCTTATTTTTAGAAGGCCTATCAAAAGATTAAATTACAAAGTAACGTGGAGCTCTATTATTTGTTCAAGTTTCATGGGGATTAGTTAGGCCCATCTAAAAGTATAAATTACGAAAGGCATGGAGCTTTCTCAACGGCTCACATATTTCAATAGGAAGTTAAGTAAAAGGAAAATCTAAATTGTGAAGCAAACAAGGATATGTTTCATTGGCTTACGTTTCAAGGTGGCTAATACAAATAAAATAAAATCTTGACACTGCAAAAAATGTAGAGATTTTTCATTAGCTCACGTTTTACTTAAGAGTAATCAAGTGAAATAAAATTTCAAAGAAGGAAAAGGAACGTGGCATTTTATGATTGGTTTAAATTTCAAAATGGAACATATTTGTGAGAAAAGTCACATAAGAAAAAAAGAAAATTAATGCACATGTGGATAAAATCTGAAAATAATCAACAACTATCATGTTTTGCTCTCATGAACATCCGGACATGTAAAAAAATTTAAATGGCCATAAATTTCAATCCAGAGATCCAAATTAAGGAAAAATAGTCTCTTTGAAAACCTATCCTTTATCTCTTCAATCTAGTAACATCTAATTTAGAAATTCATGGTGTTTTTAATAAAAATAGAAATAGTTTGGGCTTCTTTATGAGTTTGTGAACAACGAGAAAAGAGCATAAACACACATGACAATATCAAATAATTATTGTATACTTGAAAGTAGCTTGACCCAACAAACATCCATATACTAGCATATGGCAGATCCAAAAATACTAAATCAGATATTTTTAGTTATAACATTCCCTCTTTGATAAAAATATTTTCTTTACAAACAAGGGGGAAATTTTGTTACTATTTGGGGGAATCAAATTGTAAGAACACATAAAAATTGTATAAATATGAGGAATTGTTTTCTTTTTAAAGGAATTAGTGTTTTCTATTTCGAAAGAAAATTTCTAAAAGAAATTAGAGAGATTCAATTATAAATATTGCATGTTTCCTTTGTGAAATGCATATTGATCTCAGTTTCCTAAACTTTTGTGTCAAGGTGGTTGCAATGTACATCCATTGAAAAGCTTTGAGAGAATTCATTTGATGTTACCTTGTTAAGAAATTCTAATATTTGAATGAAATATGTCCACTTTTGAGTTTAAATTTTATCTTCTAGGTTCTATGTTTGGAATTTTCCATTAATGAGTTATATTTTTTGCTACAGATCTTGTGTTTGTTGCTTAGCTTTTTCGTACACTAGATCTGTCCTTAATGTTTATGCTTTGGTCATTAAGTTTGATATTGTGTTGTGAGAATTCCCTTTACAATGTTGGACTTGATTGTAAAATCCTTTCCATAACCATTTTGTGTTGATAGATTTTTGTTAGCCTTTGAGTGTATCTTAGGCATGCAAGAGTATGAGAAATAAATAATTTGTTAGAATGATTGCATGAGTTCTTGTGTCAAGTATTTTAAATATTGTGTCAAATATTTGCATCTGTTGAGGATCAATGAATGCAAATCTTCCTTTGTAGAAAATATGACTGGTTAATTCAATTCTCTATTCTTTTCCTGAATTGTAAGTTTCTCTAAGTGTTAAATGCTTGAATGTAAGGAATCTATTTACCTATAATCCCCCTCATTCAAAAAATTACATAAGTAATCCTACCCCATTTTATCTACCATTCATTTTTTTACTTCTATGTATTTAAATATCACTAATACTACCCCTTAGCTGAAAATTATATCATATAGAGAATGCAAGAGAAATCAAATCCCTCTATCTTCATAACTTTGTTTCGGAAAAGTAAATATACACAACATATTTTTTGACAACTCGTGAGAGTGAGTGTTGTGTCCATTAGCCATGTTTATCCTAGATTGACCCACTATTTTTAGAAAGAAATTACGGTAAAAAGATCCCATCTCCCCTCTCCCTCTCAAGTTACACCTTAGGTCCTCTCATTTTGGCTCAAGCGGGACCAAAAGTTGCGAAAAGGCCATCTCCTCTTTATGTTCTCATCAATCATCCCAAGGCTTGATCTCAAAGGAAAGTTTTAAAACCCTCGCTAACTACAAAATGACACACCAACCCAGCCTACAACCATTCAAAGTAGTTCCCTTATTTCTAGTAAGGATAAATTGTTGGCAATCTAACAAAGGGTGCAAATTTGAGGAAAAACAGGAGCTTCACTAAACGATTTTCATTTGAGTAATATAATGAGAAGTTCAATTGAGTTTTCTTCCCCTTGATGGTTTTTCACTTATATATTGTGTTATGGTGTTGCTTAAATATTTCATGGCTAATTAAATGTATTTTTTTTCACACACTAATATATGATTAATATATTAATGGTTATTATGAGTAATCTGAAATTGAAATTAAGTTTGTAATGACCGATTCATCACCCTTCGATTCCTTTCTGCTTTCAACACTATGCAATGTATGCAAAAATTGATGCAACCCTTATCCCTTGAATGAGTTCTAGATAGATTCCTTCAGAGTGCGTTAGTGACTTTGGATTGCAAGCTTAGGTGATCATAGTAATGCTTAGTGTTCATCCTTCATTTTGAAAACATAACCATGCATTTATATGATTCCTTTGTTTAAATTTCATAATTGCAATCTGAAAGGCTGGCCCATAAGTGAAAAATATTCATGTTATCCAAATAACTCTCCTAGTTATTTGGATAACTTATATTTTCATTCTAACTCGATGTCTCACATTTCAAGTTCGCGCTCTCTCAAGTTTTCTCCCTTGCCATAATTTATTGATTGTAATTACATTGCGTGCCCTTATGTACCTTCATGTTTCTCCCTCTGCATTTTTCTATCTCCTTCCATTTACCCATTTACACCTTCCCTCTATGCGTCTACTTTCTTCCCTATACTATTGCACACTCCTCACATGCACCTCTATAGACTTGCCATTCAAATTGCTAAGTCCATGGCATTATTATTATGTGCTTACATATACTAAGATCCCTTATGCGCCATTTTTTCTTTTGGTTCTACGCGACCTTCCTAAGTTGAATGCTCGCACCTTGCTTCCATACTTACCTTCTGCAAGTATGCCTTCTTTCCTACCACACACATTATGTACACACCTTCCTTCTGTTTTCCTTTTATGCACTGAATTTTTCTTTTGCGCCTTGCACCATCTTCTAGACCAATCAATGTACCATGTCATCATATTTCATGCTTGAGTGTGCCACACACAACCTATCAAAGCACACCAATAGGGCGTTGAATCCTGATAACCAACCGGTTCATGAAACGTGGAAGAAAATACAAAATAGATGAATAGTTAGTTGAGTCATTCAATCAATCTACGTACGCCACATGTCTTATGTGCCTAGACATCTCTGACATCTTTTGAAAACCATATCTTCTACTACAGAGCTCCGATTAGCACTTTTCGCGTCTAGACTTGTTAGAGATATACTAAAACTAGATACAAATTGGAATATTCAAATTAACATTTAGGTGGGATTTGGTAGGTGGAAAATAGGGAAATGTATTTATGATAATCTATGCACACATCTAATCAACCTCAACCACAAAATTTCAATCAGAGCTTGCTTTCTACCTTCTTCTACATGCCAAATAGATATGAAGAAGTGCATCTGAGAGCCTTTCAAGAGGATTTATAGGAATTTATCACTTTTTATTGGTGGTTGAAGATTTGAATCCAAGTTTCCCTCTCTTTCTCCTCCTCTTCTCTCCTTCTTCTTCTATAAATAGTATAGTTTTTCTTTGTAAAAAGGATCCCTCCTTGTTGTAACAACACCATGCCAAAATGGTGGCCAACTTCCCATGGGTCTCAGACCTTGGCATGGTATTTGCAATGTATTCTCAACTCTTTTCATGAATGTAAATGACTATGTGTTTCTCAAGAAATAAAATCATGTTCTGTGGAACTCTTTTCTTCCCTCTCTTGTTTTCATTACATATCACCTCTCTATTTGTGTTTTCTAACATGTTTTGTGTACTCCTATGCTTGCAATCCCCATGTTCATGTGTTACACATGATAGAAGGATGAGCCCATGTGTTTATCTATGGCATGTGCCATTCTCCCTCTTCTCTTGTGCCCTCTTTTTTTCCTTTGCCATTTGTGGAGAGAGATCAATCCTTTCCTTCTGGAGCTATCACCTTCCTTAGCTTAAGATTTCCCCTTTCTGCACATCCTTCTATCCATGTTCCCATGGCATGTTTAGTCTAGGATTTGCATTCAACACTAGGAGTAGCAGTAGCAAGATAATTAGGTAGAGGAACCAGCCTTCTCTCTGAAGATCCATCCCAAATGCATAAGGTCCCACAACTTGCGGATGGATCCATTGCTGTCACAAATAACTCGGTTCTTCTAGATCGAGACATAGGTGCACATTTGATGACCAACAATTTCTAGGATGCTTGGTGGGACAAGAGTGAAGAGCTTTATATATTTTATTAACAAGTAAGATTTGTTTTGCTAAGATCTAGCCTTTGGAGCCATTTTTCAACACATCTAGTGACTCCATTGATCAAAACACACCCATTTTCTCATTCATAAACCAGTCCCCCCTCCTTATTTCATTAAGTTTTCCTTCTTCCATCATTCCACCTTCCTCTTTTGAATTTGTGCAATCATGACTTATTTACCTTCATGGAATTCTCATTTGTAGTAGCAGAACTATTTCCCTACATCCCCACAATTCCAAAATCCTCCTCCAAATCAGTTTTACAAGTGTCATTATCTCAAAAATGCATAAAAACCACTTTTTTCTAACTAGAATGTTTATGAAGAATAGTTTTATGCAGAAGATGGCAAAAAAATCCTTTGGCCAAATCTAATTTTGTGAGGTACGTAAAATATGGAGATGGACATGAATCGAATCGAGTTAATTTATCTATAAAGGATGCTAGATTTGGTTACAAGGTCCCTTGTCCATGGGTTATCCTTGTACCAGGATGGTTTAACACCCAACAAAAGCTATAATTTACCACCGAGATGCTACCTAAAGTTAAAAATCCGGTAGAGAAAATGAATGCTAAAAATCTAGCGCACGGTAACAACCCCACAATAGGGAAATCCTGCACTACCATCTTACAACCCTCCCACTCCTTCATGTCATCTTACATCATCTCATCCCATTTCTTGTGTTCTCGGCTTCTTACGCACTTTGCCCCATCAAGAGTTCCCCTCCTTCATGCTCTCACTTATACTTCTTTTCCATCCCTTCTTCCATGCATGCCTCTAATCCACTTGCGCACGTGCCTTCCATCCCTTCTACACCCATCCTCCCATTTTCTTCCAAGTCCCCTCTACCTAGATGTACCATAAATGAATAACCCCTACCAATGCACCTTTCCCAACCAACATCATCATATTCGATGACCGCAAAAAAATGAATAATGACATGACTCATGTGACTCTAACTAGGAAGAGGAAATCATACATGCACCTATTTTAGAAGAAAAATAGTTAGTTCCAAAGGGACAACTCCTAAAGGAGGATGAGTTGCTTGTATAGGTAGAACCATATTGACCCTAGATTTTCGTGACCTAGCACTGTAAGCACTCCCATTCGGAGAAAAGTCTGCAAGAAAATCCCGTCTATGAGATTGAGCTTCAAAGAAATGGTAAAATCAAAAGGATCAGACCATGCCCAATCATATATCTGGCTAGTTTAGAGAAAAAGGAAGGGTTTCCACCTCTCATGCTCATTTTAGATCATGAGGTAGAGCTTTAATGTGTTAAAGATCGTAGAAGCACCTCTCAAATCCAAGCGCAGAACAACTTCAGGAGGTATATATTCTGTTTGTTGATACTTTGAGGAGGGTGAAACACCATCTACAAGTTAGTTTTTCACTCTTGTTTCCAACCATGTTCAATGCCAAATCAATTACATGGTCACAATTTGTGAGGAAGGGAAGCTACTTCTCCCTTCCTATTGTAGGTTTTACTTGAGTGCCCTTTTCCTCTAGTTAGTGTAGGGTAGATTAGGTTTTCTTTCAATAAAACAAGTGCTCACGCACACTCGCATGTTCCATTTGGGACATGTATGATTTTCATTTTTTTACATAGTGTTGTGCTTCTATTTTGGCACACTCCCTTTGGTGCCTTTCCTTTCCTATTGCACCCACATGCCACTTTTTATTGCTTCTTGGGATGGCTTCTCAATTTTTGCGAAAGAAGTTCCAATAATCCATGCAAATTTCACTCTCATCAATTTAATTCAAAATATCTTCATATGAGAGCAACAATTCATTTTAGAGTTCAGACAGAGCTTCAAGTGACTTTAGGAATGTTCTTCAAAGTTGCAGATTAGATCTTCAAGATTAGCGCTTGACTCCATGCCCAATGTACTTCTAAGGCTACTGCTCTATTCATC
This sequence comes from Taxus wallichiana var. yunnanensis, assembly GCA_018340775.1. Taxonomy (NCBI): domain Eukaryota; kingdom Viridiplantae; phylum Streptophyta; class Pinopsida; order Cupressales; family Taxaceae; genus Taxus; species Taxus wallichiana. The sequence goes on along the minus strand of CM031240.1, from coordinate 682,213,532 downwards.
TAATAGGTAGATGGCCCCTAAAATTTTCTAAAACTGTTATCCAAATAACTCTCCTAGTTATTTGGGTAAATTATATTTTCATTTTGACTCTAATGTTTCACATTTCAAGTTGCGTTCTCTCAAAGATTTCTCCTTGGAAAAATTTCTTGGTTGTAATTCCTCTACGTGCCCTTATGTTCCTTCCTTCTTCTCCCTCCGCATTCTATTATCTCTTTCCATTTCCCCTTTTGGACCTTCCCTCTATGTGCCCACTTTCTTCCCTATCCTATCATACACTCCTCGTGCACACCTCTATAGACTTTCCTTCTAAAATGGCTAAGTCCTTGACCTTCCTCTTATGTACTTACATAAAATAAGCTCCCTCGTGTGTTGTTTTTTTCTTCCACCGTGCATCCTTTCTTAGTTGAATGCTCAGACCCTACTTCCATACTTTCCTTTTGCAAGTATGTCTTCTTTCCTACCACACTTATTACGTGTGTGCCTTCCCTCTTTTTCCTTTCACATGCTTTACTTTTACTTTCTCACCTTGCACCTTCTTCTATACCATTGATCGTGTCATGTCATCATCTTTCATTCTTGAGTGTGACACATGCAGCCTATCCAAGCGTGCCAACAGGTGTCAAATCCTAACAACCAACTAGCGCATAAAACATGATAGAAAAGACAAAACAAATGAATAATTGACTAAATGTTTAGATCAATCTACGTGTTCCATGTGTCTTACATGCCCAGATGGTTCTAACATCTTCGCGGTTGTATCTTCTCGCTACAAAGCTATGATTGGCATGTGCTTGTACTTGTCAGAGAGATGTTGATACTAGCTACACATTGGACTATTAAAATTAAAATTTACATGGGATTTGGTAGGTAGAAAATAGGAAATGTATTTCGATCATCAATGCACACATGTAATTGACCTCAACCACCAGATTTCAATCAAATCTTACTTTCTTCCTTCTTCTACACGCCAAATAGAAATGGGAAAGTGCATATGATAGCCTTGCAAGAATTTATCACTTGTTGTTGGTGGTTGAAAATTTAAATATGAGTTTCCCTCTCTTCCTCCTCCTCTTCTCTCCTTCTTCTTTTATAAATAATAGATTTCTTCTTTGTAAAAATAGATCCCTCCTTATTGTAACTGAGAACCATGCCAAAATGGTGGCTTACTTCCCATGGGTCTCAGACCTTGGCATGGTATTTGAAATGTATTCTTACATCCTATCGTGAATATAAATGACTGAGCATTCCTCAAGAAATTAAATCATGTTCGTGGAAATCTTGTATTCCCTCTCTCGTTTTCATTACATCTCGACTCTCGGTTTGGATTTTCGGCATGTTGTGTATACTCATATGCTTGTATTCCCCATGTTCATGTGTTGCACATGCTAGAATGCCAAGCCCATATGTTGATCAATGGCGCATGCTTTCGCTTTTTCTGTCACGCCCTCTTTATTTACTTCCTCACTTGTGGAGAGATCGACCCTTTCCTTTTGGGGCTATCTCCTTCCATAGCTTAGGATTTCCCCTTTTTGTACATCCTTCTATCCTTGGTCCTTTGACATGTTTAGTCTAGGATTTACATTCAACACTAGGAGTAGCAATAGCAGTAGAAATAGGTAGAGGAACCGGAAATCTCCAAAGATTTGTCCCAAGCACACAAGGTCCAACAACTTAGGACGGTTCCATTATTGTCAAAAAAATCGATTCTTCTAGATCTAATATGTGGGTACACATTTGATGACCAATAATTCCCAAAATATAAAAGAGACCCAAAAAGAGTGAGTAAGGAGGGAAAGGGTTAGGGGTGCCTAGGAGGGACAAGAGCTCCCGAGTGTTACTATCAAGGCTTGGTGCTGATGTTTGAAACCATAAAAGATAAATGAGTTAAATTCTAACCGGGTTTAGGTTATGTAAGACCAAATAGAAAGAAATAGACAAAGAAAATATGTCAAAGATAGTTTTTAACCACTAATTTCTTAATTAGGAATCATGTAAATGCTATCATGCCTTTAGAATCTACAAATGTACCCTAGTCTATGATCGTGTGTCTACATTTTACCCCACTTTATGTTATTGATTGAATAATCAATAACATAAACTAGATAGAATATGTGTACCTTATGATCATGTAGAGAGTGTGGCAAGTAGTATGCTGAGTGGTCAAGTGAAGCATGAAGTGATTACAAAGCAAAGTGTGGAGACTAGGAAAGTGAAGTGGACCCTAGGGTGAAACATGTGCATTATAGTGCGTTGTTATAGCTCGTGTGTGGTATTTCTTGTAAGGATGGTGCTACAAATGAAGAGAAAGAAAATAATCAAACTTTTGTATATGATAGATTGGAAAAACACGTTTATATAGTATGTAAAAATTGTAAAAGTGTGTAAAAGGAAAGTGTGCACCTGATATGTAGGAGAGTAAAAGACATAAAAGTGTCATGTTGCTTGGATATTTTGATTTGAATGCTGAAGGAGAGATTTTTTGGTGATCTCACACTAAGAGAGAGTCTTTTAAGTGATATCATGCCAATTACAAGTTTTTTTGGTGATCATACGCTAAGAAAGAGTCTTTTAAGTGATATCATGCCAATTACAAGTTTTTTTGGTGATCATATGCCAAGAAAGAGTATTGTGGAGAGAGGTTTTTTTACTCTCCTTCCTTGAATCTACACCATAAACACCACTACACATAGTGCACCTCGATTTGTTTCATTTCTTCTATTTTTTCCCAAATTATTCTGATTGTACTGAATGTAGGAGATAAAATGCATTCTAATACTAAAGGTTATTTCCTGTTAATGTAGAACTGCTCTTTTAACTATTTTAGACTGTGATGTACTGAGAAAATTATTATGTCTACCACCATAACATTAATTCCTATGGGAGGACAATAGTACCCAGGACACTAGTTTCTAATTATGGGTGTTGGTGTTTGAACAATGTGTAAATTCCAAGTCAGATTATGGATATTTTTATGACTATATATATTGTCTCTATTCTATGAAAATTTATATTGTAGCTATGAGATATTGTAGGGGTGATTTAGTCACCCAATTTATGTCCCCTCGTGTGGGGTGCATGCAATGATATTATAATAATACATACCAAAGGAGGGGATAGGATACTATTTGAATTGGATACTTAGAGTGGGTAGGGTATGTGCATGGTAGAAACCAAGGCACATGCAAATAAATTGGGCTAGTAACAAGTGTTAGTAGTAAAAGTAGTTATCTTGCAAAAGAAGACAATGTAACAAGAAAGTGTGCAAACAAGATATACTACAAAAAGTGAGTTTCAAACATGGGACATCACTCACAATGTCACAAGAAAATAAGGGCCAAAGCATAAAAAAAAATACGATGATCATACAAGACATAGGGCATATTCCACAAACAATAGCAAGCAATAAGAAACAAGATCCACAAAAGACATATTAGATAATCATGGTGGCATATAGTATTGAAAGTAAAATGCTATACATGAAGCACCCATTAACATGCTATAATGAGAAACCCTATGTCAAAGCTGTATATATCAGTGAAGGTTAAAGTAATGAAAATGATAAGTAGTGAATAATGTAGCCATTAAACCTATATAGTATGTGATAGTACAATGAAAGGTAGATTCCCATACGAGCCTTAGTGGGACTAGTAAAAGGTACAATTCCAAACATCATTGTAGCATCGAAGAACCTATAAGATATCTACATTCACCTCAAAATACTAAATGAACATGCATATGGATATATAAAAATATGATGACATGTTAAGAATCAGTATAACATGAAAACAAAGTGTAACATGTAAATAGAATGAGCTAGTAAGAATATATGCAATCAAGATCTGAAAAATGTAATGTATGAGTTTGATGGTATGATATGTAATATGTGGTGATGGTAGGAGAATTTTTTTCCCTCTAGCAAATGTTTATGAGATGAAGTTCATTTATAGGGACCCTCAACAAACAAGAATGAACCATAGAACAAGAGTGTGTCATCGAGAAATGTGTTGTGTGAGAATAGGAGCTAGAAAGATATATCATGAAGAAAAGAGCATAAAATGTAGATGATTTAAGAATAATTTTAGAATTAAATGCTCATAAGTTGAGTATGAATCATGGAAATAGAGTATGTCATATGTTTATGACGATACAATGTGTGTATCAAGGGGTGTGAAAGTGCGTAGGACAATTAATTATGAGGCACAAAGTGTAAAGTGTAGTAATAGACAAAAGAGAGAATTGATAGTGATTGAAAGGGGGAAAATATTATGATGCCCCCAAGTGTGTAATTAGAGGTATATCAAATAAAATCATCTATAAGATCATCAATTTTAGAATCATAACCGATTGGATATAGATTAGAGACTTCATAAGAAATGGTTTGGGGTTGATCATATAAAGAGTTTGTGTGGTGTAAACTTTACATATCCGTAGCCTATTCTTTATTAGTAAAAGAAGGTTGAGGATAATTGTGTTCATACCAACAAGTAAGATTTTAAGTATATCATAGGAATGAGTCATTACATATAGAAAAATGACCAAAATGTATCGAAATGATATTTTCGTGTGATTGGGATCCATAATGTCACCAATGTAGTCAAGCCAAGACTGTCTAAGTGTGAGTGGAGAGGAGAAAGGAGTACGTGTAAGGAATACTGATAAATGGAAGACATAGAGGTCATATGTAGTGGTAAAAATATACATCTATGATATAGGTGAGGAGAGTGAGATGGGGTGATGAGATAAGAATGTAAATCCTAGGCATGCTAAGCCATCATATGTCGAAACAATCTTAGAACAAGTAGGATTGAAGGAAATATGAGGCCAATAAAAGTTATGTATGAAGAGAGTGCATGTGAAGGGATCATGGCATTGCATACAAGAGGTGGTAAGATGTCTAATATATTGGTAGTCTCCTAGAAAGGTATCATGATATTAGTTTAAGGAGAAGGTTTTTGAATTGGTATTCACCTCGGCCGATGCGACAAAAGTATCCTAAAATAGGAATCCTCTATATCAAATGGAGTAAACTTAATATTTTGCCATGTGTTATCGTTAAGCTCTCACGGAATTGACCTCATCATCAGAATCATCAGTGCTAACATTATCTTGTTGGATAACATTATCAAGGATATTGGTAGGGATGGAGCCAGATGTAGGATTGAGAGGATCCATGATAGGTGGGGAAGTAGTAGCCATAAAGGTAGACATGGTGGGTGATAGGAGATCAATATTATGGGTAGGAATGGATAGAATGTATGTAGAGGTAGAAGATGGAGTAGGGGCACTAGATTAACCAACATCATATGTACTGATATTGCGATATGGAATAGGCTATGATGGAGGGATGAACATGGATGTAATGAGATCTATGAGGAAAAAAATTGAATGGGTTAGGGTCATAAGAAATGGTATGTTCATAGCCATCGTGTAGGAATTTAACGCACCCATGAAATATAGAGGGAATAACACACATGGCATGCTTCCATGGTCTATTGAGTAAGAAATTTAACTATAATGAGGCATCAATGATAAAAAATAAAGTAGAACTATTTTAGGCCCAACTTGTAAAGGTAAGGTGATAGTGCCCATGCATGTGTGAGTAGTGGAATCATAGCCACAAATGAGAGTAGAGGATTTATTAATTAAATTATCAAAAATGTTAATTTTCTTTAGGAGAGATAGAGCACATAGATTTATAGCAGATCCATTTTCAATGAGTACACACTTGATACAAATGGAGCCAATAGTAGTGGTGATAAGAAAAGGTGAAAAAGGATCACTAGCATCTAAAGGAGGGATATCCTCATCACTGAAATATATGGCATGTGGTATATTTTTGAGGGATTGAATGAGATGGGTAAAGGAAACATGAGAATTATTACTATAAATATGGATGAAGTGAAGGGTGACCTCTAATGTATGCTAATAATCAGGTGTGTTGCACAAGAGATCGAGAAAGAAATTATTTTTCTGGTGTAATCGTATGCTACTTAATGATTTCATAGCCCTCCGAGGTGGTGGTAGGAACAACATAATTACTAACTAGTGTAGCAAAGACAAGTGGAGTTGTAGGAGGACAAGTATGGAGAGTGGTGACTACATAGATGGTTGAATCGGGCATTTGAGTAACAAAGTGGGAAGGGTTTTGAGTATGGAGCCACATGAAAATACTAGTGGTGGTAGCTATTATCCAAATAACTCCCCTAGTTATTTGGACAACCTACATTCAAAAATCTAGCTATTAGGTTCTACATTACAGGGTTGTGTACACTTCAATTGTTTTATTACCACAGCTCTTTAGATGAAGTTCTACATGAACCTTGCATAATATACTTTTTCACTTCTATTCCTTTAATTTTCCCTCGCATGCACCTTTTGTGCACCCACCTTATTCCAAAAGTTCATGCATCCTCTGCATGTTCCTTGCACTTGCTTCTAAAAAAAGGTTAAGTCCTTGGCACTCTCACTCATTCTGTACATTATTTTTGTAATATTTGCACCTTGACCATATGTTTCTTCCTTGGGTATTTCTCCCATTCACAAATTCACACTACCTTTTTATTTACCTCCCTCTGTTTTCCTTCCATGCCTCATTCCTTCATGTGTACTCCTTTTTCCTTCCTTCATGCCATTTTTTTCCACATCACTATCTAAAAACCTTGAGTGTGCTATGCATAATCAATCTAAGTGTGCTAGCTAGGCCTTGAATCCTTACGCAACCAACCGGTATATGACACATGAAAAAACAATAAAATAGTTGATCATCCTTTTAGCCAAGCTCTATGTGCCACATGTCTTGCATGTGCTAATGGCTCTCATAATATTTTGATAGCCATATTTTTTTCTACAAATCTTTGATTGGCGCGTGCCTAGTCTCAATCAATAGATGTTGATGTAGGCTATAATGTTTGATATTCAAACTCAAAATTCTGTGGATTTGGTAGGTGACAAGTGGGAAAACATCTTTTTGGGAATTGATGAACAAATATGATCACTCCAACCACTCAATTTGACATGGATTTCATATCCTTCCTTCTCTTACTTTCCAAACATACTAAGGGAAGTGTATTTGAAAGTTTTACAGGTGGATTTACAAGCATTGAAGTCTTATTGTTGGTGGTTATATTTTTAAATTCAAGTTTTCCCTCCTTCTCCTTCTCTTCTTCTTGTTGATTCATATATAAATGTAAGATCTAGGCTCATTGTTAATGTTTGAAATTTTTTCTCCTCTAGCATTTTCTAAGGACTCCATATCTCTATATTTTGAGTTGCAGACATCTAGTTATAGCTCATGCATGTGGATATTGGCCTCTTGTGCCATTGTAATATACTATGCATCCTTGGAAGAAATAGAAGCATCATTTTATGGCTATTCTATGCCTTAGCATGTTTATATTCTTCATTCTTGCCTCTCTATTCCATTGTGTTCCTACTTGTGTCACTTTAAATTCCTTGCATCACCATTTTTAGCTATTTTTCATGAAATCGATGGTGTGAATGCTCGTTGGTTTATGCTACATGTACATAGCCTTTCCTCATGATTTATATTTCATTTTCACTCAAAAAATGTAGTGTTCATCCCTCTTGTTTTGGTTTTATCACTTCCTTTTAGTTTTAGTTTTCCTTTCTATTATCCTTCTATCCCTAGTCCCTTGGCATTTTTAGCTTAGTTTCTCCCTTCCAGGATTAAGAGTAGCAATGTGAGTGAAATAGATAGAGGAACCAACCTTCTCCATAGATTCATATTAATTACCTAAGGTCCCATAAATTAGAGATAGTTCCAGTGTTTTCTCGCACAACTTGGTTCTCCTAGATCCGAGACATGGGTACACGTTTAAATGAGAAATAGTTTCTGGCATGCCTAGTGGGACAAGCAGTGAAATCTTAGATTTCAGCATTGCTAAGTTTGGTGTGTAAATTAGCAAATTCAAGCATTTGGAGGCTCATTTCAAACACATTTGACGACTCCCAACATGTAGATGTACTCTTATAACAACTAGAGTTCCTTTTATGAGAAGCGTGCACATGAGACAAAGTGTTGTAGCTAAAGGATCCTTTGAGTACCTCTAGATTTTTTCAAGTAGTACACATGATAGAGCTCTTGCATGTGCATCCCCATCTCTAGTGCTTCACACACACTCTACTCACATTAGACAAACCCTCCCTACCATGATGATTCAACCTCCTCCTCCTCCAAGGAACTTTTCCAGCTTCACTGGTGGAAGCCCACTCAATCTCAATGCACAACATGATATGCTAACAACTTCACATAATAGAATTCGATACTTCATAGGAAAAAATAAAATTACCCCCGTTGAACACATTCAAGATGTCAAAAATGTGTGCTCTTTCTATTTGGTCACCCATGATGATGTAGCAACGGGTTTCTTGTAGCCTCATTTAAAGGAAAATAACTCCAATGGTATAATGGCCTGAGACCTACATCTATTTCCACATAGGATGAGATTGGAATATCTCTATGCAACTACTTTGAAGATAATTCAGATTAGATATCACCTGGTGGAACAATTGACTACAAAAAGAGGGTGCCCAACTAGCAGATGACCGATTTCAAAATCAAATTCTAGAAAACTTGGGACATAATTCCTCAAGTGGTAAGGCCTACATCTCAACGTGTTTTCTTGTATTATCTAATGGCTTTGATTAGTGACATATTAGTCATGATTCAATCAATGGGAGATATAACTTTACCTACTGCATATAACATTGCCATAATGGTAGAAAATAGTCTCATTCAAGTGAGTAAGTTAGCATCTAGGCCTCTTGTACCCTTGTTCCCAGAAATGTCTCTAATGCCCCAACCTTATATTTCTCGATTCTAGTGTGCAGAGTGCGCAACTAGTTGCATCTATGTCTAATTAGCCAATGTACATAAGAGGAGATGAATAATTTAAAACCTTGATTAGAAACTTGTCCAATAAGGTAATTTCCTTAGAGAAGTAGAAGGCACAAGACTACAAAAGTAGTTCTAGTCGGGGGAATAGCCAAAGCAATCAACCTTTGCAGAATCAATATGGGAACAAGAGATATGGGTAGAACCAAAAGAATGATAGATGGAATGCTAATCACACTTTCCCTTGCAATTTATTCCTCCCGCATAACCTCTTCCAAAGGCCCAACACAAGTCGGGAACTTGTCCCAATTCAAAACAATATGGCGCAAGAGTTAGAATGGTGCTTTCCTTACAACATGCCTCGAGTTAGTATCACCGCACTAATGTTTTTACATGATCCGGAATGCTTCTAACTGTGAGCCTTCCATCAAGCACGAGCGAACCTAAAGAACAAGAAATCCCATATTTTCCTTCTGAATCCAACTTGATATTATTTGGTGCTAAATAATTTTGTGTAATCAACCAAGTCAGTAAATGATACAAATAGCACGAGTTCCTAGGTTGTAAACAATACAAGGTACAAGAAGATAATGTTCGATTCTAACATGGATTTTTTTTTACTGCAACACAAGTAAATTATCAAAAGCAAAAAGAAGTAGCTAAGGCATCTAGTAGAAAAGGTGCTCAAGTTCCTACATGTGAGGCTCTACACAACGCCCCTTCTCAGAATCATAAATCCCTACTTTGGTAGGTCTAGCCTCCATGCCAACTAAGGCTCCCACCTTTGTTCTTGAACAACCAAGAAAGGATGTTGATGTTCTTAAAATGCACAAGTTAGTGGGTCTGCCATTTATAATTATGGACCAATTCAAGAATAAAATCATAAATATTACAATGTGGGATGATCTCGCCTATTCCATCTTAGCGCGACTTGTTGCATGAAGCTTTGGCTCAACTTCTCGTGCACTTACCTAGTTGTTCAAAAGCTACACACTTATGTCAATATATTCCAAGAAAAGGAGAAGTAAGTAAGTAGTGTTGTCAAAAACGCACCCTTCTATATGTCCTTAATAATAGGAAACATCTTATTCATAATCGTATGATTGACTTAGGCACTAATAATTTTATGTCATGCCTAAGAAAACTATTGATTTTTTAGGTCTTAAGTATAGTCCCTTAACAAAAGGAGTCCTATAACTTGATTGTTCAACTATCACTACCCTAGGAATCATCAAGGATCTTGAGTTAACCCTCCATGCATTTCCAAGTCCGACAATAACTCAAGATGTGTCAATCATTGATCCCCCTCTATTTTCCTTGTGTCTCGTAAAGGGACTTTCTTTGCTAGAGTGGGTGGTTAGTTGTCTTCGCTTGGAACCATATGTTACTCAAGACAAGGTATGGTACCGGATTTACTATACAAGATGAGCCAATATTTTCCTATCATGTGGAATCATGTGTCCCATCCCCTCTCCAAGCCAATTATTTAACATAAGAAGAACAAGTTTCATTTTATTAAAATCAACCTCTCATGCCTCCTATCATGGACTTAGTGTTGGATGAATGGGCAAAATAGATTTATTCCATATGATGAGGAGATTGAAGCTTATGAAAATAGCCTTAGTACCAACTATATCCTTGAAGAAGAATTTGTGCTACCAATTGTGCTCAAGCAAAGTGAAAAGAACCATGTTTTGTGGAAGTTATACTTTGATGGATCAAGAAGAAGAAACAACATGGGAGCAGGAGTTGTTCTTATTTCTCATAAGAATGAAAATTGTTCTTTGCACACAGTGTAGTTCACATTTTCTAAAAAGGTGGTAGATTATGAATTACTTTGGTGCATGGTCTAGTTATAGCTAAAAACAAGTAAACCAAGGCATCAAGATCTTTGAGGACATATAACTGGTTATCCACCGTGTCACCAACAAGTGCACAACAAAGAATAGGCTTCTCAAATATTATAGACAAATTTTGGGATCTCCTTGAGAGCTTTGATGCTCTAAATCTGTAGGTGGTGCCATGCAAGATGAATAAAGAAGCTAATCCAATGGTCACGCTTGGTTCACAATTCTCTCCTATTGAGGAATTTGTCAAAGGAAACAATCAGCACATCAAGATGGTGATTAGACCATCCATTCTAGATAATAAAATCAGCTAGTAGTTGTTTGAAAATGATGCACAAATCATCCAATTCATCTAGAATGAAGTTGAGTTCTCATAAATCATGCAAGCTAATTTAAATGATATTTATGGTGACCAAATGATACAATTGAAGACAAACACGTTTCCTAAAGGGATGGTCACCTTAGAATTTTTTATCCCTGATGATGAGTTCAAGGGTGAAGAAAAGTATATGTATGTGGCACAAGAAGATCATGCGGTCCAGTCACTCTTGTGCATGGAAAGGAGTTGCTTCTGAGTTAATATTGTGCACATGAAGAAAATTAGGCCTTCATTTCCCTCTATCAGAAATACAATGATAAATTTTCATATGAGTATGAAGACCTCAAAGGATTTGATCCAAGTGTTTCTCAACACTCTATTGACCTTGATCTTGGTATTAAGCCTGTTAGACAAAAGAAATGACCAATCAATCCAAAGATAGATCCCCTCATGAGGAAAGATTTATCCAAACTCATTGAGGCTAAGATAATATTTCCGATCAAGTATTATACTTGCGTTGTGAATCTTATTCTCAGCACGTAAGAAGAATGGTGAAACCATACTCTATGTGATTTCATAGATATAAATAAGGCATCATTAAAGGATCATTATCCTTTACCATCTATAGAGTAGATTTTATAGACCGTGGCAATGGCGTGCAAATATTCTCAATGTTTTATGGGTATTTTGGTTTCAATCGATCTTGGTCAAGGAAGAGGATCAATTCAAAACAACATTTACAACCAAGTGGGGAGCATACACATATCAGATTATACTCTTTGGTCTATCAAATGCTTTGACATAATGTTTCAATGTGCCATGGATATTACATTCAAAGGATATATCAATGAGTTCATCTTGGTCTATGTTGATGACATCATAGTCTTCTTAAAGAAAAGTGTAGATCACACTGCACACCCGGAGAAAGTATTTAAGAGATGTAGAAAGTTTGGGGTGTCTCTTAACCCCAAGAAGTGTAATTTTTCGGTGGCATAGGGAAAGCTTCTAAGCCATGTGGTCTCAAAGGATGGCATCAAAATTAATCCTAAGCATGTTTTAGCCCTCCTAGACCTTTACTTTCCAAAGACACAAGAAAACCTTACATTCTTTTCTCAAGAAAATCTAATTTTCTAGGCACTTCATTCCTAAATTTCCAAGACCGGAAAGGCCCATCACTCTAATGCTAAAGAAGTACACAACCTTCAAATGGACAACAAAAGGGAAAGAAAGCTTCAACAGGATCAAGCAAGAAATTTCTTTCACCCCAAAATCATCAACCCCAACTACTTGAAGGATTTTATCCTTTAGGCTTATGGATCTGATGCAAGTGTTTATGTTGTCTTAACATAGGAAAATGAATAAAGGATAGAGTAGCTAGTGGATTTCTTTAGCTAAACGTTGAAGGACTATGAGTTGAAATACAGTCACACATAGAAATAGATCTATGTCATCATGTATGCACTCAAGAAGTTCAAAAGCATCCCCTCCATAAACCATATTAAGGTATTATCATTGCACTAAAGTGTTTGAGATATAATCATGGGATCAAATATCGGTGAGAAGAGAGCACGATGGGTTAAAAAATTATGGAGTATGATGTGACTATCAAATCCACAAAGCTGGTAAGAGGTAACAAACTATAGAAAAATTGTTGAGGATGTGTAAAATGAACCTGAGACTTCATTATTTTTGGATGAAGAGCTCCCAAGCATAGAACTTGAAAAAAATGAAGTCCCTAGTGTGCACAAATAAATGAAGGACATGATTTCATTCCTTTCCAAGGGTACATAACCTTTTGGTTTAAAAAAATTGAAGAGAAGAAATATGAGGTTACAATCTATCTCATATGTTTTGATTGATAGTCTTCTCTTCAAGAGGAATCTTGATGGCATGTTGTTAAGTTGTATCAATGGTGCACATAATGAAAAATTGTTAGCATAATTTCACGATGGATTATCTGGTGGACACTTCTCTACCAAATCTACAGCAATGAAGATCATGATGGTAGGACTATTTTGGCCTACCTTGTTCACGGATGCACACAAGTGGGTCACAAAATGTAAAGAATGCACTTTGTTTGTAGGTAAGAAAATATTAGAATTGCTTCTCCTCTAACTAATCCAAGCAGAACAACCTTTTACACAATGGGGTCTTGAATTCATAGGCATGATCAATCCTCCTTCAAGCACTTTGGCCACAAATGGGTGCTAATGGCTACAAACTACTTCACAAGATGGACAGAAGCTATCGTGCTCAAGGAATCAACCGAGTCATTCATCTTGGAATTTCTTGAGGGCATCGTAACAAGGTTTGGCATTCCTCAAACCATTATCTTTGATAATGCAAAAGTCTTCCTTGGTACCAGAATTATTTATTGGGTGCTAAGTCTTGGAATATATTTGTATACTTCTTCCAACTATTACCCTCAGGGAAATGGTATGACAGAATCATAAAACAAGAACCTAATCAAGATCATAAAATTCATAATGAACATTAACCAAAGATAGTGACATACAAAGGTCTTGCACACACTCTAGGAAGATATGATCCCAACCAAGAAGGCTATAGGTACATCACCTTACAAGCTAGTTTATGTTCAGGAGCTAGATTCCCATTATATATTTAGTTTCCTTCATTAGATTTTACCTAGTAGCTTGAATTGTACAACATGAACTAGCAAAAATTATAATGGAATATTTGGTTAAAATTGAAGAATAAGGAAACTTTACAATGATCAAGCTAGAAAAACATCAACAAGAAAGAAATAAGTGATTTGACGAAAGGATATTCCTCAAGCTTTCAAATTTGGGGACTTGGTCTTGAAATGGGATGCTGATAGAGCTAAACCAGGATGTCATTCAAAGTTTGATGTACTTTGGAGTGGCCCATATATCATTAGTTCATGCAAGGAGACTAACTCTTTTGATTTGTCTCATCTTGATGGAGGCACGCTATAAATCCCAATGAATGGGATATATCTCAAACCCTTCCATTGATTTTTTTGCATTAGTTCTATATATATTAGAGTATTTTTCAATTCCTCCAAGTGCATTACAAGCACATTACTTTTTGTACATAGTTATTTCCTCTCGCATGTGGTCTTCTTTTTTATAGGATGTCAGTTATATTCCAATAGTTTTCAATAGTTTTGACAGATTCAAAAAAAGTTCTCAAGTGTTTCATCAAGTGATTTTAGGGGATGGTTGTTTCAAGTTACGGATCAAAAAAATGTATACATAGTAGACTCCATACCCAATATATTATCTAGGCTACTGATATCCTTCATCTAGTAGGTAGATGTCCCCAAAATTCATAGAAACTATTATCCAAATAACTCCCTTAGTTATTTAGACAACCTACATTCACAAATCTAGCTCCGAGGTTCTACATTATAGGGTTGTATAAACTTCAATTGTCTCATTGGCACATCTCTTTTGCTGAAGTTCTATGTGCACCTTATGCATTCTACTTTTGTACTTCTCTTCCTTCCATTTTCCCCTCACACGCACCTTCATTGCACCTACCTTCTTCCAAAGTAGTTCATGCATCCTCTACATACTCCTTGTACTTGCTTCCAAAAATAGCTAAGTCCTCGCACTCTTGTGCACCCTGCACATTATTTTTTTAATAGTTGTGCCTTGACCATGTGTTTCTTCCTTGGGTATTTCTCCTCTTCCTCCTGCATGCATTACCTTTATATGTGCCCTCCCTCTATTTTCCTTCCATGCCTCATTATTCCATGCATGATCCTTCACACCTTCCTCTGCACCATTTTGTGCCATGTCATTATCTAACAATGTTGAGTGTGTTACGCGTAACTAATCAAAGCATGTCACCGCACACCAAATACTTGCAAACAACCGGTATATGACACATGGAAATAACAATAAAATAGTTGGTCATCCTTTTAGCCAATTTGTGCATGCCACATGTCTTGTGTTTTCTAGTGTCTTTAACAATCTTCTAACAGCCATATCTTTTGCTACGGATCTACGATAGACACATGCCTAGTATTAATCGATAATCATGTGGCATATGCTATAGTGTTTTATATTCAAATTAAAAATTATGGTGGATATGGTAGGTGAGAAATAGTAAAACATATTTATGGGAATTGATGAGCAAATTTGATTGCTCTAACAACTCGATTTGACATGGATTTCACCTCCTTCCATCTCTTACATGACAAACAAACTTGGGGAAGTACATTTGATAGGTTTATAGGAAGATTTGAAGGCATTTAAGGATTTTTTTGGTGGTTGTATTTGTAAATTTGGGTTTTACCTCCTTCTCCTCTTCTTCTTCCTTGGATTCATCTATAAATGTAAGAGATGGGCTCATTATTAATGTTGGACATTTTTTCTCCTCTAGCATTTACTGATGACTCCATATCTCTTTATTTGGTTGCATGCCTCTAGATCTAGCTCGTCCATGTGGATATCAATATTTTGCACCATTGTAATAGAATTTGCATCTTTGAAAGTAATAAAATCATTATTTTATGGCTATTCTATGCCTTAGCGTGTTTATATTCTTCTTTCTTTCCTCCCTCTTGTATTGTGTGCTCTTGTGTCACTTTAAATTCCTTCCATCACTATTTTTGGTTATGCTTCATGAAACTGATGGTGTGAGTTCTCTCTAGTTTTTCCTACATGTGCCTAGCCTTTCCTCATGCTTTCTCTTTAATTTTCACTCAAAACAAGTAGTATTCATCCCTCTTTTCTCGGTGCTATCTCCTCCCTTTTAGTTTTAGTTTTCCTGTCTCTGTTATTCTTCTATCCCTAGTCCCTTGGCATTGTTAGCTTAGTTTCTCCCTTCTAGCATTAGGAGTAGTAGTAGAAGTAGAAAGATATAGAGGAATCATCCTTCTCTAAAGATCCATCTCAAGTGCGCAAGGTCCCACAACATGGAGATGGTTCCATTATTTTCTTAAACAACTTGGCTCTCCAATATCTCGAGACATGGGTACACATTTGAACAAACAATAGTAGCCATGCCATAAACCTTTGTTGGAGTATAATAGGAATAAGAAGATTGATCCCTAATTTAGAAGAAAGGGATAAATTTTGATGCATTCTCAAAAGGTACGGTTTGAGCATTCAGATTTAATTTAATTTAATTTGAATTAGTTAAATCTGATTACAAAGTAACTATTGTTCCTAATGATGTAAAAAATGATAATATATAATAGGATATAAATAATAAGCAAGAAATGATGTTAAACCATAAGCAAAATAGGGAAATAGTAAGACTTAGCTTATTTTCAAGTGGACAAGAAGTGATCTGAGAAGGTGAAAGTGTTGAATAAGCTATAAACAATGTCGTTATTGCTCACTATAAATTCTAGGAATGAGGAACATATCTGGACAAGGGAACCCAGTGTAGGGTAGAGGGACCTAGGCATTAGTGACTAGATTTGGGTGTTGGTGACTTTGCAAGAGCTCAAGATCTTCTTTCTTCTATGTCAAAAGGTTTTGTTATTGATTCCTATGGATCACCTGATATTTACTTCTTGATCGCTAAAAATTCCTGTAACTTTGTGAGAAAAGAATTTCACCTATAAATACCCATAAACCACATCAAACCTATGGAGGAAAATTCAAAATGGGGAGTCGAATGACCCTGAATGTGACTCAAAAGTGAAATTATGACTAAGTGTTCTACTACATCTCGATTGCATGTATCTCTCGTGTGTGTGTGTGTAGAAATGATTCCCTAGGATACCCTTTTACAAGTTGCATATATGATAGCAGACTAGATCTAGAATGTAGAAATATATATCATGTGTGGATAGAATAGAATATAATTCCCCATCCTATGCAGTGTATGTATAATTTATGCAACCCTTGTTACTTGAGTGAGTGCTAGATGGATTCCTTTGGAGTTCTTTAGTGGCTTTGGAATGTAATATTAGGTGATGATAGTAATTCTTAGTGCTCGATCCTTCATTTTGAATGTTCATAACCTTGTATTTATATGATTCCCTTGTTTGAATTTTGTAATTGAAAACTGAAAGGCCAACCCATAAGTGAAAATGATTCTCAAAAGATAAAAGAGACCCAAAAAGGGTAAGCAAAGAAAGGGTTAGTGACACCTAAGATGGACAAGAGTGCTTAGGCATTACTTGTTTGGGCTGGGCGTTGATGTACGAAGCCATACAAGATAAATAAGTTAAAATTTTGACTGGGCTATAGGGTGTGTAAGACTAAATAGAAAGCAAGAGACAATGAAAAGAGTCCAAAGATTGTTGTCAACCACTAGTTTTCTTGCTTAGGAATCATGTAAGTGATATCATTCTTTTAGCACCTAGAAATGTAACCAAGTGTATGATTTTGTGTCTACAATCATATCAAATTCATTGAAAATTATATGAATATATTACATTCACAAACTAATTAAATCCCTTTTATGGATTTGAGTTTTAATATAAAATCCATAACAATTCCCAAATGTGTCCCGTTTGGGATGATAAATCATATATTAGTCATGTGATTAATAGAGAGAAAGATTCATTGTGATGTATTTTTATGATCCTAATTGAAATTAGCTATTTTATAATATTTTCATAATTTTGTTAGGAAATTTGTGCATTTCATTTCTTATATGTTTTTGTTAGCACATTTTATACTTACAAGGGTAGGTCACTCACATTTGCAAGTTCCTCTCACCATTTTTATCAAGCCATGTCTCCCTAGGGATTTGGGAGAGAGATGAAAGGTTCTTAAAGTAACAAATGAAGTTTGAGTTCCCATTAAGTGGCATCTCTATTACATCTAATAAGTATGCAATGAAAGCATAATCATTGTATTAAATATTATATAAACAAGTCATTTTATTGAAAACTATAATGAAATGTATAATCTATGTATTTTAAATTTGGTTTGGCATATTCATTCATGGAACTTGTTTTTGAAAATAGAAAGTGTTTTTTTCTTGAAAATCTATTTTAATTATTTTAGTTTTGGTTGCATCTCACAACTTGTTTTGGAAATTTACCACAAGCCTTCCCCTATATTTTCTAGATATTACATTTAATTTTCACCCCTACATGAGAATATGATAGATTAGTGTACCATTATAAATGCTTAGTCATGTTCTTGAGTTTCCCAAAGATAAGATAATTCTCTATAAATTCTAGATGGCATTCACTTTGAATAGATAAGTAGGACTCCTTTCACCTATTTCCTTATCTCCAAAGCTTTCTATCTATCCCATCCTTGAACTCGGGGACTAGGTCATGGAGGTCCCCTATTTTTTTATTCTATGGGTCGGATAGATGGGGCTCCTGTTACTTTGGGCCCCTAGAATTAATGGGGAGGATGGATTGATTAATATTTAATACATATGTCTCTTTATTATCTAATAAATATATAAAATTATTATGAGCATAACGATATAGTATGAAACCATCAAGATTAAGTATATAGATTAATTTTAAATTTCTCTCTCCTCCTCCTTATTTATTCATATGGCTTCCTTTTCTATTTATATCACCCACACCATAATTATATGTATTTTGGTCCAAATATGAGTTGAGTATAATTCATTTATAGTATCAAGAGAACATTGAAATAATATGACACCATCAAGATCATACTTATTGTGTCCTTTGAAATGTACTCTTCCTCCTCCTTACTATAAATGAATATTCTAATCCTTTTGTTTATATCATCCACAATATAATTGTATGTTTTTTCAAATATGAGTTGAGTGACACATTCTCTAAAAAAACTTGTGAGAATGATGAAATAATATGACACCAACAGATAAGAATTATAGAGCCATTTGAAAATTTATTACTCTCATCCCTCCCATTTATGGGTATGCCCTCCATTATGTTTCATTTTTTTTTTTATTATTGGCAAATAGTTTTTTGAAAGGGACTATACCCTTGAGTACAAAAGAAGGCCTGAGAGCTAGAATAGGAGTGAGAATCAGAGAGAATGGATCAAGATCCAAGTGTTACAATGAAGCTCGAAGTAGCCCAGAAACAACTACTCAAACGAGACAAAATAACAAAAATACAGCAAAAAAGCAGTAAAGAGACCACAAAAAAACAGCAAAAAAACAAACAAGCAGCAGAAGTAACCAATACTACTTCTTGGCAGCTTTGTCGATGCTGGTCTTGACTCTCTTCCAGGCGTGAAACATACCCAAAGTTGTCATGTGGGCAGCATCGAGTTTTGAAATATGTTTCATATTATGCATAGTATAAGCATACATTTTCTTTCAAATATGATTTGGTTAATGCATTATTTGAAATTATTGTTAGAATAGTGAAATAATATGACACGACTAATATTAAACTTATTCATCCTTTGAAATGTACTTCTACCACTCCATATTATATAAGTATAAGGTGAAATGTATCATGAGATTAAAATTTACTCTATAACATGGTGTACTCTTTATAAACAAGTTAAAATTTCCTTTTTCTTATTTCACTAAATTAAAACTTGTTTTTCTTATAAAAAAATTAATTCTATATTTTCTACATCATACCATCCCTCAATCTAAAATATTATTAACGATTTCAAAATTTTAAAGCACTATATTTTCACAACTTATGATATAAATGAAAACAAAATGCATTACGAAACTTTAATAAGGGGATATAAAGATTGCTAGTGACCTAAAGACCCACTCTTACACATAATCAACAATTGTATAATAATATTGTAAATATCTATTAATATTGAAATTATTATTTACATTACACTCTTCATTAAATCCAATGCCTATTAAAGTGGGAATTACCATTTTTATAAGTGAGACAAATGGGAATTACTTTATGGCGCTAGGGTAAACTACTAAAGGTTGTTTGGTGAAATATAAAGAGAAATGAATCAATGAGAATAAGCATTTCTATAAATGAATATTTAGAAACAAAGGATAATGTAAGGATTTCTTCGAATAATATATAACATATTTATCTAGAAATTTAGGGATTAATTTTTGTTGATCTAGTTTCTATCCAAAATCATGAATATTATTTCTTATTAGAATTTAATATTTCAATAGAAGAATATTTTTGGTTAGTAAAATTAATAATAATAATTAAAACCAAAAATATAATCCAATATAGTTGGTTACCTTATACATTATGGAAAAATTCTTCCTTGATCATATGAGAGATTTTTTAAGAGACTAATTGAAATAATTGAATCATCATAATTCTAAAATTATAAATTTTTATATGAATTATAACATGAAAGTAAAATTCTAAAATTTTTTTAACAAAAGGGTCGACAGAGATGCTGAAGAGAGGAGATTTGTGGAGGGATCTGAGAAGCTGATCCATGTTACCGTGGGCCTACTTGTTAGCTCGATCCCTCCGCCTTATGATGAGGTTACTCGCATGATGATACGATTCATTTCTTTGGAAGGGAGGTTTGTCACCGTACCTGCTAAGCACCTTATCTTCCTCAACCACTTCCGTAGGAATCGCATGGTTTGTTTCCCCCATTATTTGCTTGAACTCTCTTGAGCGCTCCATTTTGGAGTTTCAAAAGCATACCGGTGGTTCCTTTACACCAGGGGCTTATTTTGTTTCTTTGCATAAATTTTGTCTTCTTCGGTATCCTGGTCTCCCTTCCTCCCCTAGCTCAGTTCCCCCTCTGCCGGGTTCTGCTACTGCTAGCCCCGTTTCTCCACTCTCTGCCCGCCACCGCTACTGTCACCCCCTACCAGGTCATCCAGATTCATCTTCCATTCCCCCTACTACTTCTCCCGCCCCCACTTCGCTTCCACCTCGGCCAGACTAGTCACCAGGTCCTCTAGAAGGCTTAACCTCGATACTCTTGTTGTGGGGAAGGGTCCTCATGAAATTGAAATTACACATGACCTCCTGAATATTAGTAGTGCTAGTCCCTGGGATGTGCATATGGAGAGCTCTACAAAAAGGCTGGAAGCCTTAGAAGCTGATATGAAGCTGTTGAAGGATGAGGTTAAGAACTTGGAAAAACAGAAAGGTAAGAGGAAGAAGGAGGAGGAGGTGGTTATTGATAACAGCCAGATTGAAGATATCTACAAGAAGTTGAACTCCTTAGACTCCCGTTTAGGGAAGGCCAAAACTCGTCATGATTACAATATGGCCATTTTTAGTGCGATTGAGGAGTTCATTGAGCAGCATGTCAGAAGTGTCTCCAATCTCAGCGGAGTTCCGGCAACACTTTGGGGCAATGATAAGGAAAGCAAAAGGACCATTGATCAGCTAGATAAGACTGACGCCCACATGACAACTTTGGGAATGTTCAAATCCTGGAAGAACATCAAAACCAACATCGACAAAGCTGCCAAGAAGTAGTTGTAGGTGCTTTAGCTGCTCTTGTATGTTTTTTTGTTGTTTTTTTGCTTTGCTTTTTTTTTTATAGAATTTTTGCTATTTTGTCTTGTTGGGGTAGTTGTTTTTGGCTACTTTGGGATTCATTGTCACACTTGGATTTTGATCCTTTTTTTTCTAGTTTTCATTCCTATTCTGGCTCCTAGGCCCTCTTTTGTACACAAGGGTATAGTCCCTTTCAAAAAACTATTTGCCAATAATAAAAAAAAATAACATGAAAGTAAAAAGCTTAAATTTCCCATTAATTTATATATCATTCCCCCGTTATAGGTTCATGTGTTAAATATCCTTTTAAAACCATAATTTTAAACAATAATTTCTAAGGAAAGGATCACTATATTTACTATTAATGTTTTTCAAAAGTGACTACGAATATCTTATAGATCTATAATGATGGTGGAATTTCTTTCTCATTCATGCATTATTTCTAAAAATGTACATTGGATCTCTTAGATATATTATTTCTAACAATTAATATTATTGGTTCATATTTTTATGGATATTTAGTGCATATATCTTTAGAAAAGAAGACAAAAAAAAACATCCATAGGATTGGGTAGTATTAAATAATCAAAGTTGTCACATATTTTATTAAAAAGATAAATGGAGAGAAAATCTTTAGATTGTAAGAAAATAATCAACTTACTTTTAGCGAGTTGTAGGAGGATCTTTGGAGGCTCTAAGAAATTTAATTGAAGAGGGCCTTCAATTCTTGTTCATAAACTAACTATGATGTCATAGAATGATTGTTTTTTTCTTAGTACATCACCTATTTTCGGTGGAGAAAATTTAAATATGGTAATGAACTATAAAATATGTACATATAAACATTTAGGGAAACCATATGATATTGCATGACAGATCATCTCATCTTGGATGAGGATTTCATGACATAAAGTAGTGTGAATTTGAATGTAAGCTTATATTTATACCAACTACATTCATTAAATGTGATCCATAATTATTAAGATACATATTTTGTGATTCTAAAATGTATTAAATAATATAAAAAAATTCAAAAAATTAATAGTCTTTATATATGTTCTAAATGGTGGATTCTGGAGATAACATTATATGAGTTCATTAACAAACATTGATTCCTTACTTCATGATCGAATATATGCTTGGAATTTTATTTAGCTTGAAAATGTACAAGGTGGAGAAATAACAAATATATGACAAGTTATATATTAATACTTAATAAAAATGAGTGTATAATCTCAAGGTGCATACCTATCTATAAATTATTATACATTAGTTAATCAAATTATATATAATATAAATAAAGTTTAATTTATTTGAAAAAAATTGAGGAAAAAAGTGTGGCGTAAATTTGGAACTAAGGTGGAGATATGATGGCATAGATGATGCACAATATGCATCGAATTTGTGCCTCTCTAACCTATGAAATCAAAAAAGTATAAAGTGATACGATAAAAAATTCCTACCCTTTTTTAATTATTTCAATGATGAGAGAATGAAAAATAATAATAATGAGAAGTGAAGAGAGGAGAAAAGGAAAAAAATGAGAAGAGAAAAGAAAGGGGGATGTTTACACACTAAATATATAAATAAGGGTTTGATATAGAGTCAGTTCCTTACTTAACAGTTGTAATAATGTTACAAGTATAATATTTTGAATTAATTAATAAACATGAACCTACATATAATAATATAGATCTTAATATTATATTGTGATGAAAAAGTGATATAACAATTTATTTAAACACAAAGAGTGATGAGTTTTTATCTAAAAAAGAGGTGATTTGGGTATGTGGACTAGTAAGATTTTACAAGTGCTTTGTCTTTGGAAGCATGACTAAAAATGAACCTATATGAAACTTGACACAAATAAAACATGAAATCTTATCATCTTATAAAAGGAATTATTAATAATATTAATACAACGTGGAACACTCCCCTTGAGAAATATAACAAGTAATAATCGTATTTCCAAGCTTAATATTTTCAATGACCTACTTCTTGATCAAATCAATGCTAAATCTAATTTGAAAAGTGTACCATACATATGGAGTTCAACCTCCTCATTATTCATATGGTAATTCATTGGAATATTTGATTTTTACTAGACCACTATGTTTTTGTTATAACAAAAAAAAACAACACCCTCTAATTTTTCATGAATGGAAGATGAGAAATTAGTTTTTTTTTGGGTAAAATGTGACTATTTCTCAAGTTGTGGGACTTACTACTTGAGGCGACCTCCAAAGAAGTTTGGTTCCTCTACCTATTCCTAATGTTTAACTACTCCTACAACTTTAAATGCAGCTACCAAATCCTGTTACAACAATCCAAGGTACTAGGGGAAGAGAGAGGTGCATGAAAGGGGAAATCCTAAGCTAACAGAGGTGCTAACACCAAGAAAAGGGAAATACACTCTCAGATGAGTGAAAATGGGAGGAAGATGAAGGAGGAGAGGGTAGACATGAGTGCTATAGTCCAAAAAAACATTCAAACTCTCATTTCCATGGATCATAATAGAAATAAACCCTACAAGAGGAGAATAAACATGCACAATATACCTGCAAGTAGATGAAGAGGAAAGGAAATACAATAAAATATCATCTAGGGTATAATATAGCCACAAAATATGAATTTTATTGCTGCAAAGAGATGCAAAATACATTACAATGAAGGAAGAATGAAATAATCACCCTATAGAGGTCCAAATTTGAGGCCTACAACTCAAAATACACATGTAACACTTGAAGGATGATGCACCAACATTCCAAGAGGGTCTAACCTTTACAAATGGAATTTTTTTACAATATATAGAAGATGAGAAAGAGAGAAGAGGGAAAAGAGAGGGAAACTTGGATTTCCACCTTCAACCACCAACAACATGCATTGAATGTCTAAAAATAGGCATGGGTACCCTACCAAGACCATTCCCTTATGATAATTTACTTATAGGAGAAGGAATGGGCACCATACCTCATCAAATATGGTTGTTGAGATACATAGAACTTATATTTTAAAGATGGGATTTTATTTTCCAATTTCCACATAACTAACATTACCAAACTAAATATTTATTATTTCAGATCTCGGGAGGGTCATGAACAAGTTCCTTGTGGGATGTAACAGCATCGCTTTAATTTTTTTTTACACTTTGAGTGGATGGATTGTCTATTCATCAAACCGGAGGAAGTGTGGAACAATTCCCCGTATATGTACATGAACCAACTTATCTATTTTTCCAACTCGCACACATTTTCCCTCACCTTGGTCAAATCATGTCAGCGCATCGTGGAACCGATGGAATATTGGAACATTGTGTGCGTATCGAGGTACCCATATCCCCTATTGGAATATTTTTCAATAGATAAATTAATGACTAGTGGATGAGTTACAGATATCATATCCCCCATACAAAAAATAAGTGTTTTTGGGAGGAATTCCAAAAGAAAGAAAAGACCCTTTAAAACATTGTGTCGAAGATCGTTCACCCTTGTCATTAGCACTTCAATATTAGGTAGAGAAATTAATGGCATAACGGAGTTTTTATTCTCCAACACCCATAGATTATGTGTTTTTTTCTTAAGTACCTTGCCACGGACTTGAGGTATATTGCTAGATACAAGTTTACTACTAAAAGGAATTGAAATCGAGGTATAAGGAATATACCTTTGAATAAAATAATATTAATACCTATAAATAATATCATTGACATCAAACATTGGAAGATTTCACAATAAATACATTGTTGACTAGTGGATGATCTATAATATCATATCCCCCATATAAAAATAATTTTTTTGGGAGAAATTCCAAAAGACACCAAAGACCCTTTGAAACATTGTGTGAAATGTGGTCTACCCTTGTCTTTGACACTTGGCATATTAGGGAGAGAAACAATGGCATAAGGGAGTTTGTATTCTCCAACACCAATAGATTGTGTGTTGTTTTTCATAGGGGCCTTTCTATGGACTTGAGGTACACTACTAGATATAGTTTTACTACTAGAATCTATTGATAGTGAAGATGATGAAGGTGGTAAAGGGGGTATGATTACTTGAAAAAGTGATGTTAATGGTTGAACATAACATGATGATGAAGAATTAGATGGATCATTTGATTTTTGTGAATCATAATGTTTTGTTGAGGTTGATGGGTGTCATATCCCATAATTCCATTTTGTGTTTTCACAAAATAAATTATGGCATTAAAAAATTTATGGGCGATGGGGAAACCGGTACTATGATGATGTTTCATATATCGTTGTGCATATGTACCCATAGCTGAAAGGGTATACATACTCATGCATATCCATGTGTGTGACATCACAATGGATCCCATTTTCATGTCATCACAAAATGGTTAATGGTATAATTCATTTTGCATACTTGTCATTATGGATATGCATTACCTTTTTTTTGTTGGTGATGGTTTCATTATAATCATAATTTTTTTATGTCTATGTTGTTGAGAGTTTTAACACCATCATGGTGGTAACACCAAAGAAAGGAAGGTAATGTTGTTGAATAAGTTAATAGCTCATTGATGGGGCAATTATAACAGATGGTGATAATGTGCTAAGATGATATTGTTACTTAAATGAAATATTGTTTAATTAAGCATTATGACCTTAGACCACATGCAATGGCTTTATTTTTTAAAGTATTATGGATTAAACATTCAAATTGGTTTTGGTTCACGTAAGAGGGATCAATGACCATGATTTATTAGGAATAGTTGAATCATTATAGTTTTGTTTAATTTGGTCGAATGACTAGGCAATGGTACTATTAACTAAAAATGCGGTTTAATTACTATCCTTGAACTTGGTTTTAGACCAATCACTACTTGATGATTTTGAGTTGTCGGATTAAATAGAATTCTTCCACCACTCAAATCGAACTCCATAAAAGAAGGGATAACACTTAACTTTATTAGGTGATACACCCCGCCATGTAAAATTGCATTAAAAATAATATGATCACCGACCATATCCATTGCATTATATTATTTGATAGATTGAAGTGGTTGTTAAACCCGACCCCATGCAAAACTTATGAAAGTTTATTATGCAGGTTAAAAATATTGTACCACTTACCACCACCATCTTTGGGAGGAAATTATAAATTTATTAATATCCACTTACATGGCATTGTGCATATTTAATATAGTTAATGAAGGTGGACATATTTTTAGCAGGGTTCATTTTAAGAGACCTCTTGGAAATTGGAGGTGGAAAATACTTGGCGAATATCCTCAAAACTAGTTTTGCGGGAAGGTAAATTTTTTGGGGGTTTTATGAAAAAAAAATTCACTTGATTTTCAAGTGGTGTGATGTAAGGTCACAGACGTGATGGGAGATTTCTTTGTCATGCGTAAAAAAATGCATTGATGCGTGTCAATAGACCTTGTTAACACGCGTCAATGAGGTCTGTTGATGTGTGTCGATAAGGTCTGTTGATGTACGTCAATGCATTTTTTTGACGCGCCACGTAAAATCTCCCATCGTGCATCTCTGACCTCTCGCCTCTCTTCTGCGCATCAAAAAAAAGTCTCCATGTCGCATGTCAACAAACTCTTTATCGTGCATTTGCTATGTGTCAATATCTATAGTACCTCGTTGTCACATGTCAACTATCTCACAAGATCACCCGTCAATAAATAACCCCATTGTCAAGCGTTTGCAAACCCTCCTTGTCACATCGTCAATAAATTACCCCCTTGTGTAAGCTGCCCAGCAATACGGGATATATCATATTGTTGACAAAATGTGAAGTAGAAGTGTTCTACCTGGAAAATAATCTAGGATTATATAGGGGATATTTTTCAAGGGTAGGCAAATCCGACCCCTAAAAAAAATTAAAGTGTAATTTTTAGGCGAATAGGTCATTGACCCACACTAGAAAATTCACCTTTTCAAAATTTTCAAAAATGGAATATTCACCATATTACAAATATTCACCACTAAAATTTTCCCTAATTTTTAGAAAATGTGAAACTTCCTAAAGAAGCTAATTACATGAAATTGTGTTTGATTTTGTTTTGTTTTTTCGGTTGGCCAAGAAAATCTAGCGAGTTGTGCATGAGAGGTAATGAGATATTCCCAACTGAGTTATCTAGGGGTCTCCCTCTACTATTATTAGATATGCTTATTTTTCCTTATAGGGCATATAAAAATATGTTATTTAAACGAAAAGTTGGGGTTTTAATGGGTTTCTAGTGCTTGAATTTGCTAGAGTGATTTTGTGTCTCATGGTGATGCAAATGTCTCCAATTATTTACAAGTCCATCATTGGGAAGTATTATAAAAGGCATTAAATCTCTAACTCTTTGATATTTAATTCCTTTTATATTTAGATAATGGAATGCTTATCTTCTTCTCTCGACACTTATGTGATGCATGCATGTTTATTTATTCTTTCTATGAATAATAAGTTTAGTTTTGTTATGGCCAATTTACCCACAATGGGTTTGATTATATTTTAATATATAAGGTTATTCATTTTTCTTATAACTTGTGAGGCATGATTTTGGGGTTTAAAGACTTGTACTCACCTAACATGGATCCATACTATCGGGATAATAATTTTTATATTTCCTTGTTGAATACAAAAACCGTGAGTAGGAACTAGTTGTTAATTAATTTAGTCACACTTCAATGTTTTGTTAATGATCCCTTTGGCTCGAAGGTGGCTCAAATTTTTGCTTGACCGTGGGCTTGGGTGTTGAATTTCCATATAGGACTTGGCCAATATATGAAACATGTGAATGATGACATACAAATAATAGGAATCAATTCATTACACGGTATGAGCTATGCTCCCAATTATCTTTAGAATGTTCATATGGTATATTCTATGTTCTGGGCTTGGGGTAACATATTGTACTTAAATAAATATTTGGGTGATAGATCCGACTAGGAATGTCTGCTTGGGTTTATCTGGAAGAGATCCAAAAGATATTTATCCCTTTGAGGTCGAGGAATATAGATATAAATTTCTATGCCACTATGCATCATGCCTTTTGGATTGAATAATACGCTAGTCATGTTCTCTATCATAGTTTTACATACATTTCATGACTTCATTCATTAGTTTTGTAGGTTTACCTTGATGATAAGTCTTTTAGTGGGCTTATAAAAGATCACCGTGATAATTTGATGATCATGTTTGAAATATGTAGGTGGTTAAGCATCTCTATCAATATAAAGAAGTGTATCTTTGCTACATCATTTGGAAATTTACTTGGGAACATTATTTGTAAGGATGGATTGTTGGTGGATCCAGCTAAGATTGTAGTGATTTTGGGATTAGAAGAACCTACCAACCAAAGTGAAGTGTTTGGTTTATTTTTCCATATTGGTTGTTGTTATAGGAATTTTTTCAAAGGATATGAAAATATTATTGCACCCTTAGGAGGAATTTCTCAAGGCTAAAGGAAAGATTTATTTGGGTGACACACAAGAGAAGGTGTTTGAAACATTGAAGGAGAAGCTTACCACTATAAAAATCTTGCACTTTCCTTTATGGGAAAAACCCTTCCATGTTTATGTTGATGCCTCGACATGGCTATTGGTGCGATCTTGGCACAACCAGGAGAGGGTAATGTGGATCATACAATATGCTTTACAAGCAGGAAGTTGACACTAGTAAACTAGATTTATAAAAAAACAATGAATGAGGCATTTTCTATGATATATGTGCTTCACAAATTTTGATATTACTTATTGACCACATCGTTTATTTTCTATACAGATCATATGGCACTAAAGTACTTGGTCAAAAACTTGTTTTATAAGGGGAATCTGCCAATAGATGCTCCTTTATCCGGAATTTTATTTCATAGTTGTAGTAAAGCCAAGAAAGAGTATTTGGGGACTCAATCACTTATCAAGGATCAACTTTGGGGAGGACATGAGGAGTATTGAAGATACAATTCTTGATGTAAACTTTTTAGATTGAACCACACGCTAACATATTTGGAGGAAATAATTGTATTTTTGGACATTGGACTTATGCTAGAGGGGATGAAGACGTTGGAAAAGAAGCAACTAGCTATTTGATCCACACTCTATCATCTTATTGTTTTATACTGGTATAAAATGGGTAGAGATGAGGTCTTTCACATGTGTGTTCTATAACATGAGCGTGAAACCATTATGGAGGAAGCTCATGGAGGCATTACAGGAGGAAAATATGAAGATGATGTGACTACGTGTAAGATCCTTCTAGCTGGTTTATGGTGGGAGACATTGTACAAAGATACTAAGGCTTTTTTCAAAGCATGTGATCACTATTAAAGAATTGGAAATATTGAAAATAAATATGAAATTCCTTTTAGGCCTATAGAAAGTGTGGAACCTTTTGAGAAATGGGTTTTTGATTTGGTAGAGCCTATTGCACAACCCATGCGTAGGAAAGGGGCACACTACATCATCACCCGTACTTGACTACTTGGCAAGGTGGGAAGAGGCTGCACCTAAAAAGGATTACATAACAGCCATGGTGGAAAGATTCCTATGGGAGAATATTATTAATAGGTATGGATGCCCTTTGAGCTTGAAAAGTGATATAGGAACTCATTTCTTAAATGATACTATTAGAATTTTATTAGCAGAATTTATGGTTGCACACCATAATACTACTCCTTATCACCCTTAGGAAAATGGCATTGCTAAATACTTCAACAAGATCTAAGGAAAAAACTTAAAGAAGATATGTGATGTTGGAAGAAAGGATTGGGATGACAAGGTATCAATTGTTCTTTGGGCATATAGAACAACCTATAAATGGTTAAACAAGGCCACACCCTTCCAGTTGGTGTTTGGTACAAAGGATGTACTACCTATGGAATTTATATTACTATCCTGTATATATTTCATGTGCAGGTGGATTGGATGATGAAAAGGATGTGGAGGAATGCATTTATATATTGATGTAATTAGATGAATGACACACCATTACGTAGTGGAGCTAGAATATAGATAAGGCACAACAAAAGGCTTGACATGACAGGAACATCAAAAAATATACATATTTTGTAGTTACAAAAAGGTACTTCCATAGTACTCCAAGTTTTTGCACCATCCATGGAAGTTAAAATTCCATTGGTTGGTACCCTTTGTGGTGACCAAGATACTAGAATCATGCACGATTCAATTACAAGTGTTGGATGACACCATGTTTTCCAATTATTTCAATGGGAGTAGGTTGAAGACCCACTATAAATAAGCTTCTTTGTGTTTGTAATAAGGCAATATTTCCACTTGTATTATATTTCCTTTTATGTTTTGTTTTTTCTTTTCTTGTTTTTCATCATAAGCACATTTGCGGTAGGATATGATTACTACTTGAGTTGATGCGTAGAGGACCGAGTTTTATTTTAGTGTGGGGTGGAATTAGGTGTAACAATACACAAAGGAAATTTTATATGATGGTACTTTCCTTATATTTGTTTCATAGGTGTACACAAGAGAAAATGTAGGATTTACATGTATTGCAAGATCTTAGGAATGTTGGTGCTTAACGAGGGATTTTCACAAAATTAGTAACCACATGAGAAAGAAGTTGCACAATGTAACACAAGGAAGGAAGAAATTAGATCTACTACTTGGCATATGGCATAGAGGGACATGGGTTGGGTTGTAAAGAAGTGTACGCAAGGAGAACTGATTCCTAGGAAGTAGTGGCATGTTAGAAGGTTATGAATTCCGTGTGTAGAAGAAACTAGGGAAAAACACAGAAAAAATGAAATATGCACATTTAATGCTTTAAAAATGGTGGTAGGTGTAGAGAAATTAATACATTTTTTTTGTAAAACTATAAAAGGGTCATGGGTGATTTCATTCTTACCTTTCATATTGAAGTGATTTGAGTACAAATATATTGTGTGAAATAAATTGGGGATGAACTAGAGAAATTTTTACATGACCTGAGTTAAAGCTCCTTCGAGGAAGTGAGAGCATGGAAGGAAGGAATGGGGATAAGTAATACAAGGTTAGAGATTTTATTTGAAGTACTAAGGTTTGATAGCATAACTTCCAGTTTGCAAATCTAAGGCATAAGGAATTGAAGAAAAACAAGAGAATGTGGAAGAGAAAGGCTTTGATAGGATAGTTAAAGAATTGACCCTCACTAGGAATTAAAGAACACTATGTGGGTGGTTCTATGCACCTTAGGATCACATTAATTGAGAAAGAGTTTATAGTCGAATTGAAACAATGAATCCAAGGAAGGAAAATACATCACCTAAGGGAAAAGGAAAGAATATCATAATAGAAGATGCACCGGAAGAATTTTTTTCCAAGATTCAATATCCAAGTGAGGTTTTTATTGGAAAACTATGGGATTCATACTTAACTAAGTGCAAGGTAAGTGATTAAAACCATCACTTGAAGTAACATGAAGCAGATATTGAAAATGATACCATCATAAAGAAAAACCAAAGGACTACAGAAGGGAATTTGGTTTATGATGACAAGGTGCAATAGTATTTAGAGAGCGCAGGAGTCCTCCATATTTACGAGTTTCCTTTCTTTGGAAATCTTGAGAACTTGTATAAATGGTTGATGTCACAAGTTCATGATGACTATTTATACTTTACGGGAAGGATGATGCATATCACCGCAGTTAATTATCAAATTTACAGAATGTCTAGTTCTAGAATGGAGATAGAACATGAATCCGAAGATGATGTCAAGGTAGAGTTCACTTTGCCATTGTGTTGAAATACCAGATGGGAGGTCGCATGATGAACATAGTGAATATCATTGACCCTGGCATAATATTCGCCACATTCCTCATTAGTTACAAGTTGGGTGCGTCTAAAAGGTGGACTCAAGTAAACAAAAAGTGGCTTCACATAGTGCAAAATATGGCACATAAGGCTGCATACAATATTGTATAGCTTAATGCTAAAGGAATTATTGAAGAAGAATGTGTGCAAGTATTAAAATGAGAAAAGATAACTTGGGCACAATTTTTATTTTGATTATTTTTTGTGAGATAGGGGTAATTGATGGAGAAAAAGTCCCCAACACAAGGTTTCAAAGATTATACCTACGATGGAGGTATCAATAATTATTACAAGCTCCAAGTGTAAAAATGGTACAAGAGGATGCGTGAATCATTCAAGCATGAGTGGTGCCTACCAAGAGAGATTCCTTCAATTTTGAATGGTAAGGCTGAATTTGTAATTTACCAAGATTATTGTTTGGGAAGATTTTATATGAAGAGTGGAGCCCCTACCTTCACAGCCAAATATTTCCAAGCTTAGATCGATATAATTTTTGATGCATGGAAGATAAATTTTTATGTAGACAAGGTAGATGTTGATCACCACACTTTACACAATACATATATGTGTATCCTAGAAAATTAGCATATGTGGAGACTATGGAGTCTGATAACATAGATATTACTTCTGAGAATATTGTGGTAGGAAAGGAAGTAGCAATTCTCTACATCTATTTGAGGCCTAGAGTGACAAATGTGAAGTACCTTTATGGGGAAGATCATCCTCTTATAATACCACCAAAAGGAAAGAATAAGGTCAGTATTAAAAGAGTGTGTGAGGATACCACTCCCATGAAAGAATAAAAAGAAAAGGAAAAAGGATGAGGAGGAGGAGGAGGTGGTGGAAGAAGAATACAACACCATTTGCACAAGAAGAGTTTACAGAGAGAGCACAAAGGATAAGACAATGACTCTAGGAACTCTAAGGAACCTAGGAAGTCACCAAGGGTTACTTTTGACAAGCTAAACATAGAGAAGAAGAACCCTATAAGGAGATGAAGGAAAAGGATATTGATAACTAATGATGAAGAGGAGTAAGAGGAAGAAGCTGAGTGTAATGAAGAAACCCCGATCATCCATAATCTAGATGAGGATGAAGAAGAGCCTAGTGATGAAAGTTCAAAACATAATGAAGAGAGGCCCACCACACATGAATGCGAAAGGCCCCAAAGAAGAAGAAGAAGAGAAATAGAAGAGAGATGGTGGAGTCATGAGAGCCACGGGTGGAGAATAGGGAAGTCCATGCTCGAGTATAGAAGAGAAGGTTCTGATAGGAAAGTGTACTAATGGAACTAGGAAAAGGAGGAAATCTTACGAACACCTAAGTTAAATTATATTTATAATAAAAAAGAATTGTGCACACAATTCCAAAGCACAATACTAAAATAAAACCTCTATGGTTTGGAGGTAATAAACATGGAAGGAGAAACCATGTAAATCAAGAAAATTCTCTCTTGGAATATGAAGACCCACATGGTGGAGCCTCAACTTGAGCTTAATAACAAATCATGTACCTAGTGTAAGATGAAGAAATTTCAAGGTATGATCCTCATGACTATCAAACCCATAGAGATAACTGATGAAAAGTCTAGAAATTACCTAAATATGATGATGGTAGAAGTGGCTCAAAGAAATTTGGATAAGGGGTCACTATTAGGATCTTGATAGAAGATAATAAAGACAAGAAGCATGAGGTCCAGTGGCTTATCAAGAGATGGAAATGGTGGAAAAGTATGCCAAGTATGCTTTTAACAAGGTTTTGCATATTGCAGATACCATTACAAAAGTGAGCTCCGACTTGGAGGAAAAGGATACGGAGATGAATAGACTATAACCTTACACAACTTAGAGGATCTAGTAATTATGTTATTGCACAGAGAAGAACTATGTGTAAGGAGTGACATAAGAAGAAATGGTCGTTGAACAAGAAAATAATAAAAGAGTAGTAACTAGTAAGATAGTGAAGTATGAGGTGCTGTAGACACCAAGATTATGGATGTACTTGAATAATCCAGGATGGGAATATGATAATTTTCAAGACCTTAATCCCATCCTCAAGGAATACACCACTCAGAAGAGAATGAGGTGAAATAGGTGCAAACATCCAAGAAGGATAATAAGGTTGGATGAGAAGAGATAATGGCTGAAATTGTGAAGAATCGGGATGTGCTTAAGATGGTGAGAGATGAGTTTGAGACAAGGCTAAAGGATCTTGGTTCTTTAGTTGCATAGAATATGGATGCCTTGGAGGGAATGGAATCAGCATTGCTGGGATTTTAAAGGAGTTGAAGGGGACAAATGAAGAAATTACACCCGCAAGTGTTAGATATCATCGGGTTGGTAAGAAATATAACTACTAAGGAACTAGTGGAGTGGGATAAGCTTGAGAGCATCATAAATATAGATTTCCTAAACTACTCCAACCATCCCAAAAATGAATTTGAGTTCATTCCTAAGTAGAGGTGACATTATTTCATTCAATAGGTATATGCCCACTATTATTTCATTTTCACATTTTGTAACCTTCCATTCTTGAGAAGCATTATTTGATTCATTATTTATGAGGATGGACAATATCCATAGTGTGGGGTAATGTTGGTTAGAGAAAATTTCTAAGTATTAATGGATTACAAAGCCTACATGTAAGCGCACACACACAGAGAATCGTAGTAGCATGCAAGGGGTGCACATAGTAAAAATAAAGGCCAATGCGCGAGGCTACACTCATGCATTCGAAGACTAGGGACTTAGCATATTTTCCATATTTTTTAAAAATATAAAATTAGAGTTAGAGTGCCACCCAAGTAAGGAATTCCACTCCCTCCCTCTCACAACCAACTCTCTCGATGTTTTTTTTTGTTTTTATTTGTCTCCCTTTATTTGTATTTATTTTTAGGTGTGTGGTTATATGATTTTTTTTTTTGTCTGTATAAAGTCAAGTTTTCCAATATATCTTTTGACACAACCGATCTTGACATTACACACTTATATGGATAAATGTATTCATGTTTCTTACTTAACACACCATAATAACATTTTATTTACTTTATTATCTTTCACACTACTCTATTTATAATTTATTTAACCTAATTACACAAAATACATAGAAACCTCCATACTTAGGCCCATAAATTTAAAATGTGCTCTTCTCCTTTTGTGTAAAAACATCACATTTCTATCAATTTATAAATTGTATAGTTTTGGACTGAAATATTGTGACTTAATTATTTCAACTCTATCACCTTCATATAAATTAAAAAAACCCTTTGGTCATCCTTTTATGTCATACAAAAATTTATATGCATATATAAGCAAGTAAAACATACCTCATTTAGGTACTTGACACTTTATGAGCTCCTCATGTAAAAAATAAGCAGATAAATGAACCCAAAACTCCCTAAATAGTGAAATAAAACATGAAAATCCATTACAAAATAACCCTTAACTAGTTTTAAGTCTCCTTATAGGTTTAGGATTCTCCATTATCATCCTATAAGAAATAAAAGAGAACCTTCCCAAGTATTTGATTTTTTTAAACTTAAGCAAGACATTGTTAAAACACGGTTGTCAAATTCTAATTACACAATCTTTGTATATCTTATTATTAGAGAATGAAATGTGGCTTAAGGCATATTCTTAGAGTAAGTACATTAGTGGGGTATATGGGTTCCCAAAATCCAACTAATTTTTTTTTGCACTAACTCCTTCTTGTACTATAAGATTTTAAGAGTTTTAATAGAGTTTATAGATTCATTTTGAAGGTGAGCAAGGAAGAATGATAGAAAGTGACACATATTTCTATGCAAGTGAAGAATGAATAAATTTTCATGCCTAGATTCCAAGTAGGTCCAAGAATATAAGAATGGTTGGGATCATATGGACTCTATTGACTGAGTTATACATTTTTGACTAAGCTTAGTTTTAGGTCACATTTTTAAAGACGAATAATTGCCAATTCTATATCTAACTCGTTCCTACATTCAAACCACACAAAATACTCCATATCCACACATAATAAGATAAGTGCACTCTCACCCTTATATTTAAACATTTATTAAGTATCTAATCACTTTGAAAGGTTTTATTACGATTTTTGTAAATAATTTTAGAGGTTAGTTAAATTAGAATAATCAACTATAACATTATTCATACTTTTTAGACATGTTAAATAAAATATTCCAAAAACCAAAAAGGGTGAAATCATTTGGTGAACTTGACTCTTAAATTGAACATTGTTCATTATTGTCATAGAGTTCCTATTTTTCTTGGGTATTGTACTTCATCATGTAGAATCTTAGGGATCATTATCAATATCTATCTATCTTGCCAACATATTCTTATCCTTATCCCAATCTTTCTCCCACTTGTGACGAAGTCCATGATGATAATTTTTAATGCTCTTTTGGTTATTCGTACTACTCATGCCCAAGGTGATGCTTCCAATAAACATAGTAAATATTATACCTAGGAACTTACTGGAGATGATGCCCAAAAACTTACATAGTTTTACAGTAAAATTCACCCAACATTGATCTCTTACTATATATTTCATGGGAGTAACTTAAAACTACTTCATTACTAATATAAATATATATAGTTCTTACGTCGATTGTATCCTTATCCTCGAGGATACCTAACATTCCTATGTAACACATGTTTATTCCTATTTTTGTTACCATTTTTATTACTACATATCATACATATCATCATAATGGCTTACATGAACCTTCACCTATCACATGGGCTCTTGATTCCCTTGTTCATTCTTTACAAGCACAAATATTACAATTATAACAAGGTGTCTTTCATAATTCTTATAGTATGGGATCTTTTCCATTATTTTATAACCCACTTACACCTAAATTTGTCTCATATCCTTTTCTTATTGTATTTTTACACCTAATACTCCTATTTATGATGGTAAGGGTGATCCCTAGAAATATGTTAGATATTTCCATGTTTCCTAATTTGAGTATGCATCTAATGATACATTACTTACTAATTTATTTCCTCAGAATCTCAAGGAATTTATTTTGCAATGGTTTTATGATCTCTCCATACATTTTGTGTGTTATTTTATTACATTATCAAATCATTTATTTTCACAATTTTCAATCAAAATTGGGGATAAGATATCTTATACAAAAATTTCCAAACTCAAACAAGGATATGATGAGCATATCAATGATTATGTCTTGCGTTATAAAACAATGCTTACTAAGATGAAAAACATATTAGATGACAGTGAGTTACAAGACCTTTTTATTTAAATTTTTCTTCCTCCATTACAATAATTTTTCATGATTGATAGATTTATATAATTTGACCATCTAATTCATACACTCAAAGAGTGTGAAGCTATGTTATTGAACATGAACAAGATAAAGTATGCTAGCATAAAATCTAACACATCAAATGTCATGTTTTAAAGAAAATCTAATTTCAAGGTAAAATATAATGACATTAGGGTTTCTTCTACAGATATTGTCAACATTGTTTCTCAAACTACTAAGCTATAATTACTACCTATAATATGACAATATATGTGGTTACCTTTTCCTCCACGTATTATTATAAAGCACTGAATTGAGTGCAATCACGTGTATAACCCTCCACCATTTGATATTGATATGAGAAAGAATCAAAGTGTGAGCTTTAATGCTAATGCTTATTGTGATTATCATATATGTGTTGATCACTCTATAAGTAAATGTATTAAGTTGTGAAATGTCATTCAGGATCTTATAAATTCTAATGAAATTGAATGAGATGACCCCACCAGATCATTTAAGCCTATAAATAAAAATTCTAAGTTGAAAATATTCAATTATCTACTTACTAAGTATATTAATGACACATCTAATTCAAAAGTTCATAAAACTCGTTGTGCGGTGTCATCTCCATCTTCTTATGATCATCCACTTGATTTTATGATTGGAACTATTACTTGCACATCATCTTCTACATAGATCATTTCTTTTATTGATTCCGATATAGATAAGATGCTTGTTTCTAATAGATTATATATTCCAGTCTTCATTAATCATATTCCTATTCATGGTCCTTTGGTTATCCCACATAGAAATGATAATGTTTGTGCATAGCCATTACTTTAGTCTCTTAGTATATATTTTGACATTCTTATGTTTGATTATGATCCACACTTTCAATGCATTACGCTACTAATCACAGTTGGGTCTATCACTACACAAATTTCATTCTTGGTCTCTAAATATTTTCTACTATAGTATTCTATCTAAGTCTCCCTTGGATACATGCTCTTAGAGTTATTATACTTATATTTCATCAATGTGTCAAGTTTATTCATCATCGGTAGGTTTTTATCTATTCAATTTATTCCTATTAGGTATTTCTCTCCTACCATGCCTAGTTCATCGACACTTTCTGTGACTCTTCCTAATGCATCTAAATTTAGGTCACTTGTTTCACATATTATTTTAAATAGTTCTAATCCTCCTAGATCTCATGATAGGCCTTTGGTTTTGTAAAATAATTCACATAGCATTATCCCTCCTAGGTATCCTGATAGGCCTTTCATTACACGATTCTAGGGACTCTATGTCTCCTCCTAGGATTTCCTTTGCACACCTTGAATTTATTGGCTCACACTCTCATAGGATTTTACATAGATCTTATGGATTTAGGGATACTACTACAATTTCTCATAGGATTTCTCATTCTTCTAGTCCACAAGGAAAATATCACACCTCATATTCTACTTTATGTTCTACTATTTATATTTTTCCTCATATGCCTTATTTTTCACATATCGCCTTTATAGTTCCTCTTGCAATCTAGTCAAATTTTATGAAATATTTGAGGCTTAACCATCCACCATGTTTGGAATTTTCTCCACCTCCTCATGACGTTATCTTGGGATAGCTCTCATGTTATCCCCCTCTTGTTGGTTTCCAGAATTCACCGAGTACTAAAAGAGACTAAGGCTAATGGAAAAAGACACGCGCGTGTAGAGGATTTTATATCATGCATAGAAGGAAGCATGTGGATAGGAATAGGATTGCATGTGGGACTACACATGTACATGTAGATTGATTGAGGACTTAGCCATTTTATGATGGTAGGACAAAAATAGACTTGGAGTGTTTATCAAGTAAAGGATCAAAGAAGGCTACCTTGAAAAGCAAACAATGAATATTTTTGGAGAAAGCACATGTAAGCAAGGATTAAAGCAAAAGCATGGATTCAACAATTAATATGATTAAAAAAATATATTCTTAGATAATCTATTATTAGCAAGTGTTTTGTAAAGCATGCATGTACGTACACATGGTTATTATTATGAAGTGCATGGGAAATGAAGAGCAAGTCCCCACCCCTATATATACATGTTGTATGTTACTATTGTAATAGTTATGATTCTCTAATAAGGTTACATGCATGAATATGTGGACACATGTATAAAACGTTATGTATTAGCTTCCTATTATGTAGTTGGTTTTGAAGATTAATGGATAATTATGGCTGGATTGTGGTCATTGATGTAACCGAGTATGGAGATGTATTTATTTAATTGATATTTTTATGGTTTATTTATAGTCGTTGTTTCCTTATTACATGTGTTTCCAAGATGACCTGAATGATTTGATTCAGCTTTTATGAATGGGAACTTGATTAAATATCATTATGGTTATGCATGCTAACATCTTGACAATAAAATACAAAGGAGGGACTTGGTAGCTTCGTACGCTTTGGGTGAGCATTCGATTCAGGACCGAATGAAGTGCCAATGTGCATAGAAATTAAGTGAATAACAAATAATACACCTATTATAAAAATTTAAGAATATATAATATAAAAACATATACATATTTGTAAAAAAATGTACATGTTTCTATGGCATACAATATTTGCATTTACATTATACATGTGTTGTATTCCTTTTATTTGATAGATATAATTTCTTCCTTACATGCACACATTCATGTGGTATATTGAGCATGATATAGGATATATACAAAGTGATACATGATGACATATGTTGTCTTGAATCTTACCTAGAATAAAAACCTCTAGGGGAATCTAATTTAGCATACTATATCTAAGAACTATATTTCCATTATAGTTCTTTTCTTTCATCATTATGCTTGGTTTATATATATGGCCATTACGTGTTAGTGTTTTTATTTATGTATAGTACATTGATGGAAAATGTTTTCATGGTGTTGTGTGGCTCTTTATGTAGTGTATTTAAATGTCTAACATGAAGGTTGATTGGTAGTGACTAAGTTTGGTGAAGTCCTATGTGGTCCTGGAGCATGGTTTGGTAAGCATTGTCACTGTATGAGTTCTACCAAGTTGTTTTAAGGTTAGTATTATTTTCCAATAGTACCTAAGAGCCTACATGAGGTTAGCAAGGTCATTTCATGTGATGTCATGGTTGATTCAGGTCATTATATGCCTATTCCTTGTCTATGCAAAATGAGTTGGAGGTATGAGTGTTTGAGATGATGGTCTTATCCAAGAAAGGTAATAGAATGGTGATGGTATATGGGTCATTTATGATGAGTTTTAGGTCGTTTCTCGAGGTCTAGTGCGTCTATGAGGTCTTTGGGAACCAAGAAGGTGGAGAAAAAGAAATATATCATGGGTAAGTGAGATTGGTTAGATATTTTTAGACCTATCTTTGATATATGGTGAGTATGGAAAGTGAGAGGATGTTTTCATGATACTTCATGACAAGTTTCAAGTCATTTTGAATAAGGAATTGCAATATATGTCATTTTCATCAAATTCGGGTGTTCTAGAGTGTGATTTTGAGGCAAAAATGGACCTTCTGATGGTCATTGTAGATTGTATGTTTTGAATGGGACCCATAGGAAATCAAGGATGTTTTTATAGGAATAATAATATTTTACAAAATAATGAGGTGGTTTTATCTTCAATTTTTTATGAATGATCATTAAGAAGATAAGTTGTTTTGAAACCCTAGCTAAATGCTAGCTCAAAGTCACCTGGAAAAGGTTGATATTACTTAGTCTATTTTTATTGGTTTTAAAAAATTTATGATTGGATGTTGTAGAGGACTCCATCTTTCCATAAAGGTAAGATAGTTCTTGTGATTGTATGTGGGCACCACCTAAAAATGTTCATTACTGAATAAATTCAATTGGGACAAAGATTTCCAAAGAAGTTGATGAATAAATTGACATTATGTTTATCGTAGGATTTGTATGATATTTTAATTATAGTTTAAAATCATGGTTAATATCATAAATTAAAAATTGTTCTCTATTTATGAGGACTAGGTTTTGGGGTGGTTTGGAGTAGTATGTGGTAGAAGTGGAATCATGGGAGCTACATGTGGAGTTAATAATTATTTCAAGTTTATTTGAGATCCTGGTTCAAAGATATTTCAAATGATGTATTGAAATTTATTTTTGATAAAGGATGAATAAGTTATGACATGTTCTTTGAGGGTCAAATATGAAGGATGTCTAGTTAAGAAGGGTCTTGAGTTTCTTCATGAGGTAAGGTGATTGTTATGAGTTATTAATTATTTATTAAGGTTTCTGAGTGATTAGAAAAATATGTATAAGGTTATTTCATGCTTTAGTTAAGCTTGTAAGTTGTTTTGGAGGTGATGGAGAAAATTGAGCTCAAGGATATTTCTTGAGTCCTAGAAGCCTAAAGGAGTAGTTTAAGAGATAGACCTGGTTGAAGTCCTTCCACTTGGAGTTGGAAGGAAATTTAAGTTGTTAGAGAAACAATATTAAGATATATTTATAATGGTTTATTATTTGCTTCATTATTATGATATTTGATAGGTCATTGAGCTCATTTTGTGAAGAAGAAGGTTGTTTGATTTTCAGGACATGATTGCTCTAGCTAGGAAATGGAGGTAAAATATACATAAGATGGAGTATTTGATTTTTATATCAGCTGGAAAGTAAATAGGGATAAATTTTGTCTCTATGTAAGGAATTTATAGGTCTTTAAAGTGATATAAAGGGTGGAAACCATTTGAGTTCCTAAAACTGTTATCTAGGCAAATTTCAATTTGGTGAAGCAAAAAGTAAGTGTGGTTTGCATGTTTGGATGTTTCATGATATATATCAAGCATGTATGTGATTGTATGTGGGCACCACCTAAAAATGTTTATTACTGAAGAAATTCAATTTGGGACAAAGTTTTCCAAAGAAGTTGATGAATTAATTGACATTATGTTTATCTTAGAATTTGTACAAGATTTTAATTATAGTTTAAAACCATGGCTGATATCATAGATGAAAAATTGTTCTCTATTTATGAGGACTAGTTTTTGGGGTGGTTTGGAGTATTGTTATCACCGAATCACAGCACCCCTATGTTTATACAAGTGCATATACTTGAACTCACGATGTGATTGGATAACATGGGTACTATCTCCAAGTTGTGGGACTTGCTACTTGAGATAGACCTCTAGAGAAAGCTGGTTCTTGCTCCTAAACTACTTGCCACAATCTACTCTAATGCAGGGGAAACTAACTATTCTAATCTAAATTTCCAAGGGACCAGGAGAGAGAATGCATAAAATGAAAGCCTACACTAAAGCGGTGATACACCAAAAAAGGAGGGTGTGAGAGTAGTCTTCAAATGC
Source organism: Taxus wallichiana var. yunnanensis (assembly GCA_018340775.1). Classification (NCBI taxonomy): domain Eukaryota; kingdom Viridiplantae; phylum Streptophyta; class Pinopsida; order Cupressales; family Taxaceae; genus Taxus; species Taxus wallichiana. The sequence goes on along the minus strand of CM031240.1, from coordinate 682,170,780 downwards.
ATGAAATACAGAAGCAAAGTGCACACTAGAAGAGGTGATGACAGTTCTCCATAATCTAGCAAAACGCATTCACAACAATATTTCAAACATACACAATGATAATGGATCCCTGCATGAAAATAATAATAGACACAATATTCTTGTAATCAAGGTTGAAGGGGCAAGAAGATTGCAAGAAAACACAGTAGGGGAAGATGCATCCACAAACATATATTTTATTGCTTCCTGATATGCACAGTTCAATCGGTTATAAGATAAGGGCTTGGATCACCATGCAAGGAGTCCAAAACAAGGGCCTACAACACATTAGCTTCAAAAGAAATTTTGGCAGACCTTTTCTACAAAAACCACCTCTTTTACAATGAGCCCAACACTCCAATTTATAGAAGAAATGAGAAGAGAAAGAGAAGGGAAAATGGAAATCCTGAAATCTATCCTTCAACCACTTGTAATAGGCATAAAATGGAGTAAAATTATTATATATTACTTGCAAAAGGCTCCCTATACTATCCCAAGTGCTTTGCGAAGAGAAAGAATGATGACCATGCCTCTTAATTGCAATCTCCAACCACCAAATAAAACACTTTATTATGAACCCAGCCACGTTTTCTTTAAAATCTCAATCAATCTCTCATAAAATATGGAATTTCTTAATTTTTGTGCATCGTGCTTAGATCCACAATTCCAACAGTACCAATTTTGTGTGATTTCGTTGAGAAATGCAAAAGTTATGGCCTTCTGAGTACGGGCAGCTATTTTGGGTCTGCCAGGTGTTTTATGTCATTTGATGGGAATGAGCATTAACTGACTGGAGCTGAATATGTTTCTTTTATTAAATATATCTACCCTCATTAGAGGACATCGTTCTCATTCTAGAAAGTCCAATTTTGTGAAAATCGGAGCTCGGAGTCAAAAGTTATGGCCGTTTGAAGTTTCACGGGTCAAACGTTGACTTTTCTTCTTTGCCTTCGGCTGTTTCACCTTTTCATGTCCCTCGCGTCCCACGCGTACCTTTGTCCCATCTGTCCTGGAAAAATTCTCCTGCATCGGCCAATTCGGGCTTCCTTGTCTCTCTTTTTTGGCCTTTTCGCCTTTTCGCGTCCCTCGTCCCGCGCGTACCTTTGTGTTGGCTTTGTCCTGGACAAAAATCCCCAAACTACCCGAAATGGACCGTCTTTCGGAAAATTAGCCAATTCACGTCCCTCGCGTACTTTTGTCCTAGCTGTCCCAAACCATGCGAAACAAAAACTTGATGATTTTCCTTGCTTTCGATCGTTTGGCTTTTGGTGTCCTCGCGTCCGACGTCCCAACCGTCTCTGTCCTGGACCGCCTGGGACAAAAATGTCTGACTTAGCTGATTTTCTTTGTATTTTGGCCCCAAACTTGGTACGACGAACCTCGTACGACCCGAACCCTTCAGACCCGAAATGCTTTAAAACAGCCCTGCAACCTTATTTTTGCATTTTTTCATTTTTTCTAACTCGTTGGGATTTCTTCTTGGATGGGAGAGTTAGAGAGAAGCCAAGGGGTCCAAAAACATGATTTTAGGCCTTGAATCAATCTACTTGCTCAGGACTAAAGAATTTGATGCATGTTATCAAAATTACCTTGAGGGGTGAATTTTGGATAACAAGTAGTATGTGGTAGAAGTGGAATCATGGGAGCTACATGTGGAGTTAATAATTATTTCAAGTGTTTTTTAGATCTTGGTTTAGAGATATTTCAAATGATGTATTGAAACTTATTTTTGATAAAGGATGAAGAAGTTATGACATGTTCTTTGAGGGTCAAATATGAAGGATGTCTAGTTAAGAAGGGTCTTGATTAGCTTCATGAGGTAAGGTGATTTTTATGAGGTATTAATTATTTATTAAGGTTTATGAGTGATTAGAAAAAATGTATAAGGTTTTTTCATGCTTTATTTAAGCTTGTAAGTGGTTTTGGAGGTGATGGACAAAATTGAGCTCAAGACTAGTTCTTGAGTCCTAGAAGCCTAAAGGAGTAGTTTCAGAGATAGACCTAGTTGAAGTCCTTTCACTTGGAGTTGGAAGGAAATTTATGGTGTTAGAGAAAAATATTAAGATATATTTATAATGGTGTATTGTTTGTTTCATTATTATGATATTTGATAGGTTGTTGAGCTCATTTTGTGAAGAAGAAGGTTGTTTGATTTTCAAGACATGATTGCTCTAGCTAGGAAATGGAGGTAGAATATACATAAGATGGATTATTTGATTATTTATATCAATTGGAAAGTAAATATGGATAACTATTGTTTCTATTGAAGGAATTTATATGTCTTTAAAGTGTCGAAAGGTTGGAAAATAGTTGAGTTCCTAAAACTATTATCTAGGTAGCTCAATTTGGTGAAGTAGAAAGTAAGTGTGGTTTGCATGTATGGATGTTTCGTGATATATATCAAGCATGTATGTGTTATAAATTTAATTTTATTTCTAATGGATGGTTATGTGCCATATTTTAGGTGTTCTTGTGTGATCTATAGGTCCAAGGATGAAGACTACTTCTTAGAAACATTAGTTTGGTGAAGGATATGAGCCTTCTTGATAGATTTATGATTAATTTTAGTGGTGAAAACTAATGCATGACCATGGATGAATTTTTTTATGTCATATTTACCATGCATTATGAATTTTGTAGCTTTAATAATCATGGTGATGAGGTTTGTAGTCTTACGTGAACTAGGTGATGGGGTTTTGAGACATTTTTGGGTATGTTTGCTATGTTTTAATATGACTGAAGTAGATGGGTCCATTTCATGAGTTTATATGAAATTAATGTTATGTTTTCAATTTTTTTTAGATTATTGATGAGGACCATCTGTATTCATGTTTGTGAGATGATTTGCATATAAAATTGATGTTTTGAGTTCATTTTTGAACTAGTTTATCGAGAAGGAAAAATATGACCGCTTGAGAGTGTTAAGGAGTTTATAAGGAATGAAATAAAATTGATGATGTTGGAAACAATATGAAGAAGGTTAGAGAGATTTTTTTCATGGGTTTGAATTCAAATTTCTCCATGAAATACCAAGAAAGAATGAGTTGAAGGATGTGTGTTTAAATGAGGGTTTGAAGGAATTTGGAGCTAAATTTTCAGATCACAACCAGCCTTGGGATCATCCTATTTTCAGTTATCATACTTCGTGAAATATCTTATAATTATTATATTCATGGGAGTCTCTTTTTGAGTAATTTCAATAAGGGTTTAGGGGTTGGTTCTCCTTGTGGGGTTAGTACCTCACTAAATAAATATATTGTGATGTGTTACATTCACTTCATTGCTTTGTTGTGAGTAATATAACCAAATTTTTAGTGGGTTTTCCTCCCCTTGATGGTTTCCCACTTATATTGTGTGTTCATGTGTACTCTCTCTTGGTTTTTCTTATGTGGTTGATTGTTTCATGAAGTTAGTTTCACATTCATGGATGGATAAATGTTGATTGTGCATGTATGTTAATCTGAAATTGTTTTAAGGGTTTAAGGAAATGACTCACCACCCTTAATTAATTTTAGTTCCAATAATTGGTAGCTAAGAGGATCCTTGAGAAGTAAGTTTAGTCACTTTAAGGAGATCCTCTTGGAAAATAAGCAATGGGTAAACCATCATATGTTGAAGCAGACTTAAGAAAGATGTAATAAGTTGAAAAATCAATTATTTAGAGTTTACAAGAACAAATGAGTTGCATGGTAGATGAACAGGTCGATCCATTCAGGTTTTGGAGTCACAATTGGAGAAGGTGTCTAAAACCCTAAGGGTTAAAGAAGAATATTGCAGTAGGTATGAATATGAGTTGATATTCCTTAAATCAGAATTAGAGTAGATACACGTGAGGTTGAAGACCTATGAGAAGGAGAAAAGTTCTGAAGTCCTAAATGCTATGTTGGATAATAAAAGAGAAACAAATGAAAAATTTGGTTTAGGCTACAAAGAAGCATGAAACTGACAAAATTGGACCTAGTAATGGTGCTAAATCTATGAAGGATGTTAAATATATCAAGAAGATATCAGGGAAGACCAATGCAATGAACTCTATAAGTAAGTTCAATTTTTTTTGTTACTTATGCAATACTTTTGGTCATAGAGCTAGGGATTGTAGAAGGTCTGTTAAGACCACATTTTCATGGAGAAATGGTTTACATGATCATTCATATCAATCAGGATATATTACATGTTATAATTGCCATAAGAAAGGGCATATTCCCAAGTTTTTTCAATAAGAGTCTCCTAGTCATACTTGGAGGAATGAAAATAAGCATGGGGTTATGTGTCATAGTTGCAATCAGATTGGACATATAGCTAGATATTGTTTAAAAAAGGGTTATAAAAATTCATGGGGTTCCTAAAGGTAATATTTTTGTAGCCTATTTGAAATGTAAGGATACTGACCACATTGCAAGATATTTTAGAGTAAATAAAAACACATACAAAAGGAAATAGGATACCAAAAATGATCATATTGAAAAAAGTAATGGAAGAGCTCATGTCTACTCCTTTCAAGAAGGAAAAAGGTCATAAAGTTTCTTGCTCTAATAATAATGAATATATTTCTCATAAATGTCTATTTTGCATTGTAGAACGTCAAGATTTGTTGTTATATGCACAATAATACCTAAAGAAGAATAAAAAAGAAGAAAAGTTACAAAAGTTAAGAAATTTGATGAAGGATCTTGGTATCATGTCCCATGTGGTCATGAATGTTCTACCTTGATAAGTTAATATATGTGTCATGGATGCCTCCATTAGCATTTATGGATTCATCCCTTGGTAGATGGAAACATTTTAAGGTATATAAAGAGTCTATTGTTTTAGTTCATCTTGTTATAGTCTTAGTTAGCTCATTTAACGTTGTGTCTACAAATGTGTTGTATCTTTTTGAAATGACAGGATCAAAAGGTGGAAATTTTTAAAGTATGTTTTCACTAATTCATGAAGTTATTTTATGTCTATGACACTATTGAGAGTCAATATTCCCCTTATTTATGAAGTTTGGTATCATATCATAGTTTCAGTAAAATGCTGAATGAGAAGTCATGAATCGTGAATCCTAGTCTATGTAATAGGTCTTAGAATTCTATATAAAATGATGAGTCAAAATATGACTACAAGAGGTGAGGGTATCCATCATGAGATCATGGTAATGAGAGTCATGTGTTGGGAATTCTGGATCGTAGAATAGTGTAATGATTTAATAACAAACAAAATCATGCACACATGATCTAAACAATTCCCCAAATCTACAAGTGGAAGTATAAACTAGAATAATCCAAATCAAAATAAAGTACACACACATAACACAACATGTGTTGTGGTTCACCCAATTTGGGCTACGTCCACCAAAGATAGAGATCTCATATATATAATACAACAAGATTATAAACTAACTTTTCAATACAAGAGTATAATGCATCTCTCCAAGAGTATCTCCTATCCTCCGATCTCTAAATAGATCTCCATGACTGCACTACACCCATACCTCCAAACACCACTAGCAGATCTCACATAACTAGGAACTACTACATCTCTGAATTGCTACCAAGTTCTATATGGATCTGCAACAAGACCTCTCACATGGGTCTATCATATGTGCAACTATGACTGTGCACCAAGAACTAGGTCTGTCTCTCCATCACTTCATAACCTGTGAAAACATGAATACAACTTCCACTACAATATCTAGATCTACATGGATCAACAATACAATATGATATCATGGATCTACAATACAAGACTAGATCTACATGGATATATAATACAAGATCTCACCAACATGTGGATCTACAAGAGGAAACTATATGTTCTTTGCATACTATATGCAATCCATTACAATGAGATAATAACTATACAAATAAAATATAGTAGAAGACATTACCCTCTTATCATCATTCAGATGTACCTACTATTTCCTTCTCTCCAACTCCTCTCCATGAATACTTTGTCTTCATGTAACCTATTCTTTTTTTCTCTTCTTCTTCTTCATCTTCATCCTCTCAATCTAGGAGAATCAAGGATATAATTCAATCCTTCTCTTAATTCTACTTCTAAACCCTAGATTTCATGCTTATATAGGTGTATATAAACTTAGGGCACTTAGCCATGAAATTACAATCAATAGATCTTCTTTAATGCTAAAAATAGATCTAATTCCCAAGAGTTAAATATAAAATTTCATGCACAAGTAACCAGCGTGTTACTACTTGAGCGATGGCGGTTCATTTGCTAACCGATGGAGGTTAATATGTTGACCGATGGTGGTTCTTATGATGACCAATGACGGTTACACCCTGACTAACACTGAATTCTTTCACCGTAACCAGTAACATGTAAAAGTAAGCTATTTGTGAATAAATTCAACTCCACAATCCTAACATCATGGGTATTTAGAGTTTATATATTCTTTTATTCTATCTCAAGAAGGCCTCAATTATTTTCATAAGTGAGTGTATTGAGTATGTGGATTAACTCTTTGGTCTCAAATTATTGATTAGAGTATCTTGTAGCCATCAAGAAGTCTTTTGTGTGGAGGTTTGAGCTATTTTATTTGAATTCCTGTCATGTCTTAGAATTAAGGTCACTGTAAAGAGAATGTTAAGAACATTGGTAAGTCTTGAGATGTGTTTTGGTCAAAGTGTGAAGTCAAGTCAAAATTGTTTTGTGTCTAAGGTCTGTAGAAAATGTGTTTATCATGTTAATATCTTTGAGATATTGATGAGAAGTTTTTGATTTTATCCCAAAGGACTATATTTTTTCTATTCAAGGTTTGGAACATAGATGTTTAGCTCCAAGATGATTTACGCATGGTTTACAAGCTCACCATGATCTAATATTTTCTAAGCAATGATATATATTGTTAAAAGGTCTAAATTTGAGTTATATTCAAAAGTAAGTCTACAAGTGAATAGAGTTTTGTGTTTAGATCATGTAGTTCCTTGAATCTTTCCACTTGATCAATTACATGAAGGGTAATATAAGATGGTGATATCAACGAAATTGTCAAGTTAAACCTTGAAATATTGAGTTCTATTCTAGTAATAAGATGATATACCTACAAATAAGCTAAGAAGTCATGCATGAGATTGAGAAGGTATGTTTCTTAAGTCCTCTCAATGATTATAGAGTGTAAAGGTGAGTAATGGCATGATATGTTGTTTTACTCATAAAGTGGCTAGTGTAGACACAAAATTATGCACTTGGGTACATTTCTAGGTCTGCTACACCCTTAACCTATTGCTTATATTAGGATATGACTAGCTAACTTGTGGCTTACCATATCATTTTATTATATCATTTACACTTTCTCATGCTTAGTAGATCGGCCTTGTTGATGGCCATAACATATGAATAGTATATATAGGGGATTGTAGGTAGTATTTCATCATCATTGGAGTATTTGAGTATTATTGTATGGTTTGGAGGTTGCCCCCTCGAAGTGGCAAAGCTATTATAATTGCATATTGAGATCATTATTCTAGAATATTATGTTATTTGGTGTTATATTTCTACTCATGATCTGAATTATACAAGTAATTTCATTACAAGTGGTATCAGAGCTACGATCTAGGCCAAAATTAGGGCAAAAACCCTAATTTTTTTGTTTCCACCATATATTTTGAAAAAAAGTGAATTGGTAGGAGATATTTTTACCAGAGTTGTGAAACATTTCAAGTAAGGTTTCCTGAAAATTTCAGCTTTTTTGATTTATTTTGCAAAATTTATTAAGAATTTAGTGTTTTTCATAAAATTGCTCCCTAGGGTGCAAATTGTGGATTTTTTCAAATTCATTACATTTTCAGAAAGAAAAATAAAATTTATTTGGGGTTTGTTCTTCAAGTTTTTTTATATTTGTTCTAATTCTTATCGAAATTGAAACCTTAAAATTTGACCATGATCCCTACATCCTACTATTTTGGGGCATCATGGCGGGGCCTTCCACAAGAGGAAAAAAGAATCCCATCACTCTAGGTAAAACACCAGAAAAGGATGAGATAGTAGTTGAGGAGTTGGAGATAGAAGATATAACTACAAATTCCTCAGGGTTAGGGTTTACTTTGACATACCATAAAGTAAGCCAACTTGAGTTTAACCTGAGAGACCTAGAATCTAGGGTGGCTAGCAAAGAAGATGTGGATAAGATTGGACAAAGATTGGAGGATTTCATGCAAAAATTTAGTACGCATATGATGGGTAATCATACTTATGTCAATTAAGTTGGATCCTTAGATCAACATAATAGATACTTGCGCCAGAGTGGTTCTTCGAGTGTAGCACAATCCAAATACGAGCACTCTGCAGGCCCGTACTATGTTTCCAAAAGTGGATATGCGCAATTTTGATGGAAAGGATCCACTCAATTGAATCAACCAAATGGAGAATTTCTTTGAACTACATCATATTCCATCATGACAAAAGGTGACCATGGCAGCTTTGTATCTCAAACTTGACCAATTTATCTGATATCGATGGTTATGTGCTCAAAGGAAGAAGAGTGGTCTCAATGTTACATGGACAGTCTTCACTAAAGAGTTGTAATTACACTACAGCTTCTACTATGTCGATAATTACTTTAGATAATTAGTAAAGTTGAGATAGACAAGATGCATAAGGATTACATTCATCACTTCCAAAACCTTTCTCTGGGAAGAAAATATTATCAAGAGAATTTGAATGACCTACTTCTTGGTGGTCTTGAGGATCACATTGAGAATGAGGTGCATATTTTTAATCCTCATAAGGTTTCTGATTCAATGATTATGGAAAGAAGGACAGAGGAGAAAATTTTTTCAAGTAGGAGACAACATTTCACTTATACTAGAGATCGCAACACCTTGGCCCCAACACTCCCTCGGCCAGTTAGATTGACACCTCAACAAATTGAAGAAAAAAGAGAAAAAGGGTTATGTTTTAATTGTGATGGTAAATTTGGACCCGGACATAAATGTGCTGAAAATAAGTTGTTCTACATTGATGGGCCTAGTGAAGATGAAGAGAATAATGAAGATGTAGAGTCAAAGGTCTTGGTTGAGCCAGAGGAGGAGTCAGGAGATCCTCAGCCAACAATCTCATGCCATGCAATTTCAGGTATTAGCACCCCCAAACCCTAAAGGTGGTTGGATTCCTAAAAATAGAGGGTCATAGTGTTGATTGATTCAGGAAGTACTCACAACTTTATCAATCATAAGTTAGCAGTGCGCCTAAACTGTTTCATTTATCTAGCTCCTGAATGTCAAGTAATGATTGTTGATGGAGGTATTGTTACTTGTTCTGGAAAATTCCATAGCATTAAGCTTTCCATGGAGATTACATACTAAATAGCACCATGTATGCCATTTCTATGGGAGGAGTAGACATTGTGTTAGGGGTTCAATGGCTTACCACTTTGGGAACCATTGAGATGAACTTCCAAGAATTGTTCATGCGATTTCACTTTGAAGGAAGGAATTTTGAGCTAAGAGGATTAAGAGCAAAGTCTCCACAAATAGTAAGTTCTCATCAATGATGAACAAAATCCTCAAAAAATGTGTAGAGGGATTTGTGGCACAACTCTTTTCATTGGAGGCTCATCATTCTAAGGACATTATACCATCAAATATGCAAGCAGTGTTGGATGCACACTCTATTGTATTTGAAAATATACCAAAGGGATTACCTCCAAAGAGAGATCATGATCATGCTATTCAGTTATTACCAGGAAGTCAACCGCCTAACATCAGACCTTATAGGTACCCATATGTGCAAAAGAGTGAAATTGAGAAGATTATACAAGAGATGTTAGAAGCAGGAATCATCCACCATAGTCAGAGTGCTTATTCTTCTCCAGTAGTGATGGTATGGAAGAAATATGACATGTGGCACATGTGTCCTAATTATAGGGAACTTAATAAGTACACAATCAAAGATAAGTTTCCTATTCATGTTATTGATGATTTTCTTGATGAGTTGCATGGTGCTGTTTATTTTACAAAGCTTGATCTTCATTCGGGATACCACCAAATTAGAATCAAGGATGAGGATGTTCATAAAACTACCTTTTAGACACATGAAGGCCATTATGAATTCTTGCATTTTGGACTCACAAATGCACCTTCTACATTTTAAAGTTTGATGAATTCTATTTTTAAGTCATTCCTACGGAAGTTTGTCTTAGTGTTTTTTGATGATATATTAATTTATAACAAAACATGGGAGGAACATTTGCATCATGTAAATAAGGTTTTGGAAACCCTTGAGCAACATCAAATTTATGCAAAGCCCTCTAAGTTTTCTTTTGGACTCAAGGAGGTTAAATATTTTGGTCAAATTGTCTCTCATGAAGGGGTTAAAGTGGATCCTAATAAGATCAAAACCATGATGGAGTGGAAGGTTCCAAAAACCCTAAAGAATCTACGAGGATTTTTGGGGCTTACAGGTTATTACCAAATATTCATAAGGCATTATGGAAGAATAGTTGCACCTCTCACAACTTTATTAAAGGACTCCTTCCATTGGAGTGAGGATGCAACCAAAGCATTTGAGCAACTAAAGGAGGCCATGTGCACCACTCCAGTCTTGGCTACTCTATATTTTTCCAAAACATTCATTGTTGAATGTGATGCATTAGGGGTGGGTATGGGGGTAGTTATCATGTAATAAGGCTATCCTATTTCCTTTTTGAGCCATAAATTAAAAGGTAAGAATCTTTCCAAGCTGAGTTATAAGAAGTAACTGCTAGCCATACTTCATGTAGTAAAGCAATGGAGACCATATCTCATAGGAAGACACTTTAAAGTGAAGACATATCATGATAGTCTGAAATACTTCTTGGAGCAGTGTTTATCATCTAAAGAACAACAAAAATGGGTCTCCAAGATGTTGGGATATGATTTTGAGATTATCTATAAGAAAGAGAAGGAGAATGTAGTTACGGATGCACTATCGTAGAAATATGACTCAATTGCAGCCTTGTTATGGCCATATCCATATTACAGAAGATTGGATAAATGAGGAAAGATATGAATGGAGAAATGATCCAACCACACAAAACCTCATTCATCATCATCATAATGATCCAAGCATGTCTAAAAATTTTTATTGAAAGGGGATGATTTATGGTATAAAGATAGATTATAGCTATGTAAGAACTCCACTCTTAAAAATATGATTCTATTTGAGCTTCACTCTTCTCTAGTAGGGGGGAACTCTAGATTCTTGAAGACTTATCATCAAGTCAAACAATATTTCTTCTGGGAAGGGCTCAAAGGGGATGTCCAAAAATTTGTGGTAGAATGCATGGTTTGTCAACAAAATAAGGGTGAAACAGTTCGATCCCCAGGTCTTCTATAACCTCTATCTATTCCTAGCCAGTGGTGGGAAGAGGTTTCCATGGACTTTATCACAGGATTGCCTAAATCTGATGGAAAAAATTTCATCATGGTTGTGGTGGATAGACTCACCAAATATGATCATTTTTGTGCCTTGGCACACCCATTTTCTACAAGCATGGTAACAACAGCCTTCATGGACACAGTTTAGAAGCTTCGTGGACACCGAATATTATAGTAAGTGATCGAGACCCTATATTTACTAGTCATTTTTGGACTGATTTATTCTCATGTTTGGGTACTCAGTTAGCTTGTAGCTCTTCTTATCATCCCCATTCTAATGGGAAAACAAAAGTTGTAAATAAGTGTTTGGAGGGATATCTCCGTTGCTTTACGTCAGATAAACAAGCAAGATGGGTCTAATGGTTGTCACTTATAGAATGGTGGTATAACACTTCCTTCCATACTTCATCTAAAATGTCTCCTTTTTTGGAACTCTATGGGTACCATCCACCATCCATCACATCATCATTAAGAGGACAACCATGGGTTAGAGCAGTAGAAGAACGCATTCAATATCAACAAGAGGTCCTCTCTAGTCTCAAGGAGAACTTGGTCATGGCACAAAATGCATGAAGCAACAGGCTAATCAACATTGCACTAAAATTCATTTTGAAGTCGGTGATTTATTTTTGTGTGGATACAACCATATAAGAAAATGTCTTTGAAACAACAAAAAAGGATAACAAACTTGCACCGAAGTATTATGGCCCCTATCAAGTATCGCGAAGTTTGGTACTTGTAGCATACAAATTAGAACTTCCACAATGAACTAGTTTACATCTAGTTATTTCACGTTTCTTGCCTAAAGAAAGTAATTGGACAGAGAGTATCAGCCCAAACAAGCAGTGTTACCTACACTCGATGAGGAGGCGAGGGTCATCTTGGAACTCCGAATGCATACTTCAAACACATACTAAAAGATTGAGGACACGGGTTATTACTGAGTACTTGATCAAGTGGAAGAATATGGACAATGAAGATGTAAAATGGGAAGATATGACATTCTTGCAGCAACACCCAGAGCTTCTCAACATTGGGGAAAATGTTTCTTTGAAGGGGAAGGGCATGTTACTCCTTAACCTATTGCTTGTATTAGGATATGAGTAGCCGACTTGTGGCTTACCATATCATTTTATTATATCATTTATACTTTCTCATGCTTAGTAGGTCAGCCTTGGTGATGGCCATAACATATGAATAGTATATATAGGGGATTTTAGGTAGTATTTCATCATCATTGGAGTATTTGAGTATTATTGTATGGTTTGGAGGTTTCCCCCTCGAAGTGGCTAAGCTATTATAATTACATATTGAGATCATTATTATGGAATATTGTGTTATTTGGTGTTATATTTCTGCTCATGATCTGAATTATACAAGTAATTTCATTACATGGTCCTAATCACATACTACTATTCATATGCTTTGTAAAACAAGAAAACTAGTAATTAACATCTATCTTTGGAATATTTTCTATCATTATTTTTTCATCTTTATTTTTACACACCCCACAACCCAGTCTAATATTCATTTCTTTATCTTTATTGACTATGGACATTAGCACCCATTTAAGATGCCATCGCCCACGCACCCTCATCCCCTCCGAGTACCCCCAATGTCTTTGTATCTTACTTGATTCTTTTGTGGATTTCTTATCTTTTGAGCATCTTGTTTTCTCATGGGTCATCCTTTTAGTTTTCAATTATGAACTTCAAATAAGGGAATCATATAAATACAAATCTATGTGACCATAATGAGGGACCAAGATCTAAACATCTATTATCACCACCTAAGGTTATATCCAAACGAATTCTAAGAGCATCAAAGAATTAATCTATCACTCACTCAAGAGACATAGGACTATATTTTCTACATACACACATATGATAGGAAGTTCATTTTGACATCCATAAATCTATCTACATTGTTGCATCTAGTTATTTCTCACTATTAAGTGCATCTTGAATAAGAGATTCCTAGGAAGTATTTTTCACACACCACACAAGAACTACATGGATTCTAAGATGTAGTGTAGTGCTCAGTCATAAGTTCACTCTATCGGTGACCACTAGGGTCGATCGACTCCCCATTTGCATATTTCCTTTTTATGATTTGATATAGTTTGCGTTTTTACAGGATATCATTTATTTTTCAAGTTACAGGAAAATACAACGATCATCTAGAGACAATCTTGTGACACAAGAAGAATCGGTTTCGAACATTTTTAGCGATTCTGGGAACCCACCATCTCTAGCACCCTAAGCACCTTTGACCATTTCTAGATGTCATATTCTAGGATCGTGTGATAATTACCAATTATTTTATTAAATAAGGTAATAATAGGGATGGGCTCCTAAGGAATTACATAAAAGATAACATCATGATAGCGCACAAAAACATGTTAAAGAGAAACAAGACTAAAGGGAGTTAAAAAGGATTAAATCCAAGATAGGTAGTCTAGATAAAAACAACCAAAAAGAAAACAAAATAGATAGACTAAAAATAGAGACAGTTCACCAAAATTCAGCCTATAGTTGAGGCTCGAGTATACAATAAACATTAATTTTTCTTTCAGATTTTGGGAGGCTTACCGAACATGGTAGTAGACTCCACCTTGTTGTGACCATATTCCAGCTTCTTCTATGTTTGATCCTCCTCTTCCTCATCCTCGGCGTCGCTCCTCGGTCTCATCCTCATCATCGTCCTCGGAGCTGCTGGTAGTGGAATGATATTTTCTTTTTTCATCCCCTCTTCTTCCATTTCCAGTTTAGCCCTCATATCATGAACAAGTTTTTCCATCTCAGTAAATTCACCTCTGATGTTCTTCTGAGAGATGCATATTTTATTTATGGCCTCAATCTTTGTAAAACATGCCCTCCCCGACGTCATAGTTTTCCTCCTCCATAAAGTGAACAACAGTCTCTAGATCCTGCACCCATTTTTTCAAAACCTCATAGCTTGGTTCCTCATCCATAGTCATTTTACCTTTTCCTTTGAGGGCCCAACATCCTTATTAGTCACATTATCCCCCTCCTCGGCTCTATTTTTAACACCCTCTCCCTCACGCATCTTAGAGAGACATTTAGCCAAAGTGATGTCTTCATCCTCCTCAGTAGTGGGAAATGGTTTGGATGGCACATGTTTTCCATTTTGAAACAAGAGGAACATAAGTCCTTCATGAATGGGTGTATCAACCATTCCCCCCTTGAAAGTCTCTCACAGAGGTAGACAAAGACATGTAAATAAAAAAGGGAATGCTCATCATAATTTTCTTCCTAAACATGTTAAGAAAAGACAGATGATGGGTATAGATATTTCGATACTTTCCTTCTAGGGTTAAGTACTTCATAATGTGAAGACATACCTCTTTCCACACCCCTAAAAACACGAGTGAGAAATGTCATTAGTGAAGAAATGAAATTTCTCCTTGTGGGTAAAAAAAGTATTAATTTCATGGTGACGCCTATTCTTGTCTTTAAATATTTTGAGCCCCGTGGTCTCCATTTCAATGACCTGAGCTATGGTCTGCTCAGAAAATTCAATCTCCATACCCCGGACAACCACCATGCCATCATTCTAAGCTAAACCAAATTATTTAGTGAGCTAGTGGTTGTTCCCTTGCAACTTGGAGATATAATTTCTAAACCCTCCAATTATGAGAAAATGCCACATCGAGGGGTTGTCAACAATGTTACCATGGCTCAAAGGTTCCACCCTGACTCTATCACCACCCATGGTTTCAGTGTTGTTCTCCGTAAGCCAAACTAGACACACTCTGTAGCTGGTGAAGAAAAATGACCTTTCTTTGAGATTAAACCTCCACACTTGATCCTACAACCATGATAGTCATGCCAGTTAAAATCACTTGTGTGAGAGATAGAAGAATAAACATGATATTTATATTGAATAATATCATTAATAGGCATGGGGATGACATCACCTCTATGCTAGACCATGAAATAATTATAATGTACCCCACATTAGCTAATATGTCCACACATTTATTACCAAGGCAGGGGGATATGGTTGATAGAAAAAGAATCAAAACTTTTGAGATGTTCCCTAACATCAAAAATAATGTTTCCTAAGGCGCAATTATGAGAGTGGTTCTTATTGATAGCATTAACAATAAGTAGAGAGTCACCCTCAATAGAAATGTTTTTAATTCCCCTTGTCTTGGCTAAAATGATCCCCCATAACAAGGCTCTAGCCTCTGCCACATTATTACTTTGAATACCTAGAGGACCTACATAAGCAAGGATCAAGTCACCTTTATGGTTTATAATAATACAACCCCCCGCCAACCCAAGATTATATTTCGATGCACCATCAAAGTTTAGTTTGAAACCATTCTCATCTGGTTTATACCATTTAATGATAGATCTATGTAGAGAAACTTAAGGAAGACTATAGGTGAATTGTTTGAGAATTTCCTCTTGCTTCTTAGGGTAGGCCTTTTTTTAATCTTTCCTTCAAAAGTTTGGTATTTTCTTTAATAGAGGAAATAAATATGACACTAATTTTTTTTATGTTTTCTTTCTAGTTTCTAAAGATGAGGACATTTCTTTCCTTCCATAAACACTAGAGAAAATTAGGAAGGGACATCTTCCAAGAAGCCCTAGGACAAAAAATATAAAGGGACACTCCCATTGCATGAATAATTCCTCCATGGTGTTGAGTTAGAACCACTACACTTTGGACAGATCCATAACCTCGGTCAAAACCACCTGAGAGAAAGTACAAGAGATAAAAAGGTGGTTGACACTTTCCTCCTCCTTGTACACAAAACACACCTATTGGGTATAGTCATACACATTTTCCTCAGGTTATCCAGAGTGTATATTTTATTTTACACAACCAGCCAATAGAAAATATTTGCCTTGGGTAGGATATCTTTCACCCAAAGTCCATGCCAATAATCCTTTTGAGAAAAGTCTTTGAAAGTGAGGAGATATGTTGATTTGACTTTATATTCTCCAGATTCCTCTTCTCTCCAAATGATAGCATCATCCTAATGTTGAAATCTAGGAATGTAATTTTTTTAGGTTGAGATTAAGATTACTGTAAGGGCATCTATCCCTATTGAAATACGGGGAGGTACCAACCCAACCTAACTTAATATCTTTTTGGATATAAATTCCCAAATTTACCAGGAATATTTTCGACAATTTTCTCCTCTAACACACTTCGGGATTTATTATAAAATCATCTAAGTCTTCTATCCACTCGTAGACCTAGGGTTTCACATTTCGTAGCTTATTACTTGTGTCGATATGTGATTTATTGTTTATTTATCACATGTGAATCTAAAATATATTAGGATTTCACACAATTCTATATTTTTAAATCGTTTGGTGAACATGTATTTCGAACACTCTAATATATTCATTTTGTTATTCTATCTAGTATTCTTTCATGGATTTTAAAGCGCCTCAAGTCCCCTTATATTAATTACTTCAAATGCACCCACCTTGTAAAGATTCTCTCCAAAAATTTGTACACTCCATCTTCCTCACTCTTGATATGTCACCTTCACAATTCAGTGTCATCTTTGATCATCTCTCCGATGGCTCTATTAGTTCTAACGATAATCAATATATTTACAACTCTATTAAAGCTTTACATTATTTATTTCAAGATAAATTTTAGGCTATGGAATTCATTATTACATCACTCAAATCTGAAATCAAATATCTTAAGGATTCTTCTTAATCTCATGCTTGTTCTTCTTCTAAATTGCATCCTCCTTCTAGGTTTTTTACATGTGCTCATATCATTGAACCTAAAATCTTGCTACCCCCCATGCCTATCAAGTTTGAGATCAATGCTAAGCAACAAAATATTCTTCAACATCTCGAACTCATCGAGTTAATCAAATTTCCATCTACTAATTCCTATCCTCCTTATTGGCTTGCTAGATATCACAGTCATTTGTATTGAAATTATCATCAAATTAATGGACATAATGACAATGATTTCTATGCTCTTAAGTGAAAAATTGTCCACCTTAATAATTATGGTCTCATTTCATTTTCTACAAAAAAATATTGCTACAGGTTCATCTTTAACTACTACATCCCATTGGTTTCCTAAATCTAATCCAAATATGTCTAATGAGCGTCAATTCATCACTTCTAATTTTCCCTCTTCAGTCATTCAAGCAATGCTTATACAACCCACTCCAACTAAGAAATTACCTCTCAAGGTATTCCCTCCATCACCTCATCCTCTCAAGTCTTCTACAACATTATCAAGTAAAAATAATCAAAAGTCTCTCAAAATCAGTCTAACTCCTCCAAAATATTCCATGCAACCTCATCAATCCCACCTAAGCTACCACTACTTAATTTTTTCAAAAATAATTCCTTATACTAATGGCCAAGACACATTTCAAACTCCACCACCATGGTATGGTTCTATTGTTGCTTGGTCCTACCATTGTGTCTAACTCTCTCTCTCTCTCTCTCTCTCTCTCTCTCTCTCTCTCTCTCTCTCTCTTATCATGACATAGATAATGCTCTCCCACAATGGCATGGTATCTCTTGTTTCACCACATAGATCTCCATCTTTGCACAATTAGGGGCATCATGTTTATTCTCCCCCTCTCTTAACATTATCAGTGTCTCACATTTATACTATTATGCTTCATGCTTCACATCTAGTCTCTCTCATGCATCTTACACATATTTATACACTCGTGTCATCACTACCCTATGACGTACTCTTGTGCTAAGGTTCAAATTTTTCTGTTGAGGGAATAATACATCCATTAACCTCACACACTACAAATTTTATAGTACATGTTTGATCTTCATGCATCATACTTCTAAACTTCACGCCTACTCTTTATGGATCTATCTTTCTAACACACATTTTAAAACCTTTTCCCAATAACGCACTCTTGTTCTAAGGTTCATTCTTGATTTTTGAGGGTATTTTATAAATTAACCTCATCTCATACTCATTCAAAGTCTCTCGAAGGGTATGTTGCTCCTATCATATTCACTTTACATTCCATTCCATCTCACTCATTCACAATATACAACATATCTTGGTTGTATTTACTCTTGCTTACTTATGCTTATATATACACTTTGTTTCACATGCTAGAAAAATACTTAGTATGTAATTATCTCTTCTATATAAACATGCATGTTCATTTGTTCTTTAGTGTTGAATGCAAAATTTCTGAGATATTTACATGCGAAATGATGCTTAGAAATTTACCTCTAACTATTCCCACCAAGACTCTGGGGTAATCTACATTTCTACTTTTACACATCACAGGTGTTACTATTTCATTTTATAATACTTTTTATCCTTACTAGCACACTAATTTACCTGGATCTATACATGCTTTGACATACTATTTATTTTGCTAAAATTTTAATAGGTGCTTCATGTGTAAAATTTGTCTTGCAAGAACTATTTTCCACCATGGTTGTCGATACTTTGTTTACTACTTTTTTCATTCTTTTCCATTGTATGTCATTTTTTACTCACCATTCCCTATTGGCATGCATGCCTAATAAGTGTTGTCATTAATGAAAAACCACATTACTGATAGAGTGAATTTTGTTTGATGCTAACATACTTGTACATATGTATATAAGCTACTACACTAGGATTCAAGTGATGTGAGCTTGCTCTCACAATCTTATACATGTGCCTAGGAGATGTTTATTATAAGTATGAGCTTCTTGGTTTCTTGGGAAGGATTTTGACATGATTTTAGGGTGCTTGAACAATCACAAAGGTGGTATGGTACATGTACAAGTAGATCTCTATGTTAGAGGTGCTCATTGGGAATAGGTATGGTTGCTTAGAGGAGTGAAAAAGTGGTTTAGAGACATATGAGATCATTTAAACATGAAAACGTGTATCATGACATATGAGGTATGTTTGGTTCATTTTCATAGGTTTCATGTTCATTAATTTAATTATATCAGTTGACCCTAACTTCTACAATGTGGATCTAATATCCAAGCATAGGTAGGGCTTAGTGATTAGAGATTTTGAGAAATTGAATTGATATTATGATGATTGGATATGTTAGAATGATATTTCATAGTTCTTTTAGAAAACTTTCATGTGCCCATGATGTGTAGTTTTCAAGTTATGATTGATTTTGTAAAACATGGTCAACATCTAGTGCATTTCCATCTCAAAGTGCAACTTCAGGTACTTGTTGTGA
The DNA here is from genome assembly GCA_018340775.1 of Taxus wallichiana var. yunnanensis. Classification (NCBI taxonomy): domain Eukaryota; kingdom Viridiplantae; phylum Streptophyta; class Pinopsida; order Cupressales; family Taxaceae; genus Taxus; species Taxus wallichiana. Next base: position 682,151,208 of record CM031240.1, on the reverse strand, counting down.
ACAATGTGTTTTCATTTGACTTTACATATTTCAAGGATGATTATAAGGATATTTAATAATTTTTACGTAAAAATGAGGTCACTTGATCATCACAATTTATGAAAGAATGTTAAGAAGGTAAAGAAATCTAAAACCCTAAATAAACCCTAACTAGGAGTACTTGACACAAAGCAAGTGTTGTCACCTAGTTTTGATTGATTCATAAAAATATATGATTGTATATTGTATTGGAATCCTCGATATTTCCATAAATGTATAGTTGAGGTCATGGTAATATGTGGGCCCCACCTAACAATAAAAGTTTTCAAAGAAGAAGTTTGTAGGAAACGATGATCAAAGGAGCATCATAAAAAATTGATTTTGCATGATGTTTGGGATTTTTAATATATGTACAAAGAGGTTTCAGAGCATTTTCATGCAATTTCATGCTATTTTTAAGTCCAAACAAGTTGACCGGTCAAAGGGCGCTTTTGGGGTCTCAAATAGTAGGGTCTAGTAAAATTGTCATAACTTGAGCTAAGGGTGGTTTTTTTAGAATATTCAAGTTGTGTTGGAAATTAGATTCAAATATATTTCAATTTATATATGTATTTCCTTCTGAAGATGTCGTTTGATATGGTTTCTATGTCATTCTTTGAGAAAGAATAATTTTAGCAGTTCAAGACAACATCTGTTTTGGTGAACGTTTTATGTTATTTGAAGCATGAGATGGATTAGGTGATGATTCATATCACCTAGAATGTGAATACAGATGAATGTGGCATCTAATTAATCCATTAGGATGTATTTATGGTATTTATAAAAAAATTATGAGCTAATGTTTGGAAATAGATGTTTTATCGGGTTGATATGATGAACAAAATGTTGTTGTGGTTTGTAGTGAAGAATGTTTAATGAGTTATAAATTTATTAGAAGTGTTATAAAGGTTATTATTTTTATTTTTCAATGGTCACATGGCATGTTTTGGATTATGATAAGTTAATTGGTGATCGAGATGAAGTTTCATGGGTGTTAAAGGTTAAAAACAATTGTTTTGAGATTTGTAAAGAGAACTGGGCCTAGTAAATGAAATAATTTGATTGGTTGATATTAATTTAGACTATGTATAAATGTTTTATGATATTTAATTCATATGTAAAAATTTTTTTGGTGATGAAAATTCATGGTACTATTGTTAGGGATTTTTTAAGAATGTGCATATGGGGTTTTGATCCAGTTTTTGCACATGTAATAAGGTTTTTGTATAGGATGACCTAATTGGGTCACTCATGACTATTTTATTTAAAATTTTAAATGTTTCCTTGATGTATGGGTTGAAAAAAATTTAGGGAAAATTTTGTGCCTAATTTTGAAATGTGGAGAAACATATAAAAGCATGTTTTTAGGTGCTTTTTGGAACTAGTTAAGTATGTGCATGTGGAGTAACCTAGGTGAAGTGCAATTGTAGGTGTTTGATCATGATTTGAGGCTGATGGAAGTGTGTTATAGGTGAATCAAAATCATAAAATATGAAAGAAATAGTTTGACGATTTTTAGATGGTTTGAAGAGTTTGTTTTGTGAAGTGTGATCACCTAGGGTTTAAGTGAAGAACTGCCATATGAATAAGAGGCATCCATTAGGTCCGGCATAAAACAATCAGATATCTACACATCATAAAGTGGTTCAGTTGGTTCTTGATCATCTTTGGGGATTTTACCCTCCTTGTAGAGTTGGTGCTCACAAAATTAGGGGTTGGTGCTCCGTGTAGGGTTGTTTCTCTACTAAACTAGGGTTTAGTGCTCCTTGTGGGGTTGGTGCCTCTATAAATTAAGAAACATATGAATATAAGATAGTGTTTCAGTGGGTTTTTCTTCCCCTTTATGGTTTCTCATTTATATCTTGGGTTCTTAAGGTGCTTCATTTCTTTCATGGTTATATGCTTTGATGATGGTTTATGGTGTGCACACTCTTAAAGTTGAATAAGTGGTTATTGTTTTGAATGATTATAGTATTTTGAGTTTCAGATCTGAAGTTTAATTTGAAATTTTTATAAGGACTGATCCACTCCCCTCTCAGTACATTGTGCTTCTAACAATTGGTATCAGAGTAGGCCTTTATAGAGGATCTTGATAGCTTGAAGGAGATATTCTGAAGTACAACCATGGAATGTTCTAAGAATCAAGGTGATATGTTTCCATTGATTAATATGATATCTTATTTTAATCCTTTAGGTCTTGATATTTGGTATGATATCTATGGGACTTTTTCATCCTCTTTACAACATAATGAAGTATGTTATCTTGCACAAACATCCTTTCATAGTCAGAATGAAAGTCATATTGGTACATTGAAAATGGTTTTTTAGCTCATACAAAAGGTAATAAGAGTAAATTTACATCTCTTCAAAATCATTTTTCAGGTTCAGTGAGATTTGGAGATAACTTAGCCATAAACATTCTAGGTAGAGGCACCTTGAGTTTGGATAATGAAAATACTATCACCAAAGATGTTTTCTATGTAGAAGTTTTGAAACATAACCTTCTCAGTGTAATTACAATGGTAAAGAAAGGGTAAGTTCTTAGTTTTTATGTGAAATCTTATAAGATAAGAAAAGGAGAATCCAGTATATTAGTTGCAAAAGGTTAAAGGAATTATGGTGACATGTTTGTTCTAAAATAAATTAATAATGAAAGATGTCTTATGAGTAATATGGATGATTGTTGGTTATGGAATATGAGGCTAGGCCATGTGAATTTGATAATATTGTTAAAATAAGTTCTAAAATTGTGTGAGAAACATTCCTAAACTCAGAAACCAAAATATACTTTGTGCAAGGGTTGTATGCATGACAAGGAAACTACATGGAGATTCAAGACAAATGAATACGAGTCTACTAAAAATTACACTTCAACTAATTCATACTTATTAATGTGGGCCTAAGAGAACTAAAACTACTTCAGTGTGATTATTTCATGCTTGTTATTGATGATTTCACTAGATATACTTGGGTGGCATGTTTAAGGAACAAATGTGATGCTTTAGATGTATTTAAATATTTCAAATCCCTCATTGAAAATGAAAAGAATGGAAATATAAAGTGTATAAGATCTGATAATGGAGGATAGTTTTGGTTTAATGCATTTAATGAGTTTTGTAGTGAGCATGGAATTAGAAGACAATTTTTAGCTTCTATAACTCCCCAAAAAAATAGAGTTGTCGAAATAAATAGTAGGAGTGTTCAAGAGATGGAAAGGATCATGCTTGATGAGACTAAGTTACATGATGGTTATTGGAAAAAATAAATATTTACTATTATTTATATTCTCAATAGGTGTCAACTAAGAGTAAATAGTGACAAGACTCCTTATGAACTATGGAAAGGATGACCAACCAATGTGGAGCATTTTAGAGGTTTTAGATGTAGATACTTCATCAAGAGGACTAAAGACAATCTTGGTAAGTTTGATTCCATATCTGATGAAGGTATATTTTTTGGTATTCCTCAAGAAGCAAAAAATATTTATGATATAACAAGAGGTTGAAATCTATTGTTGAAATTTCTCATGTAAATTTTGATGAATCATCCACTATGAGGTCCTTTTATAGAGCTAATGAATTAGTTTGTGAAGATATTTGTAAGGAAGAAGGTTATGAGTTTGTTCAATAGAATCAAGAAGAGGATTTGGTGGAGGAAAGACAAGATGCAAAGGATCCTTCTAGACAAGTTAGAAGAGATCATCCTGAATCTCAAATCTTGGAAAAGAAAGACTTTGGAGTCACTACAAGAAGGAAATTTCTAAGTCTTCAAAATAAAGATAATGTAGTTCTTATTTCAAAATTTTAACCTAAGAATGTTGTAGAAGCTAGTAAAGATGAACATTGGGTTAAGGCTATGAATGAGGAGTTAGATCAGATTGAAAAGAAAAAAACTTGGGAACTTGTGCCTAGACCAAAAGATAAGAATGTAATTAGATCAAAATGGTTGTTTAGAAACAAACTAAATGAAAATGGAGAAGTAATAAGGAACAAATAAATATTAGTTTGCTCAAGTTAAAGGGATAGAATTTGATGATACTTTTACTCCCGTGTAGCTAGGATGGAAGCAATCATGTTTTTCTTAGCATATGCTTGTTTTAAGGATTTAAATTTTATCAAATGGATGTTAAATATGCCTTCTTGAATGGTTTTATAAATGAATAAGTTTATATGGAGCAGCTTGATGGTTTTTCATTGACTGATAAATATGATTATGTGTACAAGTTAAACAAGGCTCTTTATGGCCTAACAAAATCCCCTAGAGCTTGGTATGAGAGACTAGACAGATACTTGGTTTAATAAGGTTTCAAGAGAGGAGTAGTTGATAGTAACTTGTATATCAAAATTTAAGGACATCATTTATTGATAGTTGTAGTATATGTGGATGATATCATCTTTGGTGGAGGTAGTGATCATATGGTTCACAATTTTGCATGAAGCTATGAAGAAAGAGTTTGAAATGTCCATGTTAGGATAACTTTATTTATTTCTTGGACTTCAAGTAAATCAACATGACAAAGGTATATTCATTTCACAATCCAAATATGTCAAATAAATTCTTAAGAAGTTTCAAATGGATGAATGTAGACCTATTGGCACACCTATGGTTATAGGATGCAAACTATGCAAGGAAGATGACACCCCTAAGGTAAATCAAACTGAATATAGATCCATGATTGGTAGCCTACTATATGCTATAGCCTCTAGACCTGATATTATTCAAGTAGTTAGTTTGGTTGGAAGGTTTCAAGAGGATCCTAGAGAATCACATCTACAAGCAGTGAAAATAATCCTTAGATATCTTAAGGGTACTATTGAGTATGGTTTATGGTATCCTAAGAGTGAAAATTTTGAATTAAAATCCTATTTTGATGTTGATTGGGTAGGAAGCATGGATGATAGGAAGAGTACTAGTGGTGGAGAATACTTTTTGAGAATTCCTTATCTCATGGTCAAGTAAGCAGAATCTCTTGTATCTTCTCAATATGTGATTTTGATTATGTTGTTGTTGCTCACTTTTGTTCACAAATTTTATGAATGAGAAAAATTTTGGAGGATTATAAGGTAAAGAGTGATGGAACTACATCTAAATTATGTGATAACACTAGTGCAATTAGTGTCTCAAAGAATCCAGTTCTACATTCCAAGATAAAGCACATTCTCATCAAGTATCATTACTTAAGAGACCTTATAAGAAAAGGGTGTATAAATTTGGAGAATGTACCTACCAAGGAAGAAGTGGCTGACATTCTCACTAAACCACTTCCAAAGTCTACATTTGAGTATATAAGGAGGTTGCTAGGAGTAATCTCAACTCCTAATAGACCTTGAATGGTCTATGGTATGTTTTAGGGAGAAATAAATGTTTTATCATCTCCTAGAAAGGAAAAAGGTTTTCAAGATCTATAATATCTTCATGTGTGTCTGTGGTACATGGTTTTGAGTCTTTTAATATGTATCTTGGCTCATTCAATTAAGCTCTTGCAGGTTATTAGTGATGTTCACTATGATGATGTAATAAGGTGCATGAAGCTGAGATATCTAGGTTTTTTTAATGTTATCCTTGTCCTCTGTCTGATATGTGGTGCTTTAGTATTCTCTAATGTATCTTGACCATGAATTTTTGTGTCAATTTTTAACTTTGAGATCTTGGATTTTGTTGAAGATGTCTAGGCATCTCATTGGTACCTCAATATGTATGAAAATTATATGTGATGTCTTGATTAACAAGAGTTGGGATCTATATTATGACTTAGTTTTTTTATATGTACATCATGTTTTCAAGGATTCATTCATGGGTAAAATGTGTTAAGTAGGTCTTTGGAGCTAAGATTAGTCACTAGTACTTGTTACCTCAATAATGGTGTTCTTGTCAACATGTTTGAAAAATTTTGTGTCATGTTCTTGTATGTATTTGGTCTGTATCATGAGTTGAAAATGTGGTGTCTTGTCCTATGAGTGTCCTTGAAGGTGTTATAAGGTGATGAGGTCCTACTTGATCGGTTATCTCTCAAAACTTTGACTAAGAAAGTGATATTGTCAATATCACTCTATTTTCAAGTAATTATGTGAAGTTCTATAGGTATGAAAATTAATTGTCCCTGATGAATTCTCATTGAATAAGGAGTCTATTATGTGTGAAGATTTTATTTCAAGCCGTTGGTTCTAGCTTTGAGGTGACAAAAGAAAATTGTGTCAAAATTTCTATCTCAATGCCTTTGATTGGGAGTGCACAGTCTAACCGAGCGGTAGAGAGGGAAAATAACTTTTGAATGTCAAAATGAAGGATTTATAACATGAAATTTTGGTAGAATCATCCAAGTTCATAGGGCTAAAATAGATATAATTTTTAAGCTCCATGTGTGGATAATGTTTCAATTATCCATGATAGTATAGGATATTTGTTCTTAATGCACAATGATGAGGGTTTGATTGTCTAAACCTTATTTCTTGGTTTCCTCAAGATTATACATGGTATTAAAGATATTTAAATAGTATAATAATATATCAAATGATATATGATGTGATTTTCATGGTTATTCATGGTTGAGAATGAGGTTTAGTTGTGTTGTTGCATGGTTCATGAAAAATGGTGTATTGTACTATATAATGGTGGCAATGTTTCTTTCTTAGGTATGGTTCATGTTAGTTATCCATATTTTTTTCTATTCCTATATCTATAATTATATTGAAGTGTCTCAATATTTTTGGGAGTGCACCTATCATTTTCATCAAGATGATTTGAGCTTATAAGGGGCATCTTGCCACTTCATGAGAAATATGATCACCTATAGGTATAAAAGGCATAATTACATGGTTGCAGAGGTATGATTTGTTTCCTCAAAACCTAATCTAAGCATGAAATGGTATATTAATTCATCCTTCATTGTTTTTTAATAATATACTTAAAGAAGAAAGGTCTAGGTGCTTGTCAAGTCTTGTAAATTGTGTTCTTGCCTCAAAATTGACACCTACATGCCTGTAGCCCATGTTTTTGCATAATATTAGTAGCATTGAAGTCTTAAGATGGTTTCTCAATTCTGTTCATGATATTTATATGATGAATGTATATTTATTAGTTCATTTATGAGTAAATGGAGCTATTTTGGGCCAACTAGATGATTCTTTTCCTCCTAATGAAGAAAGAGACAATGATACTATACCCTGAGACAATGTTTTGAATGGTCCAGTGGTGTAATTTTTCTATCAAGGACAGGGGGAGTATAAGGTATCCCTAAATACAAGTGATTATAGGTATTTAGAATCCAAAATTTATGTTATTATCCTTAACATGGAGTTTTGTGGTTAATATGATGATCTCAGTCTTCTAACAATGTTTGAAGATGTTGTTAGTAGCAAGAAATTATGTTGATCAAGGTGTATGTTGGATCTTCAAGACATGGAGAGTACCTTGGTTTTTCTTCATAAGATTGCAATAGTGATCTCTAGACCATTCAAGGTGAGACAATGAGGTGTGTTTAGTTATCCATGCTCATGATGATTTATATTGTCTTATATCAGTCAAATATGTCAGTGGAAGAATGAAAATGGTGTTAAGGACTCTGTCAAAGTTGCATAGATGATTTCTTGACATGGTAAGAAGGTGACCCTAAAAATTTTGTTCTTAGGATATAGATGTAGTATCCTTAAGCATATTAGTAGTGCATTTTTATTGATTCAAATCTTTGAGGACCTACTTATAGGATGCTAAAAATGATCATTTTTACACTAAAAGGTCTGTTATGAGATCACAACATTGTCATTAGTATGAAGAGTATGATTAAGCCTTGTTTTTCATATCTTTGGAAAATAAATAAAGGATAAATGTATAGAATTATGGTTCAATGTTTTATCATGATCTTTTTTAAGATTGTTGGCTTGAATCAAAGGTGGTGTGGTATAGATATATGCTAGTACAATGATCTTAAGAAGGCTAAAACAAGGTTATAGGAGAAAATTGATGCTTTTCATGCTTGAGAGATGAAAAATGAATGTTTTCCCCCTAACAAGGTGAAAATTTTATTTTTCATGGTGTATTGATGGTTTTCAGATGTTGGAAGTGCTCTTTCTAGGGGGAGCATGGTGTTTGCATGCCTAAAATGAAGGCAAAATTCAGTTTTTGGGAAAAAATCAAGAAAATGAAGCAAATTGAGACCTTTGGTTGATGTTTCTAACCAAATAATGGAGGTATGAAGCTGAAGAAGGTAAGATACAAGTATTAATTTTTCATTAATATAAAAAGGGTTGAAGTTCGGGTGTTTTCCATCAATGAAAAGGGGGAGATTATTGCCATGTAGGCCTAATAAGTGTTGCCATTGATGAAAAACAACATTAGTGAAAAAGTGAATGTTGTTTTATGATGTCATAATGATGAATATGATGCTAACATATTGGTATAGATGTATATTAGTTGATACAATGAGATTCAATGATGTGAGCTTGCTTTAGTAATCCTATACAAGTGCCTAGGAGGTGTTTATTGGATGTATGTGCTTCTTGGTTATGTGGGAATAATGTTGATATGATTTATACCATGATTTGAGGGTTCTTGAGCCCTCAAAACACTTCAGTATGGTATAGAAGTGCAGAGCATATCTCTATATTACAGTGCTCATTGGGAACAAGTATGGCTGCTTGGAGGAGTAGAGTGGTTTGGATCCATATGAGATAATGGAAACATGAAAACAATTTTATCATGACATATGAGGTATGTTTGGATAATTTTTCAGAGGTTTCATGTTCAATTATTGCATTATTTCAGATTGACCCTACCTTCTACTATGTGGATCTAACATGCAAACATAGGAAATTCTTAGTGATTGGAGAGTTTTAGAAATATAATTGATATTATAATTATTTTAGATTTTATAGGGATGTGTCATAGTGCTATAAGAAAAATTTTAGGTTCCCATGATCTGTATTTTTCACATTATGATTGATTTTGTAAGACAAGGTCAAAATCTAGTGCATTTCCATCTCAAAGTGCAACTTCTTATGCTCGTAGTGTATAGTGTGCTTTGAATGGGGCCTTGTGGATTTCAGTTATTCTTATAAAGGTTATTTTATAATATTTCACAAAAATAACGATGTTAATTTATCATCACATATTTATGAACGAAGGTTATGACAAAAGAGGTCTAAAACCCTAGTTAAACCCTAGCTAGGAGTAGTTGTGAAAAAGGAAGTGTTATGACTCAGTTTTGATTGATTAATAAAAATTTATGATTTTATGTTGTATATGACTCCTCATTATTTCCATAAATGTATGTTTGAGGTCATGGTGATATGTGGGCCCCACCTAAAAATAGTAGTTTCTAAAGAAGAAGGTTTTAGAAAAGATGGTCCAAAGGAGTAGCATACAAAATTTATGGTGCATGATGTTTGGGAGTTTTTATTTATTTACATGGAGGTTTTAGAACATTTTCATTCAATTTCATGGTGTTTTTAGGTCTAAACAGGTTGACTGGTCAAAGGGTAGTTTTGGGGTCTCAAATAGTAGGGTCCAGTAAAATGGTCATAACTTGAGCTACAGGTGGATTTTTTAGATGATTAAAGTTTTGTTGGAAATTATATTCAGATATATTTACAGTTATATATGTATTTCCTCATTATGAGGTCATTTGATAGGGTTTATAGATCATTCTTTGAGTAAGAATATTTTTGGTAGTTCAAGACAACATCTATTTTGGTAAAATTTTGTTGTTGTTTGAACCATGAGATGGATTAGGTGTTTATTCCTATCACTTGTAATGTGAAGAAGGATTAATTTGGCATAAAATTAATCCATTAGGAGGTATTTAATTTATTTATAAATTATTTTATGAGCTAACCTTTGGAAACATATGTTTTGGCAGGTTGATGTGATGAATGAAAACATTGTTGTGGTTTGAGGTGAAGGTTGTTTCATGACTTATAACTTTATTAGAAGTGTTATACAGGTTATTCCATTTCTTGTGAGTGGTCACATGGAATTTTTTGGTTGAATATGATTTAATTCGTGATTAGATGAATTTTACAGGGTGCCAAAGGGTGCAGGAAACAACTGTTTTGAGATTTGTAAAGGGAACTAGGCCCAATAAATGAAATAATTTGATTATTTGATATTAATTGTGACTAGTTATGAAATTTTAATTATATTTTATTCATATATTAAGGTTTTTGGTCATGAAAAATTATGGTACTAATGTTAGGGCATTTTTAAGAATGTTCTTATGGGGTTTTGAGCCATTTTTAGCACATGTAATGAGGTTTTTGGCTAGGCTGACCTAATTAGGTAACTTGTGACTATTGTATTTAAAATTTTAAATGTTTCCTTAATGTATGGGTTGAACCAAATTGAGGTAAAAGGTTGTGCATAATTTTTAAATGTTGAGAAACATATAAAAGCATGGTTTTGGTTGCTTTTTGGAACTAGTTAAGTGTGTGCATGTGGAGTGACCTAAGTGAAGTGTGATTGTAGGTGTTTGAGCCTGGTTTGAGGATGATCTAAGTTTGTTGCAAGTGAATAAAAATCATAGATTATGACATAAATAGTTTGATTATTTTGAGAGGGTTTGAAGAGCTTGTTTTGTGAAGTGTGAGATGAATAAGAGGTCTCTATCGGTTGTGGTAGAAACAAATAAGATATATACACATCATCATGTGGTTTATTTGGTTGTTAATCATCTTGGAGGGTTGTAGACTCCTTGTGGAGTTGGTGCTCCACAAAATTAGGTGTTGGTGCTCTTTGTAGGGTTGGTGCTCTAATAAACTAGGAGTTGGTGCTCCTTGTGGGGTTGGTGCCTCACTAAATTTAGAAACATATCAATATAAGATAGTTTTTAGTGGATTTTCTTCCCTTTGTGGGTTTCCCAATTATATCTTGTGTTCTTATGGTGTTTCCTTTCTTTTATGGTTATATGCTTTGATGATGGTTTATGGTGTGCACACTCTTAAAGTTGAATAAGTGGTTATTGTGTTTGAATTCTTATGATATTTTTAGTTTTAGATCTGAAGTTTAATTTGAAATTTTTATAAGGAAGAATTCACCCTCCCTCTCATTCCATTTTTCTTCTAACATTCCATTTATATTGTGTGAACACTATATGTTTTTGGCCGCTTTGGCCATGATTGTATTGCGAAATTGTGAGCGATGTACCATGTTCAAAACCCAATTTTCGTGGACTAATTTTTCTGCACTATTTCCTATATACACTGTATTCTATTGCATGTTTTCCATTTTTTCAACTAACACACATTTCTAGCCTTCTTATTTACATCTGCCTTGGTTTCTACCATGCACATTCCTTCCCTATAGGGTATCATTTTCAAATCAACATCTAGTCCTCTCTTTTGGGTTGCATCCTCTTAGCAGAAAGATCACATGTAAGCCAAATGAGGGGGCATACATTGGGTGATTCATTAACCCCACACTATAACTTAGAGCTTTGGTATAGGCATACACAACACATGAACAAAACAAAGTTACATTCGTAGAATAACCTATATTCGACTTTGGTCCTTAGTTTGGCGTAGATGTTAGTTTCCAAGCTACTGACATGAGCACCTAGGAACTCTCGAACTTTCTGGGAAACTATGACCAACGTGAAATTACAATTATTTTCTCATATTGGCACAATTGTTAGCGAGTTTACATAGCAAATGCACAATCCTTTTGCAATTAGAATGCATTCTATCTTCTTTTTCTATTTGGATCAAACTACATCAAGCATGGAACAAAGTAGGAACAAACCATCTACAGTGGTATATAAGTTTCGGAAGTAGTGGGATGGAGAATAACACTAGACCTTTCTCCCCAACACACTTTTGCCTTGGCATGAGATTGCCCAAAAAAATTATTCTTGGCATGGGATCTCCTAAAAATATTGTTCTTGGTGTGATATCGCTCAAAAATGGATCTTTTACAATAGTTCAGACACTTTCTATCCTTTTCACCCTTCAGATCAAGTGCACACTTTTCTCTTTTACATATATTTCACATTTTTACATACTTTTACTGATTTTTTTATAACACGTGACTTTGACTACTCTTTATATCTTCTTTTGTAGGTCTTTCCTTAATACAAAATAAGAAACAACCCTACATTGAGCAAAACAATAGGTAAAAAAAAGTACAACACAATACACTTTCACCCCTAGGGTCACTTCCTCTTCCTTTGCTTCCACGCTTCATTTTTATCACTCCACACTTTTTCTTGTCTCTTGGCACACTTTCGCCATCAATCTATAGTTATATGGTACACATATCTTATCTAGTTTATGTTATCCAGTATTCACTCAAAAGCATAAAGTGGGGGAAAATGTAGACATAAAATCATGCACTTGGGTACATTTCTAGGTCGTAATCACATCCTACTATTCATATGATTCCTAAGAAAGAAAAAAATAGTAATTGGCATCTATCTTTGGCCTCTTTTCTTCCTCTCATTTTTTCTCTTTGGTCTTGCACATGACATAACCTAGTTTGATCTTCATTTCTTTATCTTTAATGAATTTTGACACCACTGCCTATCCATGACGCCAACACCTAGGTTCCCTCATCCCCTCTAGGCACCCTTGAACTCTTTGTCTCCTACTTTCATCTTTTGGGCCTCTTTTATCTTTTGGGTATCTTGTTTTCTTATGGTTTGACCTTTTAGTTGTCAATTACAAAATTCAAACAAGGAAATCATATAAATACAAAGTTATGTGACCATAAAAGGGAACAATCTCTAAGCATCTATTATCACCACCTAAGCAAGCATCCACAAGCATTCTAAGACCATCAAAGAATCTATCTAACACTCACTAAAGTGATAAGGGACTGCATTTTCTACATACATGCATAGGAGGGGAAGTTCATTTTGACATACACACATCTATCTAAATTAATACATCTAGCTATTGCTCCCTATCAAGTGTATCTTGCATAAGAGCTTCCTAGGGTACAATTTCTCACACACCACACAAAAACTACATGGAGTATGAGATATAGTACATTTCTTGGTCGTAATTTCACTCTTTGTTGGAGGAATTTTAAGGTTAGCTTGACTCCCCATTTTTATATTTATTTTCTAGGATTTGATGTAGTTTTGGGTTTTGTAGGATATCGTTTATTATGTAGGTTGCATGAAAATACAATGATCATCCAAAGTGACACATAGAAGATCAATAGTAAATTTTAGCGACCATATTGCGACATAAGAAGAGTCATTTTTGACCATTTTTGCACTCACGAGTGCCCAAAATATCTCTTTAGTTCCCAATTTCCCTAGTTAGGCTCATCTAACAATGCTAAAATTTAACATGTGTATTTATGATAGTTTTGTCCTCCTATTGATCAGTTTTCCAGTCCAGCACACTTCAGGATTTATTGTAAAATCAGCTAAGTCTTCTATCCCCTCTCTTGAACCTAGGGTTTCATATTTCTTTAGCTTATTTCTTGTGTCGGTGTAGACACCAAAATTTACTATCACTACCATTTTTACCCACGTCCACTTCTTTCACCATGGTCCTATCTAGACCCCTTTTATTTTAATCCTAATTCATATTTTAATTCTCACCTTTCCTATCTATTAACCTATCAAATTTAATTTTTAATTAATATTCATTTAATCATTTTCTAATCCTCATCTCATTAGCTAATTACCTCTAATTAGCTTTCATTTCTCCTCCCTAGGTTGTTTATCATCCCTAACTACCTAGTTTCATATCCCTATGCTTTTTCTATCTTTTATTTAATCCATATTTATCTCCCACCTACCCATATCACTTCCCTAGGAAACCCTAACCCACCTATATGCTTTAAAACACTCATCCTAATCCATAAAATCCCCATATCTTGAATAAATCACCCATTTACAATCCAAAGGATAGTTCCCATGAGTAAGTGGTGACCCACCCGAGTCACTTTTGGCCTTATAAATTTCGTCTTACCCCCTTCAAAATGAGGCATAATTAGAGTTTTCTTGCATTGTGCGAACTTATCTTCGAGATTGAGCATCCTTGCAGCTGTGTCAACCTTCTTGGAGTCCATTTGAATTTTCTTGTATTTAGTGTGGAGACTTTGGGAATTTTGTTCTTAATTTGTGTTGGTTTAAGCTATCATTTCTTATTATTTCCATTATCTTTCAGGAAATAACATTTTGTAGGTTCAACAACCATCAGAGCCTCATCTTTATCTTCCTCTTTTAGTGACTCTACATGTAGGTTTTCTATCCATCCCATCTACCCTTATCTTTTTTAACATTTTTCAAGTCACCATCACTCCACCCAAGTCACCATCGACCTAGGCCTATGTTTTCATCCATTCTATCTTCCATATCTTCATTAGTGTGCTCCTTTATTCTGATTATGTTTTTAGTACTCAAATATATCATTGTGTATTTTTGTCGAGTCTACATTTGTTTTGTTTATCTCCATCTACCAACTCATCCTATTCACCATAGACACGAGTCCTATTTCTATCCAATCCATTAAAATATATATTTTCTTGCATCCTTTTTGTTTCTATCTTAGATCTTCCTCTATAGGTTATTGTTAGTGTTATCACGCCTTTTTATCATCTTATCTAGATTCGAGATCCTTTCAGATATACATTTCTAGCTTGTTGTCCGAGAATCATTTACTCAAGTTGTCATCGACCTTCCCTCTAAAGTGTGGGTTGTCATTGATCTAACAAGGTATAATTTCTTGTACAAAAATCTAGGTCATATTTATATGCGCCTTACATTTCTAAATTTTCATTTTTAAGGTACCTTAGATTATGCATATTATCTTGTTCAATATCATTTCTTTTATCATATACTTTCTCTATGGGGGTTGACATCCACTAGGAAGTTAACACTTCTTAGAACTGAATTCATTGGACATCCCCCTCATCTACCATCTAATCCATTTTCTTTCCAGATACCTTTGTTGTGTAGGTTCATCAATTTCACAATGAGGTCATCTACTTTACGCCCATCCATTTGCATCCATCATACATCAAGGTACCTTAAACCCTTAAATTTTAGAGTATTTTGGTTTCCTTTAGTATCTACCTCACTAATCTGAACACAAACATAGAAAATTCAATCAAAATTATGGCACGCCCCTATGGGACCACCCATTTAAGAAATTCTTTTACATTTTTGTCATTTTTATTTCTTCCACTAACATTGTAGGTAGAGGATTTTGATTTTTCTTGTCCATGTTGGGATTGTAGATTTCTTGGATTCTTTCTCTCTGCTTACTTTAAAAATGAGATAAAAAGGAAAAAGTTTCTCCACGTATCTTTTTTTTCTTAGTTTCTCTTTTTGCATCATATTTTCCATTTCTTATGTGTCTTTCCTCATCAAACTTTCACATTTGGATTTTTGGCTTAAAACAAACACTTTTTATCCTTTCTACTCAACTAGCGTAAGTATGGGTTAATTGGTTTTATATAACATTTCATCACACATAATTGAACCCACATATCAATATACATATTTAAAATTTCCTACAAGGTGAAACTAATTGGGATTTTATCACACGAGAGGAAAATCACCACACGATATTTTGGCCACGTTACAAATCATACACAGACTCGGACCTCACGTACCTTTGGTTATATCATGGGATACCTAGCTAAAAATACTTGAAACCAACTGTATATTTCCATTTCATAGGTACCTTTGTCATCCATTCCCTTTTTTTTAGATTAATCAAGATAAAGAAAGCATTGTGTGTGTGTTTTCCATAATTAATATAGCTAGTGTTTTCTTGTTTTGTTTCATTCCCATTATCACACGCTCCTTAGCTAATAAAATGGAACAAAACCTTACCTCAAATAGTTATGTCATATCATCTTAATAAACATCTACCATGACTATTCTCTCATTTGTTCCCTTGCTTACTTCTTCCATGGTCACCCAACCTCTGATTATCAATGTCCCTCACCAAGGACCTCTTGTTCAAACCACTACTATAGATGAGACCAATCCTTTCTTATATCATCATTCCATCCCATCTCAACCAGCCACCCCTCCATCTGCTACATCAGTTGAAGCTTTTGGGCCTCCTATTATCCCTCGTGGTAGTTTGGAGTTCCAAGAGATTCTTGATGCTAATCCCATAGCTCTTCATGACTACCTTCTTAGGAAGTCAACCCAACTTCCTATTGATGGACCACCACTTCAACAAATCTATTCTTATCAATCTAACCCTAAAACAACCCAAGTTATCTCTTCCCAACTTGCGGTGTTTTTCCCTTGAGCCATGAATGAGCTTGCTATAGCCCAACATGAGCTCGATCCATCCTCTTCTACCAATCCTCCACCTCATCAAACCACTCATCTAGTTACACCCATTCCTCCCAATCTACCTCCAATCAATACCACAATTACCACTTCCATTCCTATCACCTCTTTGGCCACTATCATCACTAGTGTCCCTATCCAATCTACCCAAACATTACATCCCATATCTAAACAACATACCCATTATTTTCCTCTCACATCACACATACATGTAAATTTCATCACTTCCCAACCTCCTCATACGAGTGCTTTGTAATATATGGTGTCTAATCCACTTCATCCACAATTTCAACCTATCCACACCTACCTTCTTACCCATCATTTACCACAACAACCAACCTAATCCTAATTCAGATCACATTCCCATTTCTCAACAACAATCATTACAAAAACATCTTCAATCTCAACCCATGACTTACATTCACACTCATCAAGAAATTCCTCAAACACACACACATCCACAAATTCACCAATAACCTTATCTAGATAATTCTCATGTCATACAACCGTAAGCACTCATCTCTCAACAAACCACTTCAAATGATTCCATGCATGCCTTGATGAATATGTTGGTTATCCTTGAGGATGTTACCTTGGTACCCAAGGTAGAATTATCTTATGAAAATTTTTAACAAAAATATTCATCCATTAGTACCAATCAAACCTTATCTCCCTCACTTAGAGCTTCCCGATTTGCCAAGTTTAAATGTAATGAAGATCCCCAATAACATATTCATGCATTTAGGCATGCATGTTATCTTATTTCACATGATGAAAACCTCATGCATTACACCTTCTCTATGTACTTGACAATCCATGATTGGATTGGTACAATGAGATTCCCCAAAATTCATTATTCTCATTTACCCAACCTATGTAGCTCTTATTAGAACACCTTTCAATTAATATTGCGAGTAATATCACCATCACGGACTTCTACGCCATTAGAAAATTTGACCATGATTCTATCATAGTCTTTGTCACACAATGGTGTGGCGTTATAAATAAAATATCATTCTCCCTTCTACATATTGAATTATTGTCCCACTCTTGTGTGAAGCATATCTCTTCTACCATATAGATCCAATCATTCCAAATGTTTGAAGAAGCATTCACTATGGCTCATAAACTCGAGACTCATACCCTTGAACAAGGCCAAATTAAACTTAAATTGAACACACCAGAAACCAATTTTACCAAACCATCTACACATAATGAAAAATCTAAGAGTGTGGCCATTTTTTTGGTCATTAAGTCTTCTTACACTTTACCTACCTATAGCACATTGCCTCAATAATTACCCCCTAGACCTACACCAAAATATACCCCCATTTCATAATCATATAGTTCAAAATTTTGAAAGTTTATGGAGGTTAACCTTATCACACTTCCCCTATTTGAGCATTTGATGAATCTAGACCTAAACCCGTGTGGTATCATGAGGATCACTATTGTAAATAATACCAAGTTTGAGGACATGATATAGAGAAATGTTGAGCCTTTAAATATCTTGTCCAAAAAATCATTGAAAAAGGCAACCGTCAAGTAGAAAATCCTAATGCATATCCTGATCAACCACTTGACATATTCAAGCAACCATTCCCTAACCATGCACCAAAAATTCAAACAACCACTTCTTCTACGTCTCAAGTACCCAATGCTCATACCATAATAACTATCCACATTTTTTATCAAGATCCTAACCCATCAAAACATCATCTTCTTCATCAACTATCACATCCACCTCTTTAGACATTGTTCCTACATCTACAAGCCCATCAACACTTATCCCTATAACCACACCAATCATGTCTACATCTATCTTGACATCTATTCCTACATCCACACCTACTACCACATCTTCCCCATTCATAAGTATATCAATGATTCCCCTTGAAACATTTATGAAACAACCACCCCCATCTGATTCTACATCCACCATTGATTCTACACCTAAATATACATAATTACCTATATCAGCTTCATCACTTATCACATCCACTTCATTGGATTTGACTACCTTATCCACATCTATTCCACCTTTACCCATTGTACCATCCTTAGCATCAATCCCAGTTCCTCTTTCCACACTTTTACCCACACCAACCACATCAACTATTGTGACCACATCTACATCATATCCTCCTTCCACATCACTCTCATCATTTGAAGAATTTCTGAAATCACTTCAACTTGCAATAACTTCAAGTGATCTTCCTATCTAATCTAAAAATCAGACACTTCCACATCATACCAATCTTCACCTTCTTTAGACCTCATCAAACATAAATTACTCCCTCCACCTGTATCAACCACAACACAACCTTCAAACCCTCTAGTTGAAATTGTCATCATTCCTCCCAAGGGTGCCTCTTCACAAATGAAATCTAGAACCCTTGGCACATTTCCTCAAAGGTCTCTTTCACATCCTCACAAAAAGATAGACATCCCCCACCTAAGATCAAACAATACAATGCCACATCATCTATCTTAGGACCACATCCATCTCTTCTAGGACCATCCCCTCATAAAAACACTTCAACCCAAGCCAAAACCATCCAACACTTCTTCTAGAACATCAATCATCACCAAAACTAAATCCAAGACATCAAAACCTCGAAATACTCAAACTCCACCCTCAACATCCAAATCATCTCAAACATCCACCTCTTCTTCCGAGACCAATACATCTCACAAGGACTTCAAAAAAGGAACCTCCTAATACTTTGGTTGAATCATATGTGGAGGTACTTCAACACTTACTTCAAATTTTCGAGGCACTCCAAACCATTATCCACAAAATCATTAAATAAGATGACCTTCTTCTTGAGAAAAACCAATATCCTCCTTCCACATCCATTCTATCATCTACACATTCAAAATCATTCATCCAAATGCATAAGTCCCCTCATTCATCATGGAATTTTGTGGCCATCCCACCACTAAGAAACGATTCTTCTAAGGATGGTATCCCTTTTTTCATTAATATTTTTTGGATAGCCACTCATTCCAGTCCACATGATCCTAAATCAACATCCCAACAAAAATCCAAGACCTTTGTCACCATTCCTCCTCCTAAGGATTTCACCTCATCATCGAAACCTAAGGTTTCTATCTTAGCTTCTCCTCAACTATTGAACAAATTATCATCAAATAACTTCATCAGGCCCCAATTAAGATGTCACTTTATGAGCTCATCCAAATCTTTCTAGACCATAGACATGCTCTCACTAAATCCTTGAAGTGTATTCCAACATCTAGATATGAGGCTCAACCCTTCAAATATCTTGTAGAATCTCTTACAGCTTCTACTGCTATCTCCGTTCATTGATACTTGAGATTCTAGACGTCACACCAAAAAAACATGACCTTCCCCTTTTCATCATGGTTAGGATCAATGCTACTTTCATTTGATGATCTATGATTGATAATGATTGAATATGATTGATAATGGTTCCCAAAATCCACCATCGTCCAAATACCCATTTTCCTTCATGCCTTCAACAATGCTATCACTCCCGCCTTGGGAAATTTTTTTATTCCTATCTACATGGGTGAGAATATTATCCACGAGGTAATCTAAATCATAGAAGGGGATTTTAGTACAATTTTCTCCTTTGATGACATTAGATCTGCATTATATGTTGTGTCCCCTCTAAACTTCATCTTTTCCTTAAATATGAGCATGAGGGGAAGATCTTGACACTTCCGGAGACTATCCTCCCTTATAAATTTTCAACATGACCTATTGACCCAATGATGTCCTCGTTCGAAAACAATTCATCTGCACCATCCACCAGCTCATCTATTTATTCATCCAAAATTCCTAACGATGACTCCCTAGATAAAGTAATGGACAAACTTACGTTGGGGGAATATCATCTTCTTACACTCAACACACTTCCCACTCCTCACTATCTTATAAAACCAAACAAATCTCCAATGTACCAACCCAATGTCAGGGATATCATTCCTTTCATCCCTCCACATCTTTATACCAATCTCATATATGGTGGTTTCAATACCCCTTCTTCTCACATCATTAACCATTCACACATTCAAATCATATACTTTGGTGGTTTTGGATTCCTCAACAAACCATCCTTCACCCACACCTATCTCCACCATTGTGTATGGAAGGGATTTGGCATGGACATTATGAGAATGGCCCACATGGCCCTATTATCAATCACTACCACAATCCTCATGAAATGTTTGGTCTAGGATATCATAAGCAACACGTTGACCCCATCCCACCATCTAAGATGTGCGTGGACATGCCTTCTCTATCTTAACTATCCATGAGTCCAAGGATACATATGACATTGTGTCTATTGATTCTAGATATTTTTAGTCTCCACCATCACCTTGGGACTAGTCACTTATCATTGTCAAAACTAGACTAGGTTCCTTTCCCTTAGGCATCTAGAGATGATAGAAGAAGACTCTTCTACCATCAACATTATTCAATGTGGAAACAATGAAGCCATTATTTCCATATGGGGTAGTGGATTATTATCTTCATAAGACCTTACCATCTAAAATGTCCACTCTTCTCAATGAATCCACCATCAACATCAATATCGAGACTCCCCAGGAGCCTCACATCCTCAAGGTGGGTCTATCTCTTGATCCGTGCAAGATCTTAAGTATTTCACCACATTCATCTCTCTTCATATTCAAGCCTTTGAATGATCATATTATGAGATACCAGTCTTGATCGTTCTATTTTCATCCACAATATTGTCACCTTTCCTAACACAAAATTGGTTAAGAAAATATTCACCGCATGCACCCTCAGTTTCCCTCACAAAGATGGTTTCTAGTTTCTTATTTTTGCCAACTTCATCATCCCATTGACTATCCTAATGGGTTTAAAACATTGTACCTATCGCTATAGCATCTGAAAGCTTTGTATATGCACCAAATTTTGAGATCTTTATCTCGCTTTCTTAAAGAATAATTTCCTCCTCCCAACATCAATCAACTTGTGGATCTTACCACATGTCATGAAATGACTTCTCTTATTGATGGTTTTTCTTATTATAATAAGATTCTTATCGCGTCTGAAGATCAACATAAGACCTCCTTCATCACTCCTTGGGTACCTTTTTCTATCACGTCATACCCTTTTCTTTGAAAAATGTTGGAGCCACCTTTATATGGGCCATGAATTACATATTTCATGATCTCATCCAAAAAACCATATAAGATTATGATAATGACCTTTTGGGTAAATCTAAACATCGACATGACCATCTTGTCATTCTCTAAACCCTTTTGAGTGCCTTATTTGTTTCTTCCTTTGTCTTAATCCAACCAATTGTGTATTTGGAGTGTTAACCACTAAACTCCTTGGCTTTATTGTGTCTATTATGGGTATTAAATTTAAACCTTCAAAAATCAAAGAAATCATTGAAATTCCCCCTCCTTACATCTTAAACAACTTTTTAGTCTTTAAAGATGAATTCAATCGGTCCATCATTTCATCTCACAAATTTCAAATCGTTTCCAACCCTTTCATCATCTTCTTTGTAAAGATATAGAATTTAATTGGGATCATAACTACTAGAAGGATTTTGATGATCTTAAGTAGTATCTCTTATCCCCACCAGTGCTTACACCTCCACATAATGGGGAGACCTTTTATCTATACTATCTGATCACACTCTAGGGACTATGTTAGCACATTGTTATGACCAAGGTTTGAGCAGGCCATGTATTACATCATTCAAACCCTTTACGAATGCGAGAATTGCTACTGAAGCTGAAAATTTGTGTTACACTATTTTATTTTCCACCTCTAAGCTTCAACATTATCTTCTCAACTATAACACTTATGTATTACTATAGTTCATCTTCTTAAGAAGATGCATTCTAAACCATATCACAATGACTGTATCACTCAATGGCTCATGATCATGATTGAGTTTGACCTAAATTTAATTTCTCAAAAATTAATTAATGGACGAGCTATCATAGACCAATTAGCTAAATCCCCTCTTCCTAGTTAAGATATTCCTCATGAGATTTTCTTAGATGAATCCATTAATAAATTTCATCATGAATATGACACTATTAAGATGAACCTCTTGCTTGCGGTTCTAAATGTCAAGTGAGGGGGAGGTACTAATGATGGTATCATTCCTCTAGGGATGCTCCTATTCCCCTTGCAAACAAGATCAATTTTGAGTGCATAAATAATATGGTAGAGTATGAAGCCCTTATCTTAGGTCTTGAAACTACTACCTTTCTAGGTGTTCAAATTCTTGACATCTATGGGGATTATGAACTTATCATCAAACAAGTCACAAGTGAGTATCAATGTAAAAATGACACTCTTCAAAATTATCAAGACATTGTTCATATCATCCTCAAAGCCTTTGATTCTTACACTATCCAAGTCATTCCTTGATCATCTAATCATTTCGCTGATACGATGCCATCCCTCATAGCTCTCATCCCATGGACAACAAAATAATCAAAAAAATTTATTATCATTCATCATAGTGATCGACCATTCCATGACCTACCTCATGTTACTCTCATCAAATCCAGTTCATCGATCTTTTAGTTCTCCAAATCTTCGATTATCTATCCAAATATATCATTCCCTCTTATCTATATATGAACATAAAGAGGTCATTCCTTCAATTCTCTAACCACTATATTATCCTTGGTGGAATTCTTTATGAAAGTGTATTTGATGGTATTCTCCTTCAATGCCTTAAATCACATGAATCATCTCGTGTTATCCAAGAAGTCCATGAACATATTTTCAATGGAAACTTTAGTGGATTAGTTTTTAAGCGCCTTATTCTTCTTGGACATTACTAGCCTTCCCTCAATCATAACTATTGTAAGTATGTTAAGAAATGTGTTAAATGTCAGAAACATTCTAATCTTATTCATATTCCTAGTCAAGCCTTGCAACCGGCTCAGGACCTTTGAACCCTCTCGCAATGGGGTCTATGATCTCATTAGTCTTATCAATCCTCGATAGCCATAATAACATCACTCCACCATCACTAAAATTGAATACTTCACCAAGTGGGTAAAAGTGATTCCCCTCAACTCAACTAAATCTGGTGTAATTATTAAATTTATCTACCAACATATCATTTTTCGCTTTGGCATTCCTCACAAACTCATCATAGAAAACAAAAGTCCTTTATAAACAAAGATATCAAGAAAATTTGTGACTCATTCAATATCAAACCTAGATTTTCTTATCCATATTATCCTTGGGATAATGGCCAAGTCAAGAAAATAATAAGAATCTTTGTAACATTCTTACAAAAACTATTGATTAGGAAGGTCGTATTTAGAACCTTCATCTCCCTTTTTCCCTTTGGGCTTATCAGACTAGCATCCACACTTCAACAAGTGCTAACCCCTTTTCTATTTTATAGAGTTTTGTATATGTTCTTCCTCTCAAAGTTCAAATTCCATCCTTATGTGTATCTCTTAGCGACTTCATTTCTTATGAAGATTATTGTCAGGAGCATCTATCACAACTTGAGCTATTAAATGAATGTTTCCTTCTTGTTCTTGAGTATTATCATCATTTATCAAGAACATATCAAGCATGCTTATAACAAGCACCTCGATAATGTTAATTTAACTTTTGTGACCTCTCCTTAAAGAAAATCATAACATTACTACTCTAGAAAGGAGCCAACGTGAATTTTTTTCCCTATATTGGATTGGAACATACATTATCACACATAAGTATGGGTTGGAAGACTATCGTTTGGCCTCCCTTTGATGGTAAACCAAAAGTGGAACCACTTAACGCATTCCACTTATGACCATTATATTGTTAGCATGTCTACCAGTGAGCACTTATTTGTATCCTTAGATCATCCCTCCATCATAGCCTCTTCCATTATCATTGTAATGATCTCGATTTATACGTTCTACCAATAATTTTCCTCGATATGACCTTAAATATGGGCACCATGGTTGTGTCCATAGTATTTTCCTTATGGATAGGTTCTCCTTTTGGTGAGAAATATGCAATCATTACATCCATCACCTTCTTGTTTTCCTTTTGGAACCATGCTAAGGGTCCATAGGTGTTTCTTGTACATTCATTGTCCCCTTATAAGTTTTATACCTAACTATTCCTAGCTCTTCTCCATGTAAAATTTGAAATTCATGGATTCTCTTATCAATGTCAAAGCTATAAAAATACATACTTGCTCCCTCAAAGGACAAGTGTTCATGTCAAAAAAAAACAAATCAATCAAATATATAGATAGATCCCTCGAAAGGACGACTATCATGTGTATCATCCTTTCCATGTATATAATATATGTATAAAGTAGACCATACCCTGAAAGGATCACCACTCTTTTTTATCATGGTATTGAAGGATTCCCACATTGATCAACCTTCTATTTTATCAACATCCTAATAAATTTTCCGCATTGACCATATTTCTTCTAGAAAACTTCCCGCATTGATCAATTTTATCTCTTTCCCCTACCTAGAGCTAGAGCATATATTTAGGGAACACTACTTATGGAGAACCCTCTTCACGCATACAAGTTCATAAAAATCATTTTTTCATGTAAACATTAGGTTTATGAGTTCATTCCATCCATTTTTCCTTCACGATATTTGATATAACTAACTATCATTGGTTATATGCTAACATATTTCTTGGTTTCATGTGCCTTGCGTTACTTATATACCCTTCTTGTTTACCTTTAATTTTCTTGTAGGCATCATTTCCTCGCACAATCCTTGATATGACATATCTTCATTCATACCTATAAGTCTGCCAATTTCCAAATTTCTCTTCCATTCTAGTTCGCCCTATCTATCTTTATTTCCTCTTTGTCTTATTATCATAACATTCACTCTATCTAACTTATCTACATACTTCCAACCATCTCAAATTTAATTACATATTCCTATCCATCATCATTTATGTATATGATTTATCACATTTAAAAAAACATCTTACATTATATATTAACAATCCAACCATGCATATATATTTACCATCATCATCAAATATAAAGTAAGACATATAATCATCATCATCATCACATATCCACATCACATCATCATAAATAAAATAATTAACATCACACAATACACACATGCTAAACCATGAAAAAATCATATATATCATATATATATCATCAAAATAAAGTGTATCAGTACATCATCGACCTCTAAGGGTCCTCTCTAAAAGTAGAGATGTCAATAAAACTAGTAAAGTTCACATCAGAAAGCCTAAATTATTTCCCCTGTGAGGCAAGTACCTATGTCTCTCTTGGCCTTATCACCTTTTCCCTAGCCTTATCCTCAATATGGTTGAGCCGCACTTGTTGTTCTCCCAGATGATCTAGATCTAGCTACCGCTCACCTCTGCACATGCTCCCAATATTGTATTATTTGCAACAATTTCTTTATCACAATCCCCTCATAATACGTATCCTCTACAGCTAAGGATCTATATCGATCCATGGAAATCATTCCAGGAGGTGCCATCTATCCTCCTCCCTATGATGCCGAAAGTGCATCACTTACATACCTCAAAAGCTATGATCATAGCTAGATCTCCAAAATGGGCCTTATAGGCCTCCCTCTATCTATGGTATTGGTCCCTCTCCTACATGACAACATCTCTCTATTGTATTGCAATGTCCCTCTTTATACACATCTGATCTAACTCTATCTATAATCATGCCATCTTTGTAGACTCTCCCCTACCCCCATCTCCACCACCTTTTGGAGCCTACCTCCATCATCATCCTCCTCATCTTCCCATCTACCATCTACTCGCTACCCAAGATGATCATCTAATAAGTAAACCCTACTCCCAACCTTACATTATCATCCTTATCCCAAGGTGTTACTTCATCCTCTAATAGATCTGCCATGTCGGGATTAGGTTTCTCCCTATCGTATCCTCTCACCTATATGAGATAGGATCTTTGGGTATAATTTATATGACTCTAAAATTTTACCACACTCTATCAAACTATATGGCATCGATCATATCGGCCTCCTGCCATTTATCCACCTTGTCCTCTCGCATAAAAAAGAACTTTTCATCTACCCTAGGCCATGGAAAGAAGTATCTATAAAATGCCATCGATATGCTATCCCTTGAGCTCTTTGAACCGGTCTACGTACAAATCTGCATCTATAACTCCCCTATCTCCATGAGGGTGATCGACTCACCATCTAAAAACCCAACTATGAGCTCTATGTAGTCCCTAGTGATCCACAATAGCTCTAACAAACATATAATTGCAATGTTCTCATAGGCCCAATAGTTAGAAGGAAGCCCACATCCAATACCGATCTCATCCTTACTTTATACATAGCTAGATCATGATACACTTGTACTAGCAAAAAGTAGTACCAAATGAAAAAACATGTCGATGCTCCACTATATTTGCTAAGACACCTGTTAGATTCCATGAGAATATGTCCCCCAGAAATGTAATACATAACAAGAAATCACCATAATAATCAAACAAATCAATCATTGCGTGGTACCCCAAGCTCATACCTCAAATAATATAAATAATCCCTTGAAGAGAATTTGATATGGGGTGCATCAGCCCCAAATACTCATGAAAATATTGTCATTTTTTTAATTGTAATGGGGACTATCTTCTCCCCATATATAGGTAATCTTAGGATGCAGTATACATCCTCCAGGGTGATCTTCATCTCACCCATCCTAAACCAGAAGGTGTCAGTATGCATATCCCACCTCTCAACCAATGTAATCATCAACCCCACATCTTGAGAGATCCTCTGATAATACCGGAATAATCCTAACCCCATAACCTCTATGTGATCTTAATCAATGTCGGCCACATCCCTTCTCATCTATCAAATAGTTTTGGGACTAATTCTCTTAGGTATAGGGTCTCTCGGGCCTGCAATCACTCATAAAAAATTAAATATCATATCATTTTCATCATTAAACATCATCTAACATCAAAATCATTCATCTATTT
This sequence comes from Taxus wallichiana var. yunnanensis, assembly GCA_018340775.1. Classification (NCBI taxonomy): domain Eukaryota; kingdom Viridiplantae; phylum Streptophyta; class Pinopsida; order Cupressales; family Taxaceae; genus Taxus; species Taxus wallichiana. The sequence goes on along the minus strand of CM031240.1, from coordinate 682,123,938 downwards.
AACCCATCATGCCAAATCGACATTGACCCAGGTTGGGTCGACATGTCTAGGGGTTGATCATCTCCTTTTAGGGATAAGTCAATGGAAACCCATTCGGGTCACCACTAACCACCCTTGGCATCATCCATTTAAAAAAAAATATGAAAATAAAAATTAAACCATGACATAAATTAAAAGTAAGCATGGGTTTTTCTACTCGCCATCTAGTGTTTCTGGATGATCTTCCAATTCCATCTCTAAATATTTTTTATATCTCTTGGCTCTCAATCGTCACTTGCAAGTGTCCAAATGAGCATCATTGGCCAATTTTTCAGGCTTATATAGCCACCGACACCAATTGTTCATTGATCCCCTTGGGTCACCATTGATCGGCCTTAGGCATCATTGAATCACCTTAACAACCTTTATTTTGGCTTTTCCATCTCCATTTTTGTGTTCTTTTCTAAGGAACCATTATTTATCCATGTTTGATCTCAAAGTACACCTTTGTGGCCATATTTATTCCCCCTTGGGGCATCTTATTTCATCACTCTCTATCTATCTATCTATCTATCTATCTATCTATCTATCTATCTATCTATCTATCTATCTATCTATCTATATATATATATTCTATATATATATATATATTTCATTTCCCATTTCTTTTCCCTTTTAAAGGGGCACCACTACTTCCATCCTCATCCATTGTGGATGCATACCTTTTACATTGATTCCTCACACATGAAGGATTTCTCATTATTTTTGCATTTAGTTACACATAGTTTGATTTCTACCTATGACCTGTTGGTCCCCACAACTTGCATCCATTTGAGTGGTTTCCTATTGGATTCCCTCCATTTGTTTGTGATTTTAACCCACTCACAAACCTATAGGAAATTTCCTCCATCTCCATAGATATTGTCCTTTGTTCCCTACCAATATGACTCCTAAAATCACTGCCATATTTTTATTTTTTGATTTGAATCCTTCTTACTTGGGTCTTCTTTCCTTGCCCTATCATTTTACCCATATTTCTTCTCCCACCCTACCTTCTTCATCTACCTTGTTCAACCTCATAATTGATTCCCCTATGCATTATCGATCCCTTGTTTAAGGGGAGCTCATCATCTATTCTTCATCATCATTTTTCTTACTCGTTATCTTTTATCATTTTTTTCATGTCTTACTAGCGCAAACCACTTGACACAAAGGGGAAAATGTAGACACCAAAATTTGGTATCACTACCCTTATTTCTTGTGTTTTCTTCTTTCATCATGGTTCTATCTAGACCCCTTTATTTTCATCCTAATTCATATTTAAATTCTCACCTTTCCTATCTATTAACCTATCAAAATTAATTTTTAATTAATCTTCATTTAATAATTTTCTAATCCTCATCTCATTAGCTAATCACCTATAATTATCTTTCATTTCTCTTCCTTGGTTGTTTTTCATCCCTAAGTACTTAGTTCCATATTCTATGCTTTTTCTAGCTTTAATTTAATCCATGTTTATCTCTCACCTACAAATATCACTTCCCTAGAAATCCTAACCCACCTATATGCTTTAAAACACTCATCTTAATAAATAAAATCCAAATATATCGAATAAATAACCCATACACTATCCAAAGAGATGATTCCCCACAGTTGGTGATGACCCACCCGGTCGTTGTGGACCCTATAAATTTTCTTTCACCCCCTCAAAAGTAGGCATAATCATATTTTTCTTGTGTTGTGAAAACTTATCTTCGAGGTGAGCATCCTTCCAACTTTTTCAACCTTCTTGGAGACCATTTGAGTTTGTCTTGCATTTCTTATGGAAAATTCAGGAATTTTATTGTTACTTTTTATAGCTTTATATTATCATTTCATAGTATTTCCATTATCTTCCAGAACTAACATTTTGAAGCTTCATTGTCATTAGATCCTCATCTTCAACTTCCTCTTTCGGTGATTATGTCTAAACGTTTTCCATCCAGCCCATACACCCTCATCTTATTTCAACATTTTTTAGTTGTCGTCACTTCACCAAGATCAACCTCAATCTAGTCTGTGATGTCATCCATTCTGCCTTTGTAAAACCTCATCGCTTGATCCTATGTTCTGTTTCTATTTCCAATACTCATATATGTCATGTTGTCTTTTTTTTAGTCCAAATTTATTGTCTGTCTCTAGTCACCGCTAACTCATCCCAATCGTTGTTGACCTAAGTCATGTTTCCATCAATCTATCCAATTTTTTTTCTTGCATCATTTTTGTTTCTATGTCTCGGATCTTCCTCTCGCATGTTATTTTTAGTGTTCCGAGGCCTTTTTGATCATCTTATCTGCATTCGAGATCCTTTCAAATCTGCATTTCCATCTTGTTGTCTAATTTTTTTGGCCCAGGTTGTCATCGACCTTCCCTCTACAGCCTAGGTCACTATCGAACCAACTAGGTATACTATATTTTATAGCAATCTAGATCAAATTTGTATGTGCCTTAAGTTTCAACACTTTTAGTTTCTATGTGCCTCAAATTCTACATATTAGCTTCTTCAATATCATTACTTTTATCATATCCTTTCTATATGGGAGTTGACTTTTTAAGGAAGTTAAGGCTTCTTGGAACCTAATTCTTAGAACATCCCCTCATCTACCATCTAATCCATTTTATTTCTAGCTTCCTTTGTTGTGCAGGTTCATCGATTTTGCAACAAGATAATCTACTTTACGCCCATCTATTTGCATCCATCATGTATTAATGTACCTTAATCCCTTGAATTTTGGAGTTGTTTGGTTTTCTTTACTATCTACTTCACTAATCTGATAATGAATAGAGAAAATTAAATCAACATTCATATTTATTATTTCTTGTTTCTTTATCACATGTGACTCTGTAATATATTAGGATTTAACAAAATTATATATTTGTTAAAATCAGCTAGAATAGTTGAGAAAGCATAATAAAATTCTCTGGAAGAATAAGAAGGTATGATATTTTCATTAGAGTGAATTCATTGGGTTGATTTATTATATCTATATTAAGAATAGTAAACTAAATTCTTGAGTCTGTAATAATCTTGGATCACAAGGTGTCATATTGAATTTGTATGAAATGAAGAAGGAAAGTACAAATCTCATAGGGCATGAAAAGATAACTTCAAGGAGTGTCATAGGGTGTGCATGATGTATCAAGAGACATTATTTTATCATCAAAGTTATGTGTGAGAGTGTTAGGAAATTTTGTGTCATGGAAAATAAAGGATTTGATGTAGGGGAGTTTTAAGACCATGATAAAAGATTTGAGAATACATGAAGATGAAGCCGGGAACTTGGAGACATATACAATCATGAGAAGATCATATTTCTTAGAGTATTAGTTCTGGGATAAATCTATGTATTCCTTCAATGTGAAAAGGGTGCGCTCAATATTTTGAGCATCAATAAGGTGTATTTAAGACTTGAAGGATACAAGAAATATGTAGTGTGTTCAAAAGATCATGTTGACAAGTAGGTAGAGTTTATTAAGAATTTTTTTTTCTCAAACAATTTATCTATGTTCAAGGTACTATGAGTAAAGATAAGTCTCCATGTAAGGTTGTACTTAGAAACGCAATGATGTTCCACATGACCAATTCATCTTTAAAAGGATATAAGTGCTAAGGTGTGCTCTTTGACGTTAAAGACTTAAAAAGAAGATATCAGATTGGTATTAAGGATTTGTTACCTAAATTGGTTAGGATTTCATGACAAGCATTATGTGATAGCTCTATGAATATTCTATAAATATTTATGTTGAATTTGATAAGCATCAAAACTATAAATTTTAGGTAGGTGTTCTTTTGTGCATAGGTCCACATCCTTCTTAAATGCATGTTTGACAGAGTATAAGGAATTTTTGCTTCATGAAGTTAGTTAAGCTTGAAAAATACAAGGGAGTATGCTATCCATGATGTTGGAAGCACTATATACTAAGAGTGGGGTTAATCATTCCTACAATTCATTTAGCATTAATTTCAGCATACATTAACATCCATCCATTCACATACATTCATCCATAGTTTATTAAGTATGCACAATACATTCAACCAACCATAACACATAAAAGAGAGCTCATAGACACAAGATTTAAGTGGGAAACCCTCAAAGAATAGATCATATTTTTTTCATACCTTATTTAATCATCACATTTGATATATAAATGGAAATATATTTGAACTAGGATAAAAAATAAACTTTAATGGAGTCCTAACTCATTACGTATCTCCTAATTCCAATTTTAATGAAATCTACTCCAAACTTTCACGAAAACTAGTGTCCATAAAAGGGTAAAATTTTCCATTTTTCAATACAACCATGACCTAAAACTATCATGGACATCTAGAACAACTCAGGGGATTAAAAATGTCAATTTATTCTTTACCTTTTTAGATAAATTTTCCACAAACTAAACTTCTTTAGAAACTTACATTTTCGGTGGGGCACACATATTGTCACATGCTCTAATATACCTTTTCTAGAAACTTGGAAGATTCCTATACAAAATTTAATCACCACTTTGGAAAAATCAATCAAGACATGATCAATATAACTCTTCTTTTCCAATTTTATCTTAGCTAGGGTTTAGCTAGTGTTTAAAAAAATTATCTTCTTAACGATCGTTCATAAAAATGAAAATAAAACCACCTCATTATTTTTGTGAAAGATTCATAACTAACCTAAGAATATATGCAAAATATATTAGGTCCCCATGCAAATAATACAATTCTAAATGAGCATTAGAAGGTCCACTTTTGCCTTAAAAATACACTGTAACTTACCCAGTTTTGCCAAAACTAGCATATCTTGCAATTGCCATTTCAGAATGACCTAATACTTGTTATGAATAATCATGAAAACATCCTATAACTATCCATATTCACCATATATATCAAATATTCCTAAAAATCTCCAGACATTAATACTTACCTATGCCAACATGCATGTTTCTTATTGCTTTCTTACCAAGGACCCCTGAAACATCACCAAACATCTTATAATTGACCTGAAACTCACCATAAAATTTAGATACACTTTCATCATGATGTTACCATAATCCACCATGACTTATTTGGTCTAAATTTCATATCTCCTTACCATTCTACATGCACCAGGGATAGGAATATGCCTGAAATGACATGACTCAACTATGAACTAATCATTTTGACCTCATGTAGACTCAAAGACACCTGTGACACATCATAAGGACCATGTTTAACATCATAAAACATTCACTCACCTTGGGAGAACTCAAACTATGACTCTACCTAGCAAACCAATCTCCACGACCTCATAAGACTTCACCAAACTTGACACTACCAATCAAACTTCATGTTTGACACTGATTTACACCTCATGGAGACTCACATGACCTCATGATACCATTTTACATCAATGGAATTGACATCAATGAAAATAAAAACACACAATGGCCAAAAATATCCCCCTTTATCATTGATGGAAACCAACAAGACCAACACCTTCATGACATGTTTTCCATGTTTTTAGTGCTTCTCTTCCCATTTGACATATATGAAAAAGGATATATAGACTACTAAACACAGAAAATGATAACACACAATGACAAAAATTACAAACCTAACCCACTTTCTAAATTAGCTCCCCATGGGATTGAATTTGGTCTTCTTAGACTCTGCAATAGCATAAGGATGATCGATGGACCTCAAAGAGCCTCAAATCAACTCCCATTGAATTGATAATCTCTCATTTTCCCTTCATATTTTTCATCCATCATACTTATAGGTCTAGATCAAGCTCAAAAGCACAATTTGACTCCAAATTCAACATGTCCACTTTTTAGACTCATTAACCCTAAATGAGACTTTAAGTGTATTTTAGATCAACTTCTACCAGCCATACACTCAACTCAATCATTATTAACAAACTTAAAATTCTCCCCCTAAATTTGTACCATCCCAATGTAGTAGAAAATTCAATTTTTGGACCACATATCTTGTTTTCATGCCTTCTAGATGAACCAAATGTTTTATCATGGTCTTGAAGCTTATTCTCTGTCTTTCAACATTATTTTAACATTGTTCTAGCCTTTTTGTGTCAATTACTTTCTTACCTCATAAATACATGAGTAAACCAACATTTGTTCTTCCCCTATAGGTCTTCATAATACCTTTTACACCTAAACACAAAGCAAAGAGAGATACCCATTCTGAATCACGTTCTTCAAGCCTATACCTATTCATTACAACTTTTCATGATGCTACGTAGCCTTGAAAATGAACATTTCATATTGATATATCAATCTTCTTCATTGAAGTCATAGATTTCCTTATTTTTCATAAAGATTGTCATCTAATCCTAAATACTTCTTCAAAGTCTCTATGATACTTCCTAACTATGATTCATACCTCAAGACTCGTTCTTAGCTCAATCACCTTTTGAAGTTCACCCTTACTTAAAAAACACACCAATATTGAACTCCTTCAGACTTTTACCATATATGATATACCTTAAATAAATCCAAGGTACTTAATATGGTGATAATTATACTCTTATACATGACTTACAACTAATGGTTTAATACACTTCGAGATAGAGAACAAAACTTTCTACAATCTCCAAATGTTGCGAAACATCATCACACACTTCTTATATCACACTCCAACATGTAGACCTCTATTATAATCTTATAATTCTCTATCACATCTTTGATATTCATCAAGATAATCTTCAACAAAAATTCTTTTATTAGACTTAAATCCTTGAACTTAGAACTTCATACTCTACCACACACTTTTCATTCCAACTTAACACCTAGACATGCTAAATGGTCTTGAATCACTCCCTTGCTCTGTGGAGCACAATTTGGTGCAAGAATAAAATCATTCAAACTTTTCACAGATCACGGTGACTTTTTAATTACACTTACTTGTTTGTTAAAATCAATAAAATCAGACTCATGATAATTCATCCATGCTTCAGATCTTCTAAGCATGGCTTAGTCATATACATACCTCTATCACTCTCTAATTTATTATTACTAGCACTTGAATACTGATGCCCTTTTCATAGAATTAGTTTCCTTGATCACAACAATCAATAATTTGTCCTTTTATTTGTCTTGAGTCATTTTCATAGTATTCTAAACATGAATTTTTAATCTTACCCATGTTTTAAACACATAGAACATGATAATACACTTATTTGACTAATTCATGCCTATTTGAGATCATATCACCTCTCTATGTTGTCATAGATCACTTCATGAATATTAGACACATTCAACTTATGATGAAAACATCTTGAAAACACCACCGTACACTTTGATTAGGTATCTACCTTGCACACTTTTTTGCAAATATGTAGGTTACCAGTATATACCTTGATCTAGTAATTAAAGCATTTTTAGATCATAGATGAACATTTTGAGAATGGAACAAAACTCACACATCTAGAGCTTAAATATTCAAGATATTATACATCTTTATCATACCTATTAATTTTAAAACCATTGAAGTATACACACTTAATTGAATAAGTCATGGTAAGGCTTGATACACTGAATTTACATGATTTTTCTTCTATCAATATTGAACCTAGAAAATAAACCCTTTTAAGAACCTTAAAGACTTTGTATCATCCATGAGAAACAAACTCTTCATCATGAATTAATTTATAAGGCATAAGGACTAAAAACACATATTTAAACCCCTATAGGTTAGCAATACAAAAATACCACCCTTAAATTTTATGGTCTTGACATCCTTAGACCATGTTCATACTACTTTGAGACTCCTTTTCATTATATTTCAAGCTTTGATCGGTACCATCCTACCTAGCTTTTAGAATCAACTTCAATATATGAAACACATCATATATTTACTTAGCATCATGAATTCACACACACATCCTTTGAATTTCCATAGAGACATTGTTTTAATTCTTAGTGACTTCACATAGATTTCTACTAGGGTACGCAATAACATAGACCTTGAGAGACAAAGATTGGACGTCAAAACCTCGAGAAAATATCATAGGACTCATTTACATGACATAAATTTCATCTAACATGAATTTTCATGACTAAATACTCCAATTTTTTTACAAGAGACTCACACACAAGATATTATTTTCACAACCTTTGGCTCAAAGACTACAAATACCTTACACAAATTTTCATGAGCTAAAAAACTCTTACAAGATCAGAATTATTTCCTCGACACCATGGACATATAATTTATAACCCAACCCCCTTAAACAATCACTACATAAACCTTAAAATCTAATACACATATGAACTAACCCAAAAATTGATTACCCAATCTGATGGAAACTTCACGAAAAGACATTACAGACCTAGATGGCCTTTATACTTAGTTTCTAATCTTTACACAAGAAAAACCTTGAATCACATATGGGTTCATAACATGACATACAATTTCAAACAAACCAAATACCATTGAATAAGACTACTAAGACACCATATCCTGATACACAATCATTAGAGACATTAAATTTGTTATCTTGATAAGTATAGAGTATCTATAATAACAACAATACCAACTCTTGGAGAAAAATTAACCAGATTTTACATATAGCCCTCATGATAGAGACTTTAAAGAATTAACAATATTTCTTGACATATGACACCATAGCACACCTTGAATGAAATAGATGTAAAGAGCTTGACCACGACAAAAAAAAACTCATACACGATCAACACATACAATATACTTGAGAGATTCCTCCAAATGTATTCTCTAATGTGTTGAGAAAAAACCGTGAGTATTTAGACCATAACTTTTACACACAAATTATTTGTAATATTGAGGCTCAAGAATACATCATAACAGAACTAATACTTCATGTGATATGTTCCAGGACTCTTTCTTCACCACGACATACTCTTAAACATATTGTGAGATACTAGATGCATTTCAAGGAAATAAAATGATAGATAAGATAAAGAAATATCTTTACATGGTTTAACTCAAATATATGATGACCCCATGAAGCCTAATGGAGACAATGAAGACATCTACAGTATACCTAGATAGCTAAAACATCCATGCTATCATAAGACCTGACACTAAGGTATTCTATCAACATTCTTAGCTTCTCCACATTCTCTTCTCTTTTACTCTTCTTGGGGACTTCATGAGCAGACAAAAAAAAATCTTGAGGTTCAAAAAGAGAAAACATACCTTCATGAGTAATAGGATCATCTTTTATCTTTTTGAGTTCTTCTTTCACTTTCTTAGCTTGTGTAGACTTGACATTATCCTTCCTTTTATAGGTATTCATTTTGACTCTACAATATCTTGCAATGTGACCTCATTTTTACACTTAAAGAAAATAAGAAAACTCTTACCTCTTGAAGCATCATTCCTTGGTTTAGAACCCTTTTGATGAAAATATTTATCTATATGTCCAATCTGATTATAACTATAACAAGCTTCTTATCATTCTTCCAAATATGATTAAGAGACTCATGATGAAAAAATTTTGTAATACGACCCTTGTTGTGACAACTATAACATGTAAAATATCTTGACTGATAGAAATTATTATGCCAACCATTTCTCTATGGAAATTTATTCTTAACGAGACCTCCTACAGTCTCCACTTTATGATCAAAAGTATTGCAAGATTAGCACACACAATTTAAATTACATGTAGATTTCATTGCATTAGGTTGCTTGATAGAATTATTGATATCTTTAACATCCTTTACCTTTGGTAGCATCACTAGGTTCAATTTTTTCAATTCCTTCTTCTTTGAATGTTCTTATTTGTAGCCAAAACCATATTTTTCATTTGTAGCTCTTTGGTTCTCCAACATGTCATTTAGGGATTCTGAAATTTTCTCTAATTTCTCATAGGTCTTCAAATTAATATGTTCCTACTCCAAATCTGATTTTAAGTATATCAACTCATCCTCATACCTACTACAATATTCTTCTTTGACCTTTAGGGTTTTAGAAAACTTCTCCATTTGTGACTCCAACAGGTTGAATGGATTGACTATGATCATTCTCCACGCATTTGATCTGATTTTCCAAGATATAAATTAATAAATGAGAAATTTCATTCTTCTTCCTATGTTATTTTCAACATCTGATGATTTACCCATGGCTTTGTGCTTCAAGAGAATCTCCTTCAAGTGACTAAACTTGATTCGAAGGACTCGTTATGATACTAATCTAATGTTGGAAGAATAGTGGACTGAGGAGGGGATTAAAAGCATTCCTATAATTCATTTAATTCATTTACCATTAATTTCATCATACATTAACATCCATCCATTCACATACATTCAACCATAACTTATTAAGTGTGCACCATACATTCAACCATAACTTATTAAGTGTGCACAATACATTCAACCGACCATAACACATAAAAGAGAGCTCATAGACACAAGATTTAAGTGGGAAACCATCATGTGAAAGAAACCACACCAAAACATAAAATTTACTTAGCCATTCTGGTAATTAAGTGAGGCACCAACCTCACAATGAGCACCAACCCCTAGTTTAGTAGAGCACTAGCCCTACAAGGAGCACCAACCCCTAGTTTAGTGAAACACTAACTCCAAAAGGAGGCTATAACACTCTAAGATGACTAAAATCCAACTCTGATACCTGATGAAAATTATATCTAATTTTTTTTTGCTAAAACTGGTGGAGATCTCTAATTCATCTCACACATATTCACCTTGAAACCCTCATTCATCTAGCTCACTCTTTCTTCCTCTTTCACACCATTTATTGGCTTGAAACACTTTATCACATCCTATCTATTAATATAAAACATGTAACACAATTCCTTAGACTTAAAATCATGCAATCATACCTGCAACTCACTAACACTAGGGTTGCACTTTTCCCTTCAGGATCACTTGTTCAAAATTGAACCTATAACATTGTTTTTATATGCTTTACTTCCTCTAAAAATAAGATAGCTCTGTGATTAAATTTTTTTATGACTAATAAATATTTAAAAAATACAAAAAAATTGATTAAAACAAGCACATATAACGCATATAAGTTGGACATACCAAAAACCATCCATCTTGCACCAAAAAGGCTCAAAACCCCATCACTAGGATGAGTAAAATCAACTAACACCAAAACCATGATTATTCAAGCTCTAAAAATCACCAAAAATGTGTAATATGAAATTTAAACATAATCCATGGTAACAATTTTAATTTTACCAATCAAATATTTCATAACATGGGCCCACATGCTCATATCCTTCACTAAACAATTATTTCCAACACCCTGTCTTCACCTTTGGGCCTCAAGATCACCCAAGAACAACTCAACTATGGAATGTGACCACTCATTGGAATCCTTAGGACCTATAGAAAAAAATTCATGTAGTTTATGTATTATAGAACATCCTTGTGTTCAAAACATATCTAGTTTCCTCTTCTCCAAATCATGTTACCCATAAAGCTATTTTGTAAACCTAATTAGTTTGCACCATCTCTGCCATTTTCAAGACACCTAACATCCTTAAATAGAAAAAAATTCATCCCTCTTCACTCTACAGGTAATAACAAACATCAAATCATCCATATCATGCTTTAATCACTTTATTCTCTCATCCTTAGAAAACATGTCCTTAAATCCCACATACCTTCTTCTTCACAAATTGACCTTAAAGAGCCATCAAATAAACTCACCAAGAAAAAAATAATACCAGTTGAAATCTCTCTAAATCACCTTTCCATAACATGTTATAAGTCCTTACCCAATGAAATCTCTACAAACTACTTCTTAAGCCTTCTAGAATTCAAGAAATGACCTTGAGCTTAACTTCCTCCATCAGACCAAAAATCACATCCAAGCTTAAAAATCATCGAACACCCTTGTACATTATTTACAAACACTCAAAACCTTCACCAAGAAATAACAACTCAGAAACATCACTTTACCTCTTGTATCCACTTATCACCATGCTAGAAAAACATCCTTCAAACTTGACCCTTGAAGAACAACTCATAACTTTTACATACCTTATCCAATCATCAATTTTATATATATATGGAAATCAATCTGAACCATGATCACAAAAATGCCTTAATGGATTCCTAACTCATCATATAGCTCTGCAATACCAATTTCTTGAAAGATTCTCAAAACTTCCCCAAAAATAGTCTTCATAAATGGTGTAAACTTTTCCCTTTTTCACTTCAACCATGACCAAAAATATCATGCACATATATAAAAAATCAGGGGCTGAAAACAATGTCAATTTATTCTTTACCTTTTTGGGAACTTTGCCACAAGCTAAAATTTTGTACAAACATAAATTTTTAGGTGGGACCCACATATGGTCATATAATCTAATATACCTTTCTATAAATATGGAAGAGTCCTCTACAACATAAAATCATCATTTTAAAAAAAAAAATCCATATAGGATCATTATACCTCTTTTTCTCTAAGTTGCTCTTAGTTAGGGTTTCAAAGTTACTTACCTTATTAATGATTGTTCATAAAAAGTGACAATCAAACCACCTAATTATTTTTGTGAAAGATTAATAACTGACATAATAATCTATTACAAATATGTCAAGTCCCCATATATAGCATACAATTCACAACAAGCATTATAAGGTCCACTTTTTCCTTAAAACACACTATAACTTTCCCGATTTTTCCAAAACTTTCATATCTTGAAATTCCCATTTTAGAATGACCTAAAACTTGTCATGAAGAATCATGAAAACATCCTATAATTTTCCATATTAACCATATAGCTAAAATATTCATGAAACTCTCCATCCATTAAAACTTACATGTGCTTACATGTTTGTTTCTCACAAACTTCTTCCCAAGGACTTTGAAACACCACCAAACCTATGAGAATTGACCTAAAACTCACCATAGACTTTAGGTAAACTATTACCATGCTTATAACATGATCCACCATGACTAATTTTTTCCAAATCTCATACCTTCTTACCATTCGCATGCACCAGGGGATATGAACAAGCCCTGAATGATATGACTCAACCATGAATTGATCATGTCAACCTTGTGTAGACTCAAAGAAACCCATGAAACATCATATGGACTATGTTTGACCTCATGAAAACATTCAATCACTTTGTTATAACTCAAACCATAACTCGCCTAGCAAACCAAGCTCCAGGACTTCATAAGACTTCATCAAACTTGACACTACAAATCAACCTTCATGTTTGACAATGATTTAAACCTCATGAAGACTCATATGACATCATTACACCCATTTCCATCAATGGATTTAACATAAATGATAATAAAGACACAAAATGGCCAACACATTAAAATCTGTAAGACCATGAAAGGTGATGTATTGGATCCATCAAGGTCTGTGTTTACAAAAGTTTAGTAACTTTCAAAGAGGAAACCAAAAGGACCACAAGATTTACATAGTATAAGAAGATAGGGGAGGTTGATTAGATTATTTATCAAGTGAAAAAGGTAATGTAGGTGATCAATATATACTAAAATATGGTGTCACGGTCTTTCTTCTAGTTCATTGAAATAAGACAAGATGATCTAAGTGAGGAAAAGGTAGGAATGTATTCCTCATCTTATTAAAATGCTATAGCGTTTTAAAGTAATTTATTACGTATGAAGGAATTATGATGACCATGATGCCTTTAAGGTGATGGCTCATGTCAAGAAGGAGCTTAAAGGTTTATCATGTTAAGAAAATGAAAAATATCAATGTTGTATGCATTGTATGAATCTTTTCTTTATTTTTGAGTGAAGGTTTTATTAAATCGGGGTTTTGAGGATTGTGAGAAAGAAAATTTATGTGCTACATTCTTGTAGGGGTATCTTTGAACATGGGGAGCATGTATTTTCTATGATTTAGGTAAGGAAGGCAACTAGAATGCTTGTATGAAAAAAACTCATGTTTGGTTGCGGGTATAATGCCTTGAAAATAGAGTCATATGATAAAATAAGTATGAAAAGAATGTAGAGATGACTGAGAATTTTTTTCATTTTGGATAGAGCGATAAAGTTGAACCATCTACATGGCATGGAAGCAAGGTAATTTTTTAGATTTTTGTATTTTTAGTTAAGTATAATGTTATAAGTCTAGGGGATCCTTAAGGAGGTATCTCATAGTGTAGTAAGGCTTCTAGAGCATGGAGGAGGTGGTCATTTTTGCACTAAAGACGTGGTTTAGAGCTCCTAGTCCTAAAAGTGGATATGCTAACATTGAAAGAAAAAATTGGGTTTTCAAGATTGAAGTAGACCAAGAGAAAGATGTATAAAAAGGATGTACACAAAATATGAAGACAAAATATGAAGAGTACATTATCATGGGAGCTTATTACATAATTATATAAGGTCCATGGATCAATTTTACTATTTTTCAGGTCAATAAGAGAGAGTACAATCCAAGGGGGTCTAATTGAGGAAGTAAGTCAAGTGTGTGCATTTTTTTCATTGTTTCATGTTGCGTTGTTATTTTCCATGCCTTGACATTTTTTCCTTTGCTATATATGTCAAAGGGAGAGAGAAGAATCATAAACATGGAAAAGTGGTCTAGTAGGTTGCCATAAGTGACAAAGGGGAGATTGTTAGAATTTGTGTGTTAGTGTTGTACTTAATGTCAATTCCATTGATGGAAAAGGTTTTCATGGTGTTATGTGAGTCTCCATGAGGCCTCTTTCAATGTCTAACACGAAGGTTGATTAGTAGTGACTAAGTTTGGTGAAGTCTTATGAGTTCCTAGAGCATGGTCTCTATATGAGTTATCCCAAGATGGTTGAAGGTAAAATAATGTTGGTATGTTGTTTCAAGAGTGTCTAAGAGTATGCATGAGGTCAAAAAGGTCAGTTCATGTGATGTCATGGTTGATTCGGCCATTGTAGGCCTATTCCTAATCCTAAAACATGTAGAATGAGATGGAGGTATGATTTTTGGAGCTTATCAGTCTTATCCAAGCATGGTAGAAGCATGATGATTGTATACAAGTAATTTATGATGATTTTCATGTCAATTCTCGGAGGTTTAGTACATGTATGAGGTCCTTGGGAAGCAAGAGGGTGGAGAACAAGCAAGATAACATGCATAAGTGAGATTGGTTAGATATTTTCATACCTATTTTGGAAATAGGTGAGTATGGAAAGTGTGAGGATGTTTTTATGATGCTTCATGACAAGTTTGTGGTAATTCCAAAGAAGGAATTGCAATATATTTCATTTTTGGTAAAGTCAAGTGTTCTAGAGTGTGATTTTGAGGAAAAAAAGGATCTTCTATGCTCATTGTGGATTGTATGTTTTTCATGGAACCCATATTATTTCAAGGATTTTTTTCCATAGAAATATTAATATTTTACAAATATAATGAGGTGGTTTTATCTACATGTTCATATGAACAATCCTTAAGAAGATAAGTTTCTTTGAAACCCTAGCTAAACCCAAACTCAAAGTGATATGGAAGACAATGATCATACTGAGTCTATTTAGATAATTTTTGAAAAATTAGTGATTTGAGGTTGTATAGGGATCCTTCACATTTCTAGAAAGGTAAGATAGTTCTTGTGACTGTATGTATCTAGGCTCCACCTAAAAATTCTTGTTTCTGAAGAAGTTCAGTTTGGGAAAATGTTGTACAAGTAAGGTGATGAATAAATTAATATCCTTTTTATCCTTGGAGTTATAATATATTTATATGATAGTTTCAGATCATGGCTGAGGCCTTAAATGGAAAAGTGTGCCCTATTTATGAGGACTAGTTTTTGGGGTAGTTTGGCGGAGTCTGTGGTAAAATTGGAATTACAAAAGCTACATGTGGAGTTAAGACTTGGTTCAATTTTTTTAGTGATCATGGTTCATATATATTTCTAATTATGTATAAAAAATTATTTTTTATAAATTAGGATGAAGTTATGATATGTTCTCTAAGGGTAAAATCTAAAGGATGTCTAGTTAAGAAGGGTCTTGAGTTTATTCATGAGGTAAGGTGATTGCTCTAAGTTATTCATTATTATTGAAGTTTTCTCAGTCATTATACAAAATTTATAATGGTGTTACATGATTTTCATAATCTTAGAAGGTATTTTGGAGGTGATGGAGCAAGTTCAACTCAAGACCAGTTCTTGAGTCCTAGAAGCCTTAAAGAATAGTTTTAGAGATGGACATGGTTGAAGCCCTTCCACTTGGATTTGAAGTAAATTTAAGGAATTATGGAAATAGGATTTATATATATTTCAAATTGTGTGTTATCTTATTCATGATGATGATATTTGATAGGTCATCTAGCTCATTTTGTGAAGAAGAAGGTTGTTTGTTTTTCAGAAAAGGATTTCTCTGGCTAGGAAATGGAGGTAGAAGACACATGATATGGATTATTTTAAGCTTGATATAAGATGGAGAGTAAATATGGATGCTTTTTTTTCCTATTTAAGGAATTTATAGGTCTTTAAAGTGGAAAAAATGGGGAAACTAGTTGAGTTTCTCTGACCTCTTTCTAGGCAGCTCATTTGGGTGAAGATGAAAGTGAGTTTGGTTTATATGTATGAATGTTTCATGAGCTCTAGAAAGCATGGATGTGTTATAAATATCAATATATTTCCAATGAGAGGTTAAATGCCACATTTTAGGTGATCTTTTTCTTATCTAGAGGTCTAAAGGTGAAGACTTGTTCCTGGAAACATCTGTTTGGTGAAAGATATGAGCCTTCTTGATAGAGTTATGAGGAATTTTATTAGTATATTCTCATTTACAAACATGGATGGTTTTTTTATGAAATATCTAACATGTTTTATGAATTTGGGATCTTGAATAATCATGGTGATGATGTTTTTACTCATTGGTGAGCCAAGTGATGGGGTTTTGAGCCATTTTTGGCTTGTTTGGTATGTTTGAGCATAAACGACCTATATAGGTCCATTTCATGAGTTTATATGAATTTAATGTTATTTTTTTGAGTTTTTTTAGTAGATATTATTGATGATGACTGACCTATTTCATGTTTGTTAGCTGAAATGCATATAAAAGTGAATTTTGAGTTCATTTTTGAACTAGTTAATCTAGAAGGGAAAATGTGACCTTATTGAGAGTGTGAAGGAGATTATAAGGCATGAAATTAGAGCTGAGGATGTTAAAAAAATATATTTATAATGTTATAGAGCATGTGTGTAAGGTCTCAAAGACAATATAGTCCATGAAAGACCAAGAAAGAGAAAGTTGAAGGAGGTGTGTTTGAATGAGGGTTTGAAGGAATTTGGAGCTGAATTATGGGATCACAACCAGTTATAGGATCAGCCTATTTTCACTTATCATACTTCTAAAAAATCTCTTATGATGAGTTATATTCATATGAGTCATTGTTTGTGAGTAATATCAACAAGAGTTTGAGGGTTGGTGTTGCTTTTGGGGTTGGTGCCTCACTAAAAAGTCTCTTGTGATGTGTAGCATTCACTTGAGTGATTTTTGTGAATAATATAACAAAAATTTAAGTATGTTTTCTTCCCTTTTAGGGTTTCCCACTTATATCTTGTGTTCATGTGTACTCTCTCTTGGTTTTTATTATGTGTTTAATTGTTTTATGAAGTTAATTCCACATTAATAGATGGATAAATGTTAATGGTGCATACATGTTAATATTAAATTATTTTAAGGTTTTAAAGAAATCATTCACCCCCTCTCGATTTATTATGCTTCCAATAATATATATATATATATATATATATATATATATATATATATATATATATATATATATATATATATATAGTGTAGTTGTTATCTTTTGGACTAACATGACTATTACACGTGTCTTGTGTAGTGCTTACATTTAGTGCTTCATTGGATCTTTTATATCATATGTTATGTCTTTTCACATTTGGATGCACTTACTTTCCATACATACATGTTATATTTTTGTTTATGCTTTTTTACTATGATTATGCCCTAAGGGCCTTTATTGTTTAGTGATACCATGAATATCCCATGTTTACAAAATTATTCCTTATGTGTGGTTTCACATCCCTTATTTTCCGGCCTAAGGGTCTTGATTGTCTTATGACACCGTGGGTGTCCCATGTTTGTAGGCACTTCATATTTTGTTTGACTGTAGACAAAAAATCATGCACTTGGGTACATTTCTAGGTCCTAATCACATACTACTATTCATATGATTCCTAAGTGAGAAAAATAGAAATTGACAACTATCTTTGGCATTTTATCTGTGTTTCTTATTTTTTTATTTTCCTTCTATACATAAAGCGAGTTAGTACTTCACTACTTTATATTTTATGAATTTGAAACCAACTCCTTGACAGGATATCAACACATAAAACATAAGAAGAAATGTATGATTATTATATTTTCATAAAAATAAATGAAGGAATTATTTCGTAGTAAATCCTTGAGAAAATAAATAATATGGAACTCCAATCCTTTCATTAGCTTTCCACTTGATTATAATTTTCAATATGATTTATAAAGCTATAGTATCCTATATATGGAAAGTGGGCTTGCATTTTTAATTAATTTTAATTCAAATAAAAATAAAATAGATTTAATATAAAAATAATAATGGTCAATTTATCTAATATAATATTTTAAAACCATTACCTCTAACAATTATGCTGAGGCATTTGCTACTCTTTATGGTCTAAGATGGGCTAATAAACATCAGGTTAAAAAGCTCTATGTGGAAGGGGAATATTTGTATATTATTAAAGCTATACAAAGGAAATTAAAGCATCATATTAATATAAACCCCATCATGGAAGAAGTTAGGACTTTAGTATCAAAATTTGAGGAGATTTGTGTCGCACATGTTTACCATGAAGCTAATGTTGGTGCTTGATTCATTAGCAAGTGTAGGAGTTTGGGCCCATCATGAGCATGTATGGCTTGATGATATGTATTTTTAGTCAAATACCAAGATTGTCCTTTATACAGAAA
Organism: Taxus wallichiana var. yunnanensis; assembly: GCA_018340775.1. Taxonomy (NCBI): domain Eukaryota; kingdom Viridiplantae; phylum Streptophyta; class Pinopsida; order Cupressales; family Taxaceae; genus Taxus; species Taxus wallichiana. Next base: position 682,105,017 of record CM031240.1, on the reverse strand, counting down.
GATGAGGAATTTTAATGTTAAGTGTGAGGGGTGGATTTGTGTAATCCTTTTCATCATTTCCAATTGTGTGGGCTCCCAAATCTTTATTGCCAGTTGGGAATTTTATAGTCAGTTTTTACTCTGGCTGGTTATTGTTGGGTTTGATTCTGGTTTTACCATTATGGGTGGAAATCGCGTTAGGGTGGAACCTTCTTCATGCACTGCTTTGGAGAGGGATTTAACGATTTGGGATATCTTTAGAAATGGAGGTGTGGCACATTTCTTTTAGAAACTTCAGGGCTTCGATGAAAATATCTCCAAGGATTTTGCACATGCCTGGAAGAATGGGGTGGTTGTTATGCATGGTGTAATTTTTTTGGTCTTGGAAGATTTTATAGGAAAATTACTAGTATGGACTATGTCTTTGCAAGGTTTTTAAAGATAGGAAGAGGTTTCAGGAAGAGGTGTTTAACTTCTTGAGTGTTGATGAAAAGATTGTTCACATGGAGGAAGAGATTGCTCGTAATTATCTGCCTTAGTGGTGGCCAGAGGTTTGTTTTAACATTATGAAGTATATTACTCTCGATGGAAAATATAGGAAACTCCACACCCAACACTTCATCATGTTAAACCATTTTTGAAGGAATAAGAAGGTCAGTATTCCCTTTTACTTATTCACTTCGTTGAGTTTGTCAATGAAATATTTTAAGGATAAAACTGTGGATGTGTTGTTGCATCAAGGATTAATCCTGTTACTCTTTAAATTTGGTACCCATGTTCCTTCTAAAGATGTTACTATCAATTTTGGGGATGATTGGGAAGATCATGTTAGTCTGGCTGATAGGTGTAAGCTTATGGCTTTGAAGGATAGGGCTAGGAAGGATTTGGATATGGTGTAGGATCTACATTTTCTTATGGGTCAGAGTAAGGATACGAGTAATGATGAGGGGTTGAATGAAGCCAATGTGTTTGTGAGATTTCTTTCTAATAAATTTGATAGTCTGGAGGATGTGGTGAAGCGGCTGAAGGTTGAAAATAAAATCTTAATTCAAGGGGCACAACATCATGGGGATGAGATAATGATGCTAAGTAATAGGGTGGATGTTCTTCAAGAGATGGTTATGGTGGGAAAAGGGAAGAAAAGAATGTATGTTGTCAGTAGCTCGGAGGATGAAGATGTGGGGTCTGGTCAAGAGGTCTCTGCAGGTCCAAGTTCAAGGACTCGGGCTAAAGAGTTTGAGGAGCTTTTTGGGACACTTTTCCCGACCATTCTTCTGTGTGTTTTATGTATGGTGGTCTTTGGTATAGCTAGGATGGTTCCTTTTTGTTCTATTTTGTAGCTCTGTTGTAGAGTCAATGTCTCCTTGACTCGAGCTGGGTTTTTCCTTGGCCTTGTTTTTTTCTATAGATGTTTTTGATGGTGTTAAATCGACATTGTAATATCTTTTTGTACATGGACCTTGGATCATTTCCAAAACTTTTATCTATTAAAAAAATATTGTAGAACCATTAAGTGTAATCAATATTAGAAAAGTATGATTCTTATTATGGGAAAAGTAGGTAGCTTCTAGGGTGATAACATCTAAGGGCACGATATGTAGGACATCAATTTTATTTTTATTTTTTTGGTTATTAATGAAAAATTGTCATTGTTTCCAATGGTGTATGATATATTAGTATTTGTTTCATAGATTATTACACTTTTAGGCCTCCTGCTCAATTCCCCACCATTTCTATACACTTATATTGTAGACAAAATTAAAGAATTAAAAGTATGGAATCTTATGAGAGGAATTGATATTGAACACCAAACGTGTAGTTTTTTCTATAATAATTTAATAGAGAATGTGCTTAATTTTAGTAATTAATACAACTATAATCTCAACGTATTTTTATAATTCTTAAATCTATACATTTTATATATCTCTATTCATGCATGTTGGTAGTCAATATGTTGTTAATGTTCCATAATATAATGTTTAAAAAAATTAAAGTGTCCTATTTCCCCAATTATTACTTGGAGGAATTAAAACCCTTAATAATCTTAGTGATTATTGAAATGGTCTTGAAAATGGTCAAATGACACTAAAATGCATAACCAATTCTTATAAATGTAAAAATAAATCATCGATAATGATCTCATATTCTTGGCCATTAAAAACCTCATTCATTTCCTTTAATTCTTTAGCAAATCATGAGGAATCTACTCCTCTTGGTTAAAACCCTAATTCGACATCAACTCTTTAAAAACCTATAAAATGGGGTATACTAGTTGTGGCTTGTACTTGTAGACACAAAATATATGCACTTGGGTACATGTCTAACTCCTAAAGCATACTACTATATACATCATTCCTAAGTAAGAAAACTAGTGGTGAAAACTATTTTTGGCCTCTTTGCTTTATCTCGTGGTTTCTTTTTGGTCTTACACATCTTACAACCTTGTCAAAACTTAACTTATTTATCTTTTATGGCCTTGGACATTATCACCTAGTTAGGACACTAGTGCCAAGGAGCTCTTGTCCATCTGTGTGATCCTAACCTTCTCTACCATTTTCTCTCTCTTTTGGGAGTATTTTACTTCTTGGGAATATTTTAACACTTTAGGTCAGCCCTTCCAGTTGTTAATTACAAAATTAAAACAAGGGAATAATGTATATACTTAGTTACTTCTCCAAAATCAAGGGCCAAACACTATCTACTATCATGGGTCCATAAGCATCCATAAGCACAAGAGCATTATCCATGGGCCCAACACTATCTACTATCTATAATACTTAGTTACTAGCATTATCTACTATCACCTAATATTGCATCCATAAGCACAACAACATTACAAAGCATCCATCTAGTACACCCGTCAAAGGAAAAGGGCTACATCTCTTTGCATGTTAATATTACAAGGGATTGAGGGGGTGAATCGGTGCATTAAAACATTAGTTCATTTCCATTCATCATTCCTTATCATTAATACAATAATTCAATCAAACATAAACCATATGTGTGTTTAATTAAGCATTGAATCAACCATACACACTAGTAGAGTGAGAGAGTACACAAGAACAACACATTTAAACAGAAACCCTCAAGGGAAACAAAATTCACCGAAACTCTAAATATATTACACAAAGCAAACAAATTTAGTGAAACACCGCCCTAGTTTAGTGAAGCACCAACTCCATAAGGAGGATAGAACCCCCTAAGATGATAAAACACCAACTTCACCACATTTATATGAATATATATGATATATTTTTGTGTCACAACTGATGGAGATAATTAATTCAACTCACAAAAAACCCTTTCAAACCCTCTTTTCTGATCTTTCATTGATTGATTTGACTTCAAACCCTTTTGTACATACTCTTGAACCTTATTTAGTCTATTGAATACACTCTTAGCTCTTATTTTATACATTTGAACCTCTTTCACTCTCTCAAGAAGCTCGCACTTTTCCCTCTAATTTCACTAATAAAATTTGATACCAAACATGTATTTTTATATTCTTCCCAACTCAAAAACATAACATGACTCGAGTCCTTACCCAAGATCTTGACCACTACAACTTAGAAATATCACACTCATAAAATGGACCCATGTAAGTCATCCATTCACAAAGAAAACAAAACAAGCCAAAAGAGCCACAAAACCCCTTCACCTAGCTCATAAAATACCTCTAAAATAATCACAATGATTATTCAAGCCTCAAAAGGACTCAACAATTTGAAATAAAATATAACAACATCATCCATTCTCACACATTACCTTTTAAAAATCATTTTATTCATAACTCTATCAAGTAATCTCATTTCATACTCAAAAAAATTGTTTCTAGGAACCATTCTTAACGTATGGAGCTCCGATCACACAAGAATGCCTCAAATGGTTTATCTTCATGGTTGGCCGATGGTAGAGGACTCTCCATTTTTCTATCAATTCTATATCATTTCTCCCTTTGTACTTGGGTTTTTTTGGTCCCCTAAAAACCATACTCATTTTACCCTATCTATAAAATAAAATAAAATTATCATTGAATGATATTTTTTGAACATGGTGAATTATATGAAAGGATCCTAAATATCTAGTTGGAATTTCAGTAACATGGTGGATGAATTTACTAATTCGATCAATTTTTTTAGAGAGGTTAAGGTTAACCACATCTTTAGATGGAGTAGTAGTTGTACAAACTTACTAGATAAAAAAGGTGTGGAATGGGTGTATAAAATTAAGTGGAACTCATTTAAGAACATTCACGATGATGTGAGAAAACACTAGACAAAATCCATTAGGATTATATGTGACGTGTATGATAAAGTGAATTATTTTATATTTAGTTACAATTTCACTTTGAGGTTGAGTAGTAACACTCATCATCACATGACAATTAGAGGGAGATACTAAAGTTTCACCCATACGAATAGTCATTGGAAAGAGTGGGAAGGAAAAATTTGGTGGATCCATTTTTAGAGTGGAGGCGTATACAAGTTGGGGAAAAAAATTTTTATAGAATAGAACAAAATGGTTCTTTTAGGTTCCATTTGGTTCAAATGAAAGTATAAAATTACTATGGGGTGAAATACTTCATCAAGCCCACATCATGCCACAACCTAGAAAACAATAAAATCATATGGTTTATCCTCAAAATATATGGCTTACCATTTATATTGAGTGTATCAATGGAAATGAACCCTATATGGCATTGGAATTTTTCAATGCACGGAAGATGGGAATTATGACTATCATAGGGGCCATTATTGAAGTAAAACAAGAAGTTATGGGGAACAACAAGAATGGTTCTTGAAGGAATGAATATTTACAAAGATAGGAGTAAATCTAAACCTTTTACAAGATAACTATATGAAATCATAAAATAGAGGATGGGGTATTGAAAACATCCCTCCATTTCCCTTGGGTGGAGGTTTGTCTACACATTATGAAATATGTCACTATGGAAGGTAAGTTTCATTAAATTAATACTCATAACTTCTCTTTTCTTAATCATTTTCTTCATGGAAAAATGATGGGAATAAATGGATTCTTGTATATTTCTCACCTGGATTTGATTAAAGACTATAAACTTGAAAACTTTGAAGTTCCTATCCACCATGCTCTAATTTTTATACTTTACAAATTGGTAAAAATTACCATTCCTAGTAATATGGGTAGGAATTAGGGAAAGGAAAGAAATTTTTGGATGAGGGGTATCCCTCACAACATATAACTAAGGGGAAGGGGTATTTACAAGACCATTTAAACTTGAATGAGAAAAAGGTTAGGATAAGAAGTATGTAGAACAAGGAATTAAAGGAAGATGAGGAGGAGGAATGTAAGTGAAAAATTGGTATCCATTGAGGAAAATTTGATATGGTGGGTGGTTATTCAAGAGGAAATGAGAAATTAAATGTTCAAACTATGTTCTAGTGTACTTTTTATGTTTAACGTGACCTCCAAAGGAGGATTTGTGTTATACATAAAGATGGGGATATCCAACTCAAAATTAGAAAAGGCTTAGTGGTAGAGGTTAAAAAAATAAAGAGATAAAGTAGATGTAAAGGGAGATGCATAGGATGAAAGAGATAAATTTAATCTTGGAGAAAAGATTGGAAATCATGGACAATATGAAGGTTGAGAAAAAATGGATGAATTACACCCAGAGAGAAGATGATGTTAGTAGTAATGATAAAGAAGCTAAAAATACAAAAAAGAATAAAAATAAATAAAATGATGTCTCACCATAAAGAGGTTGGTCCTAAAACACATACCAAATGAATTTAGAGGAAGAAGATGGTTTAAATGGAAGAAAAATATTTGGCCGAGAGTGTGGAAACGGATAGCCAATGATTCCACTAAGCTCTTTTATTTTTAGGTTTTTAGTACACGGTCTCTAGTTTCTACCTTTTTGCTAACTATTTATTACCCTTCTTCTAAATAACGTTTTTTTGGTAAAAAATGGTTATGGGTTGTTGGAAAAATCTATTTTGATAATGTTTGTAGTTTTTTGTTAGCGGGTTTTCATGGCCTCATCTTTTATGGTTATATAAGGTTTTTCAGTTCCTTTCAAACTACTACTTTTTAACCTAATCAAATAAAAGATAAGAAGAAATGTATGATTATTATATTTGCATAAAAATAAATGAAGGAATTATTCCGTAGTAAATCCCAAAGAAAGAAAGTAATATGGAATTCCAATCCTTTCATTAGTTTTCAATTTGATTTATAAAGCTATAATATCTGATATATGGAAAGTGGGCTTACATTTGTAATTAAGTTTAATTTAAATTAAAATAAAATAGATTTAATCTCATAAAATAATGGTCAATTTATCTAATACAATGTTTTAAAACTATTAAATGTAATCAATATTAGAAAAGTATGATTCTTATTATGGGAAAGTAGGTAGCTTCTAGGGTGACAACATCTAAGGGCATTGATATGTAGGACATCAATTTTAGTTTTTATTTTTTTTTTTTTTGGTTATTAATGAACAATTGTCATTGTTTCCAATGGTTTATGATATATTAGTATTTTTTTCACACATTATTACACTTTTAGACTTTTGCCCCCTCAATTCCCCACCATTTTTATACACTTATATTGTAGAAAAATTAAAGCACTAAAAGTATGGAATTTTATGGGAGGTATTGATATTGTAACACCAAACATGTAGTTGTTTTCTGTAATAATTTAATAGAGAATGTGCTTAGTTCTATTAATTAATACAACTAATATCTCAATGTATTTTTGTAATTATTAAATCTATACATGTTCTATATTTCTATTCATGCATGTATATAGTCAATATGTTGTTAATGTTCCATAATATAATGTTTTAAAAAATTAAAGTATCCCATTGCCCCAATTATTACCTAGAGGAATCAAAACCTTTAATTTTCATTCATTATAATATAACAGATCACATAAAATTTAAACATAGACATGAGTGATAGGTATTAAAAGACATGTCTAGATAGTAGGAGAAATCAACCATTAGATCATAGAAATAAGAAAAAAATCTTAGCAATTTTTGAAATAGTCATGAAAATGGTCAAACGACACTAAAATGCATAATCAATTCTTATAAATGTAAAAATAAATCATCGATCATGATCTCCTAGTCTTGGTCATCAAAAACCTCACCCATTTCCTCTAATGCTTTAGCGAATCATGAGGAATCTACTCCACTTGGTTGAAACCCTAATTTGACATCAACTCTTTAAAAACCTATAAAATGGGGTATACTAGTTGGGGCTTGTACTTTTAGACACAAAATCTATGCACTTGGGTACATGTCTAGGTCCTAAAGCATACTAATATATACATGATTCCTAAGTAAGAAAAATAGTGGTTGATAACTATTTTTGGCTGTTGGCTTTCTCTCGTGTCTTCTTTTGGTCTTACACATTTTAAAGCCCTATCAAAACTTAAATTATTTATCTTGTATGTCCTTGTACACTAGTGCCTAGTTAGGACACTAGTGCCAAGGATCTCTTGTCCCTCCTATGCGCTCCCGACCTTCTCTACCCTTTTCTCACTCTTTCGGGAGTCTTTTACTTCTTGGGAATATTTTAACACTTTGGGTCAGCCTTCCAATTTTTAATTACAAAATTCAAACAAGGGTATCATATATATACTTAGTTACTTCTCCAAAATCAAGGGCCAAACACTAGCATGATCTACTATTTCCTAATCTTGCATCGATAAGCACAAGAGCATTACAAAGTATCCATCTCGTACATCTATACAAGGGAAAAGGGATACATATCTTTGTATGTTAAAATTACAAGGGATTGAGGGGGTGAATTGGTGCATTAAAACATTATTCCATTTCCATTCATCATTCGTTATCATTAATACAATCATTCAATCAAACATAAACCATATGTGTGTTTACTTAAGCATTGAATCAACCATACACACTAGTAAGAGTGAGAGAGTACACAAGAACAAAAATTTAAATGGAAAACCCTCAAGGAAAGAAAATTCACTGAAACTATGATTACATTACACAAATAAAAAAAAAAATAGTGAAGCACCGAATTCAAAATGAGCACCAACCCCTAGTTTAGAAGATCATCAACCCTACAATGAGCACTAACCCCTAACTTAGTGAAGCACCAACTCCATAAGGAGGATACAACCCCCTAAGATGATAAAGCACCAACTTAACCACCTTTATATGAATATATATGACATATTTTTTTTGTCACAACTGGTGGAGATAATTAGTTCAAATCAAAAACTTTAAACCCTATTGAAACCCTCTTTCTTGATCTCTCATTGATTGATTTCACTTCAAACCCTTGTGTACATACTCTTGAACCTTATTTAGTATTTTTAATACACTCTTAGCTCTAATTTTATACCTTTGAACATCTTTCACTCTCTCAAGTAGTTTACACTTTTCTCTCTAATTTCACTAATAGAAATTGGAACTAAACATGTATTTTTATATTCTTCCCAACTCAAAAACATAACATGCATTAGTCCTTACCCAAGATCTTCTCCATTACAACTTAAAAATATCACACTCATAAAATGTACCCATGTAAGTCGTCCATGCACCAAGAAAACCAAACAAGCCAAAAGAGCCACAAAACCCCATCACCTAGCTCATAAAATACCTATAAACTAATCACAATGATTATTAAAGCCTAAAAGGACTAAAAATTTTAAATAAAATATAAAAACATCATCCATTCTCACACATTACCTTTTAAAAATCATTTTATTCATAACTCTATCAAGTAATCTTATTTCCTACTTAGAAAAATTGTTTCAGGAACCCATCTTTACCTATGGGGCTCCAAATTAGATAAGAACGCCTCAATTATGCTATGTAACCACTCATCCTAAATAAATGTACCTATAAAATGCATCCATTCTTGTTATAATTCATAAAACATCTAACAAATAAAACAACACTTACTTTATTCTTCACCAAACTGAACGACCCGAGAAAGCATTTTTGGAAAATCAATTGGTTTGCACCCTTATTAACACTTTCAAGACATAAATTCATTAATTAGATATGAAATTAATCCATTTTAAATCTCTAATAGATATAAAGGATCGATAATCCGAAAAATTATCCTTCTACATCAATCTTCTCAACCAAGGCAATGCTTTATCATGAAATAGTCAAAATTGCTTTTAAAAAACTTAGATGGATCACCTATCAAAACACCTTAGAAAGAGAAAAATTATGTAGCATTTTAAATCTGAATATACTTTCCATAAAATCTTACATTTCCTTCCAACTCCAAGTGGAAGGCCTTGACCAGTCAATCTCTGAAACTACTCAAAATGTCTGTTTGACCCAAAGACTAGTCTTCATAAGTAGGGAACACTTTTCCCTCTATGAATTCAACCATGACTTGAAACTATAATGGATATGCAGAAAATATCCCAAGATCCAATCAATGTTAATTTATTCAGTACCTTGATAAACAACTTTTCGACAAACCGAAAATATACGAAACTTTCTTGTTTGAGTGGTGTTCACATACTATCACAATATATAATATACCTTTATGGAAAGGTGGAGGAGTCCTATATAACCTCCAATAAGCATAATTGAAAAAAAAATCAATTATGGGAACCTACCAAGAATAAATTATCCATCGTTATTGATCTAGGGTTGAACTATGGTTTTAAATAACTTTACCTTCTTAACGATTGTTCATAAAAACTAGACAATCAAGTGACCTATTTATTTCTTCAAAATAGTATCATATCTATGGAAATACATACCCAAAAACCTATGGATCCCATGTGAAGTACAAATGCACAAAGTGAGCATCTGAAGTTCACAATTTGAGCTATATTTTCCTTCTCAAGCACCATGTTTTTCCTAAACTGATGTAACTTGCATAATTATCATCATAGAAACCTAATTTTTTTATCACACCTCTAAGACACACCTTTTCACAATATCAAATAATTAGGCTATCTCATATAGGTTTGTATCTTTATATCCTCTCTCATTTGCATGACTATTCCTTAAGTTTTTATATGGTTTAAGTTAAGTCATAGTAAGGTAACCTCATACCTCATCATGAAATCACTCAAAAGGTATTAAAAACTTTAAGACACCATGTATCGCTTACCTACATGCATCCATGAGATCACATCGCTTTATAGCTCATCCTCCTACTCCATTAGGGATCTAGGCACCTAGATTATCTCTAGACGAGAACATGTACCCAAGTCTTCCACTTGTACCTTCACTCTAAAACTCATGTGTTTGTCCAAAACTCTCCAATCATGGTCTTTATTCTCCTCAAGTCACCATGAAAATATAATCACCATGCTCTATCACCTAGGCTTGTTAGGTCACCTAACTAGATTTTCTAGACCAAGACAATATTATTGAATCCTTTCATGCAATCATGAAATAACATGAATGTCCATGTCACCATCATACTAAGAACCTTCTATAATACCTCCATCATCCTCTTTTTCTTTAATGGGATTTTACATTAATGACAACACCTATACTCACACATAGAAACATTACATACACAATATATGAGGGGAAGTCTATTCTATTTTATCCAACACATTTACGTACTTGGAGAATTCTAGATCTATCCCACTATCGTAGTGTAACTTGAACAAGGTGAACTTAGGGAATGATTACAATAAACACATCCACACATAACTACATAGAGTCTAAAATTTAAGGTAGTGCTCGATACTAAATTCACTCTTTGGGTGACCATCAAGGTCGGTATGAATCCACATTCTACATAGTTTTTATTAGATTTGATGTGGTTTTGGGCATGTGCAGCTAGGTATATCTTGTTTTAGGTTACATATATAATTAGAAATAGTATATCAAAACTAGAGTTACAAAATGGAGATAACAACAAGCTCCTCCTACATAGAAAAGGATAGAGCATGAGACTTGATGGACACTAGTGCCTAGATCAGTCACTAATGCCTAGATTTTCCTTACTTCCCATGGGTGTTCTTGTCCTACACATTTTTGAGTTCCAAAACTTCTAATGATATTTAACGAAATTGATTAGAGTCTACTTCAATTGTTATCATATCTAGATCATCTCTAGATTGTGCAAAATCGAGATAAGTCACCATCTCTCTCTCTCCCTCCATTTCATAGGGTTTCACATTATTATTTTCTCGTTGCTTGTCCATTCACTACATATTATCATTTTATATCATTAATTACATTAGTTAGTCAAAAATAGATTTAATTCAATTTATATTAAATCATTTGGTGAACCCGACTAATTCAAACCTACCTTCTAAACATGCATCATATCCTCTCCCCTTCTTATGCATTTATGGACTAGTCCACTTACCCGTCCTACATACCAACCATGGCTTCTACCACTTATAATTTTATGCAAGTTCATACCTAACATCAACCACGCTTCAATACTCTAATGTTTGATCTAACAATTAATGTTGTCACCACTCAATGCAATAGGAAACCAGTGAATCCACCCCCATAACAAAGTAAGACACATCCTACTAAGTGTTCTAATAAATAAATTAAAAAATAAATTATTAATCCAAATCCCCTAAAAGGGACATACATTGCAATACTTTAAAGGCTTATACAAGATTATCTTATCATATTACCACCAATAAAAACACCCACTCCACATATCCATAAACATTCTTGATACATCAAAATAAAACACTGTACCTACCATAGAAGTCCAAGTCATAGCACTAAGTGTTATAAATCTATTAAATCTATAATCCAATGAATCTTCCTCGTCAATGTTCTTATCCCATAATATTACTATCCCAAGCCATCATCAATATCATCTGCACCTCCACCCTTGTCGGTATCCTCACTAGCATTCACAAGATAAGGGGGCATCCTCAATCTCGTATTAGCAAACCTTTTACTGAGACCTCTCTCCAAAATATTCCCTCGAAAGTCTTTTAATCTCATTAATATCTACACCCAAGTCACTGGAAGTGTCCTCACTAACATTTATAGGACAAGGGGGTCATCCTCAATTAGATCTTGAAATGTTTTCTCATATGTCTTCTTGTCACCTTCCATTGAAGGTCCCTCATCTCAAATCAATACGGTTCACCCACCTACATGAATCAAAAATCATCATATACAAAGAAAAGGTAAAATTAAAGCTTCATCATCTACCCCTCCTTATCAATCGTCCTCTCATATCTCATCTTAATTTGCATTAGCTCCTTTTTCAAAGGTTCCACATCCTCCTTTATTTACTATATACTCAATCAATCAACATCAAATATTTCATCATACTAGGCTAAAAGAAATCATTCCCTTCAGTTCATGTTATCTCTATCCATGTCCTCATGCTTGGGGGTATCCTCTCTATTGAGATTTTGTAAATCTTACCATGTATATCTCCACCAAACCTATCTTCTCAATCCAATCAAAATGCCAATACTCTCGAAAGGAGTAAAAGTGTAAATTTTCCCCTAACTAGATTGATCCACATGTCATCAATCATAAGTATGGGTTAGGAGTTTACCGTTTATCCTCCCTTGATGGTACACCTAAAAGGGAACCTCTTAATTCCTTGTACTTATGTATTTTCTACTTTTAACACATCGATCATCATGACGGTGGAGTTACATCAAAGATCTTATTTCATCACCAACTAGCCATCTAATTATCCTAATGATATGAAAGTATGTGGTCTTCCAAAATATCCTCAAAAACCTTAAATATGAGCACCAAAAATATGTTCATTGCATCTTTCACTTTGGACAAGTTCCTCTTTAGCATGAACCTCTCAATCATTACATTTATCCACGTTGTATACCAATTGAATACATGTCTTGTGGCATGCATGTGTAGTATGTGTACACATTTATTCCCCTCCTTGAAATTTTTATTAGGTTATTCTCTCATCTCAAATAAATTAAAAATAAATAAACTAATCCCTTAAAGGAAATCTATCAAATATAAAAATCCTATAATTAAAAAAATAAGTAGATTGATCCCTCAAAGGACAGCTACCCATCAAAATCAAAGACTTATCCCTTGAAGGATGACTATCTAAAAGAGAAAAAATTAAAAAAGTAAAAATTGTAGACCACTCCCTTGAAGGATGGATACCTGTGTAAAAATGCTTCCTTCATTGATCAACCTTCGACTTAAAAATACGAGTCATCCTAGGAAAGAATCCGCATCGATCAACTTTTCTTTCAAATAAAAAATTCCTTCATCGATCAATTTACATCAAAAATAAATCTATAGATAGGGAATATCTCTATGAAACTTGATTGAAAGGAGAACCTACCCTCTGCACAATCTAGATATACCACCCTTCCTATTTCCTAGGAAGGTACAATTTTCACTTCCATATTTATCCTAGATCCTATATGTGACCACCCATTGTTAGGAATTTATCAACATCTGTTATAAGCCCAAGAGATCAAAATCCTTCACACCATTTCATCCCATCACATATGTATCAAATCTAGTATAAAATACATCTTTCCACGTTTCATTCTTGACCATGGTTAAGACACACAAAAATCATTTTAAAATTAATATCAAATAGCCCATTATATTAAAAACATAACTTTAAAAGCTATCAACCATGATTCAATATCCATAGTATCCTAAGAACATCTCATTATTACATTATTGTGTCAAAAATTTGATCTACTCAGTAAAGAAAATGTATGTCAACCGACTACCTCCTCAAGTGTGTTACTTCCTAACCACTTTGCCGGGACCCACGTCCAATCCTTGTAATCCCACCAGTATGGAAACATAAAATTATGGTCCTTTTACCTCTTCAAATAGTCATTACATTCCTCATTGTCATTGAGTTATATGCCTATAGGGCATGAACCCATTAGTTCCCCTATCACTTGAATTTTTGAACTCATAAGCCCGCCTTTGTGGCAACATAATTTTTTGTCCTTTGACCATGTCAAACCATCGTTAAGTCATATGTCTATAGGAAACAAACCCATTACTTACCCTATAATTTTACTTCCTAACACTTTGGTAAGCCCACCTTTGTGGAAATGTAAATTTTGCTCCTTTGACCTCATCAAATACTCATTTTACTAAACACTAGCACCTTTGGTAAGCCATAATTTTATAGGAGACAATCCCTTTGGTTCCCATATCACTATTGTAGTCATTTTACCCCCATCACAAAGGAAATAAATCCCATGCACACCGGCCTATCACCCAGCGGACACTTTGGGAACTCACCGAGGCACGTGTAGGCGCCTAGTCTCTCTTTATGTGAGTTTAGTGGGAAAAATCATCTATGATATGAGTTTAAGAGTTTGGAAACGAAATAAAATATATAAGCACCATAGAGCTTAGAACGGCTTCTAGATCCTTACAGTTATTCTAGACATAAAGTGCTTAACAGATTAAAGAACTTACACCAATATAGAAAGGAAATCATACAAGCATTCATACTAGTTCATAAACATAAATGAGAAATAACTATGAAGAAGGATGTATGTATCAGAACCATTAATGCTCATATTCATATCAACTTGGTAACCTTATTACATTCATTAGGCCATTACAGAATGTCACAGAAAGGTAGACCGTAGTCCTGCATTATAACTGGACTTATATAACTAGGCCCTCAAAAGAAAATTTATAATTCCCAACCCTTGATACATCCTTTCCTACCCTTATTTTCCCAAACTGGCAAAGTCCTTGTATTATTTCTGCAGAGCTCCACCCTCTCTCTATATGTTATGTTTACTTCAGTAGGTACTTGTATATATAGCCTCTTTGATCTGCCAACTCATTCTCCTACGGCCTCAGATCCATCACCAAGTGTCTGAATGTGGTCCTCCAGGAGTGCATGCTCCTCCAGGCCTAAGCTCACCACTTTGTGCCATGATTTCCTTCTAGAATCCTCTACCGTAGGATATATTCCTTCATGTTCCAACCTATTGCTAGACTGGCACCTTATCCACTCCGTATGTGTAGTCGGGTCACGCCTTTCTCATATCCTACCCAAAATGCCCAATATGGCTAAGTCCTGGAACCTTGTCTTTGTCCACGTGCGCACCATGGGTTTCCTTAAACCCTTTCCTACGTGCCTTCTCCTTACATGCCTTTCTTCAACTAGGCCTTGCGCACTATGCACCATTTTATACTTAGCCAATATTTCAGGGGCCCAACATCACCCCACACTATGCCTTCTCTTTACCCACGGAACACTTCTTAAATGAATAAGGAATCATAGTAGGCTTACACCTTGGAAAAAGAATAAGGGGATGAAGAATTTGGGAAAGAAGAAATAATGGGACAGTGATGGTATCACTATAATAAACTAGGAAAATATTTTTGTAAGTCAGCCTCCAACTTGTTCCAGGAGTCGACTTCATTATGTTCCCTTTGACAGAGATCACCCACTAAGGTGCTCACCTGATTAAAACATATCCCATCCCCTTGTGCACTCATGGTGTCAACAATCTTTTCTAACTCCTTGCCTACATCCTCCAGCACATCCATCCTTCATGTAATCTGTGGGTATAGTTCCTTCAACTGGTTTTTGATTGAACCCCTTAAGGTTTCAATGGCATCATATTTCTATTTGACCTTGGCTAGGATATTTTCCGCTCTACACTGTTTCCCTTTTTTTCTCCTAGAACTCTTTAAGTTCTACTTCATCATTAGTGACCAACATACTCACCACTTTGTCCCTGTCTACATAGTTATCATATGCGGCCTCAACATTCTAGGAGGCAATCTTTACATCAACAAGGACCTTGTTGTATTCTTCTATGAGCACCATGACTTTCAACTTATCCTCCTTCTCTAAGTGCACGGCCACTTCTTCTATAGACTCCAAAGCTAGTGGTTGTCTCTCCATGGTGAGGGTTCTTGTTAAGTCCTCCAGGCATTCCAGGGAAGATGCATACTTCTACGCGATAGGTGCTAGGTCCAGATGCTTCAACACTATGGCATCTGTAATGGACTCCACCTTTTTGTAAACTTCACGCACTCTAGCCTTCTCATCCCTTAACTCACACTGCCACTAGGTGCTAATCAGCTTCTCTTGGCTTAGCTCCTTTGTCCACATAGTTAGCTCTTCCTCTTTCTTCTTTAGTTCATCCTCCAGATCTTTGATTTTATCATTCCACCCAAAGAGTCTATCTTCGACCTCAACGAAGACCTTGTTGAGCATGTTGCACAATTGTTCATCTGAGAGCTGCTTGAGCATTCACCAATGGGTTGTCTCCTTTTGATTCTGGAAATGTTATAATTACCCCATTGCTTACTTTGAATTATGGCTCATAAAGATGGGACTCAAATGCCCATGAGAGCATCTTCCTTGTCTATGGGTAAGCAGCCTCCTTATCAAAAGATGACATTGCCACGAGCTCCTCTACTTGGAATTGTGCTTTGGAACCATGCACGCAACACTTTGTTGGGGTCATTAATATAACCCATCCCTAGCCTCTCCTCCTCCATACACCTTCCTCCCATGCACATGCCCTTAGGAATAACTATAGTCAAAGTGGGGCCTCCATTGCTTTACCATGGTCCTTTTCTATACTCTCTTCCTTATCCTCATTCAACACTAGCTCAGCGCTGCATTCCAACTCCTCTTCCACCAAGGTCTCAATGATCTTTGTTGCTTCTCCTTCTACCACCTTGGTTATCTATTCCTACGTAAGGTTTGGAGTCCTCTATTTCGCACACCCCAGATCTCCTCACTTCTTCCTATGTCCTGTGTGTCTTCTCCTGTTGACTACCCTTGTGCCACACGAAACAAAACCCCTGTTCTTCTTCTCTTGCATTCTTCTTTTGAATCATGCACGTTGAAGATGGGTGGCTCTTGATCTCTTCCAAGATCATCTTCTTCACTACCATCTTCCTCATTGTCATCATCCTTTTCACCTATGTACCTCTCCAAACTCTCAATTTCTTCCGAGGCGGTCTCTTCTTCTACCCTCTACTTCTTCCTAGTCGGGGATTCTGGTGTGGGCAACTTTATCTCTTCTACTCCTGATGACTCCTTGTCTAATGGATTTTCTGGCTTGGGATTCTTCTCTTTGATTATGGACTTCTTCTTGTGTGAGTAAATATTAGTTCTAGCACTTGTCTCGGGGAACCTATTACCTGTGTACCCACCACACTTGGTATTTTCTTCTCTTGTTATTTTTCCTCCCGCTTAAGCACGATTCTTTTCTGTTAGTCAGGTCCTTAGGTATGGATATCTCATTCTCTAGATATGTTCCCTTCTTAGCTTTGGGTCTTATGCGGAGGTATATGTGTGCCGCGGACCCTCTTGCAATGGGAAAATTCATGGGTCTCACCATTTAGACCTCATGTGACACATACCTCTCCACGTATGTGTGCTTATTGGGGTAGACCAACCCTTTGTGTATTTCCTTGTGGTCTGATCCATATTACCAAGGTCCAACCTCAACTTCTTGGATTCTCTAAACTTGTTCACTCCCACTTGGAAGTGTTGAGTTGTGAAGGCAAAGGGGAGCTTGCACCATGGGCTCCATGTCTCATCTGTCAGTTTGAATCTTCCTAGGAAGAAATGTTGGTAAAAAACAATATTTTCCTCTCCCTTGGTGGTTGTTGGAAATTATTCAAGGATCCTCCATTCCACCCCGAACATGTTCCTCAGGCACGTATACCATTTCTCCAAGCGTGCTGATGCGGGAGCATAACTTGTAGAGACCATAACTTTTGATCCGACCGTTGGATCGTCCTAAAATTTTACAGGGTGGTAGATATACATTAGTACTATCTGGGGTCAACTATGCCTACAAGGTTATGCTCATTTTGGCACGTTTTCAGGCTCAGATTCCGTCATCTAGTGGCCTAAAATTGGCTCCGAATGTTTTTTCCGCTTTTGACTAGGTCTTAGAACTTTAATAACTTTTGTTGTGCTTGTCAAAATAAGTCCAAATTTTGTGTGAGCCCTAATTTATGAATGCATATTTGGCACACAAATTTTGGGGTCAATCTGAGTTGTTTTACATTTTAGGGTTTTTTGGCATTTTAGGGTTTTTGGCATTTTAGGGTTTTAGAGTAGTCTTGAAATAAAAGGAGAATTGTAATGATGTAATAGATCAGTGTGAATTCTAGAATGAGAAGTAAGCTATTTTGAAACTCCTGGTTTTATTTGCAAAGTTTTTATGTGTGTTTTTGGAGGTATTTCAACCTCTTGCAGATGGATTCACATCACGTGCCTTGTGCATGATCGTCATAATGTCACAGGAATACTTTTCAAATCTCTTTGCGGGTGAAGGGTCCGTAGAAGGGTAATCCCACATGAATTTGTTTAAAGAATCTGGAACTCCAATATCTAAAAACACAATGGTTAGCAGGACATTACTAAAAAGGATTTTTTCACCTTCCTTCGCACTGCTGACAATCTCATCCGCGATGAATGTAGACAAGTTATAGATGGTGCCCTCTGAAATTTTCCTACAAACATGCAACCATGCCTTGTTAACCTGGGTCCATCTCTCCTGGCCATTTATCTTTGTTACAAGGTGTGCGGCCATCTTCATCACTAGGTCCTTGATGTATATGATATCATAGTACCTCAACCCCTTTTTGTATGCATAGGCGGCGATAGTCTCCTTAATTTCCTCTTTGTCACTTAAGTCATCCTCTAAACTATCTCCTTCACATATGAGGCATGTGAAATGCGAAATGAGCTAAGGGGTAATGTGCATCTTGCACCCTGTGAAGTGGAAGTAATCTTCATGCACACGTGACATCAACCATTGGTATAGGCACTCAGGCTTCCCGAAGTAGGGAAACTCAAAGAGTTGTAATAACCTAGACTTCTCCAAATTGACCTTTACGTCATCGTCATAAATGGGAAAACCCTCCCTCTGTTGTCCTTTTATTTGTTGGGTGCACTAACTCCAACACCATATCCTTCTCGATTGTGCTCAAACAATGATTTTAATCATTTATAGACATGTTTCTCAAATGGGACTCCCACTCCTTCCCCAACAATACTCCATCTGGGTATTGCATTTCTGCGTACCATTTTTCATTTTTATGTGTGATAGTTTCTTGTTGCTTGCCCTTGCCCTTGCCCTTCTTAGGTGTGCCAACCTGGTTTTTTCACGGTTCCATTGATTAGGATTTCTTATCACTTCAATCACTTCTGTTACTCTAATCTTCCATTCCCTCCAACCTTAGTTATTGAACTTGTGAAGAAAACCCCTTAAACCCGTGCCCTAATTCTTCAAACCCTAACTGGGATAATTCCTTCACAAATGGTGCCTTCTTACTTTTTCTCTTACGCCCATGAAATCCCTTCTGTCTAGTTTAGAAATCCAAACTAATGACTCACACTCACACTTTCAAAAATTTTCTTCACATGGATCAGTTTTGGAAGCCCTAGTTTACAAAGATGCACAAGTGCTTCTTCCTCCTTATACGTAAAGTCAATAATGAAATGCCCGAACCTTTATTTATAATTTTTTCCATTTTTAAGCATTAAATGCTACCTTACCTACCACCATAATTTTAACATTTAAAGTGGATTTTTCAAACAAATCCTTACTTCTACACCCTAACTTATGTTCCCAACCTTACATAGATAATCTCCAAACTTCGGCACACAACTAATCCATCTTGATAAGAGACTCTTGTGCATGCGTCACCTACGCCAAAGGCACTTCCTCTGTCATGATTTTTTCTCTCGCCTACCTCATGTTGTTTATGTGCTTCTTCCTTCTCTGTACGTGGGATCTGAAAGTAGCCTTATCTTGACACTAACCATCCTTTTCCACCTTTTCTTCCATGTACCTCTTTCAATAATGCCATTCAACTCGAGCTTTCTAACCGAATCCTTCTTAGCTCTTTACCCATGCATTCATTCACATCACTCCACCCCACAATTAAACGATGCATGGCCCTCTCGTGCATTCAAAACCTTCAAAAAGTAACAAGGTTACCAGCACCCAAGGCACAAAACAAAACAACAACGTGAAAGGGAAATACAAGAAAGGAAATGCATAAAGGAAATTCTAAATTATCTGGAAAAACTACCTTATTTACAAACACCAAGAAGCCTTATTTATAGTAGGGCTTCAACCTACTCCCATTAAAGTGTCTAGGAAATTTCGTTCCATCCAACACTTGCTTATAACTGGCACGCACCCAAATCAAGGATGTACGAGATTGTGTAGGGACCCAACCAATGGACTTTCAACTTCCTAGGATGGCGTAGAAACTTAGAATCATACAGTAAGACCATTTTCCCAACCTCAAATTTCTTGTTCCTAATGTGGTGATCATGCCATTGTTTTTTTTCTTTTTCTCCTATTTGGCTCCACTTGGTAGCGATCGTGTTTCATCCATCTTCATCAATTCCTCAATTCTCTCTTCCAGCACTTGCTCATCAGCCATCCCTCTTCGTGTGCTATTCACAGAGAAGGTATCATGAACTCAACCGATAGAATAGCTTCCATGCCAAAGACTAATTGAAATAGTGTTGCTTTGTTTAGCCTTTTATAAGTTGTCCTATACACCCATAATACGATCGATACCTTGTCATCCTAATCTTGTCTTCTCGACATAAAAAATGTTTGTCGTGGTATGACTCAATAATTTGTTAAATACTTCCGCGGTTCCATTTTCTTATTGGTGATAAGGTGTAGTCTTGTGATGAGCCACCATGAACTTTGCTAATAGAATCCTCACGGTCTCATTGAAGAAATGTGTACCCCTATCGCTGGTTAAACTTAAAGGGCATCCATACCTTGTGATAATTTTTTCCCACAAAAACCTTGTTGCTATAGCTGTTAAGCAGTCTTTAGTTGGGGATGCCTCTGCCCACCTTGTCAAATAGTCTGTGCAAGTGATTATGTAGCATGATCCAGTCCTACGCGTTGCTGGTGCAATAGGACCTACAAAGTCTATTTCCCATTTCTCAAAAGGTTCAGCACTAGGGATAGGGCGCAAAGGCATTTCATCTCTTCTTCCTGGCTTGCCAATGCACTGATAGTGGTCACATGCTTTACAATAGTCCTTGTAATCCTTATACAGAGTTTCCCACCATAAGCCTACCATTAATATTTTACATGTGGTGGCATCACCTACATAATTTCCACCTACACTTCCTCCATGTGCTTCCTCTATGATGGCGAGGTGTTCATGCTCTAGTACACACCAACACAAAACTTCATCATGCTCTAATTTATATAAGTCCCCACTGATGAACATGTAGGGCATGGCACGTATGGCTAGTTGCTTCTTCTCTAACGTCTTCATCCCTTTCGGTGCCACACTCTCCTTTAGAAATAATACAATCTCCTCCAAATCCAAGGGCATGTGTCACAACCTAAATAGTTGTGCATCTGGCATTGTCTCTTAAATGCTTTGTGCATCTTGCCTTGAATCAATTCTTGAAATATGATCACGTCCACATTACTCTTTCTCGGCTTCACAACTACCGTGAACTCAAATTCTTGAAATAACAGCACCCATTGGCATATGCACCCTTATAGAACAGGCTTGTTCACCAAGTACTATAATGCCATGTGGTTGGTGTAAAACACAAAGGGAGTTTCTAGTAGATACTGTCTAAACTTGTGACGCGCGTAGATCATTGAAAATGCTTCGCGCTAGGTCATAGTATAATTCTGCTTTGTTGGTGTCAACTTCCTGCTTACAAAGCATAGGGGATGATCAAAAATTCCCTCACCAAGTTGTGCAAGCACTACCCCAATGGTTGTTCCAGAGGCATCTACATGAACATGGAAGGGCTTATCCCAAGAGGGAAAACATAATATAGGTGTGGTGACAAGCCTATCCTTCAATGTGTCAAATGCCTTCTGCTACACCTTTCCCCAATGGAAGGCACTTTTATGTCTGAGTAATTCTTCTAAAGGCATGGTGATCTTAGCATACCCCTTGATGAACTTCGATAGTAGCCCGCATGTCCAAGAAACCCATGCACTACACTTTGGCTAGTAGGCTCCCCCAATCCCACAATCACAACAACCTTGGTAGGATCTACTAGCAAGCCCTCCTTACATATGATATACCCCAATAACATTCCAAAGGGTGTAGAAAAGACACACTTCTTAGTATTTAGGGATATCCTCAACTTTCAACACCTCTCAAACATCACCCTCAAATTATCACACCATCCAATCATCCACCATCCAATCATCCACATAGACCTGAAGGAATTTGTGGATGAAGTCCTAGAATTCCTGTACCACTATGCATGAGAAAATACTAGGTGTATTCTTTGACCCAAAGGGAATTACTATGTATGCAAAAATTCCCATTTAGTGGTGAAAGTTGTCTTCTCCTGGTCTTCCTTTGCAATCCGGACTTGGTGGTACCCCGAAAATCCATCCGTAAAGGAATAAATTTCATGCCTAGCGACTCCCTCAAAAATTTATTCAATGAGGGGGTTGGAAAAGGATCGATGACACACACTACATTCAGCTCCCTATAATCCATGCGTAGATCCTAATCCACACATCCTTCTTGATGCTGATTACCATCGACTTATCCATTCTGATTCTTCAACAACTTCAATGATCCCAGATGCTATCATTTTTTCTATCTCCTCCTTTACCTTTACACATAAGTTGGGATTCATCTAGTAGGGTCTCTTCCTGATCGGGCACACACCATCCTTTAGCTTTATCCTCATTTCCCTCAAGGATTGGTGGATTCCTTTGAGTTCATGGTACCCGCACAAAAATAAATCTTCACATTCACACAAAAGATCAATGATCTTAGAGACTTCCTTCTCCAAATAGTAGTATCCAATGAGAGCTTGCTTAGGTTCTTCTCGTGAGCTGATGTTAACCTTTTTAGTTTTTAAAGGTTCATGGTAGGTGCACGCGTGAGTATCAGTACTATCCACTACCTCATGTGTCCTTACAAAATGGTTAACATCCAAGCTTTATGCTTCCTCCCCATCAATCACATATACAAGATTTCCTTTCTCCTTTTTCACACATGCGCGCTCAAACTGCTTGCTCCTGTTTCCTCTTCTTCAAAGTGCTCCCCCAAACTTGGTTCACCAAGCAAGTCCAATAACCTATCTTCTTCCATGGCACTATCCCCCATGGTAAGGTGCTTGACAACCTACAATGCCTTATTAACTGATGGCTTGGTACTTCGATACTCGAATGTCTGAACTAGGTTAGCCGCTAGTTCTTGCCAATTTCCTGTCTGGTGGCATGTTTCAGAATGTATGTACCATGTATGTGTGTAACCTGCGGTGTTGAATATAGTTTGTGCACCCAGAGGGATGGTGGCAAAGCTTCCGCGCCTTCCCTCCAAGTCCTTTCATAGGATTGGATGTGGAAAGAGGTGGGCTACTTACCATGGTATTCCTTGATGGCGGTGGGCACATTACTTCTAGAGAAATGAACACAAAAGGCAAGTCGACTTTGCACCATTCCAATAGATTATCTGAATGTGTTGCCCACTAGTGCACAATAATTCCTAGTAGGACGTAACTTAACATCCCCCTTCTTTCATTTTCCTCCTTCCACTAAGCTTCCATTTTTTGCAAAAAGACCTTACGGGAGGCCCTCCCCGAGTACTTAGGTATCTCTTTTCCTCCTAGGCACCTAACTATGCACACCTTTGTCACTTTTTCACCAATCCTCTTAAATGTCATCTGATCAATTCATAGGTCCCATGTGCCCAATTATCACATGCTAGACTAGTGGTGTCACTTACCGAATGAGCATCTTCAAACTAGATAACTCCATTGGTAGGATGGATTATCTTTGGATCCCTGATTGAGCACACATATATTCTATCTAGGACCTATTCTCCCAAGGGTTCAGTATAGGGTGTTGACTTCCCATCATCCATGGGTATGATGACTCGTTCCTCCTCATTTTCAAAGCTGATGTACCCTTTTTTGAACTGAATATCCACATTGTTTTTATAACACCATGGGTGCCCAAGTAGTGTTGGGAAATTTTCTACCTCGGCGAGCGCCAAGACTTTGAATTCCCAATAAACTTAGCTCCCTTAATGGTGATAGCTACATCCTTTAAGACACCAATGGGCATTTCCTTTGTTTTGTTTTCCATATACAACACATTCAAAGATGTATGTAATGTAGGCCTTCCCATATGATGTCATGCATCCAATGTGAGAACATTAACCTCCGCACCTATGTCAATGAGGATATTACTTAGTAGCCATCCATCCACTACTGCATTTAACATGATCTCCCTATCATAGTCAAGGCTATGAGGGGGAAGGTTTGCATGCAAGACCTACCTCTCGTTCTCTTCTCCGGCACACGCATATCTTCTCCATCAACCATGCTCCTAGAAAGGGAATAACATTCTCTTTCCTTAACATCTTCCATACTTCCCTAACCTCATTTAGGTCATCTCGTGGCACCTCGACCTTCCTTCTTTTATCTTCCCTCATGGACTATTGATTTAGACGCTTCCATGCACCACTTCTTCTCTTGAAACCAAATATACCTTGATATACCTCCTTCGATGAGTAGGATTTGGGTACTTCCATGCACCACTTCTTTTCTTGAAACCAGAGTCCTCTACCTTGGTATTTCCTTTGTCTGTATGGCCTCTACTCTTGTTGTTACTAAAATAGGTTCTAACCCTCCATCACGTGTTACCCGTGGCATCCATTTGTGTGTCTCTATTCTTAATTATTATCATTGCAACATCCTTGTCTTTCATTGCTTGCTGATAATTCATATGCTCAAATAAATTAGGCCACTCCTCATACTTGTGTTTCTTCCCACACCATAAGCAACTTGTAATAGGTCTAGGCACTCTCGTTTGTAATGCTATGTAGACCCATAATTAAAATAGGTTCCACGTGGGAACTCAATTCTTCCTCCATAGTTACCATGACCACAGAATCCTCTCAGTGAAATCCCCTTCCATGTGTGCCTCCATCTACGCACTCCTCATAATGGTGATCATCACCTTTCGAACTATTAGCAATGCTTTGGTCGGCATACCTCATGATCAATGGCCTCATAGATCTAGTCAATCATCCTATAGTCCTTAGCATCATGGTTTTTAGAGGTGTAAATCTTATAGTAGAAGGACACATTCTTGAGATTACGCACCGTAATAAGGGAAATCTACTTGCATCATGGTCCCCATGAAAAATCTCACAGTATACTATCACGGCATGTCTTGTCCTCTCCTGGGGAAACTATCCTTGAAATTCCCCTCCACTTCATAATATATACACCATAAACCAATGTGAGTCTTATGGGATGAGTTCACAGATAAATTTTCTAGATACTTAGCCATAACAACAATCTAAGCCTCCAAAATTGGCTAATACCATGCCAACACTTCTAACACCTCGACATGCACAAAAACTTATAACACCTCATGCGGGTCTCAGAAAGTTTTATGAGATAAGGCCCTTCTAAAATGTGTGATCAACCCTCTAACAAACCACTTAGCATGTTGTGAAGGGTGAATGCCATATGATAACTTATAAAAGAGAGTTTAAAAGCACACATCATGCTCCCGCACACTCTCTCGCCATTCCCTATTGAATCTCCTTCATGGCGGTGATGCTCTTCTAATCAAACTCAAGGATGTGTACTTCTACTAAGAAGGTGTTATGTAAATCAGTATAATCCACAACTATTTGATGAGGATTCCTATACTAGTTATGCATGCGCCTTTGCAACGTAGTTACAAAATTACTAGTCTTCTACTCCGAGGTTGTGATCCCCTTTGCCTCGCCATAGCATCTCACACTTGTGAACATTTTTGTATCATCTAAAGACATCTCAAAGAATACTTGAGGGGGTGGTTGGGGCCCTTGTCCTCCTAAGCGAGCATTGGTTCCCTCCAATGTTTCCTTTGCCACCGGATCCACCAAGTCCATTGGGTCATGTGCCTTCGAGCCACTAGATCCACCATAACCACTAGGTCCACTAGATCCACCCGAAGCATAAGGTCATGTATGCCAAGTCTCCCCCGAAGGTTCCATTGAACTACACACCGATGGTCTGTGATAATTCCCCACTACCACTCACTGCGTATCTCGCGCCACTCGAGATGCAAGACCAAAGGCTTCTGTAGTTTCTCCTTGTTTAAAGACTCCTCCGAATACTAGAATATGCATAGCCATAGAAGTGAGAAATGAAAAATGTGTCTCCTAGGTGCAGATCTATCATTTCCATTGATACCAATTGGGTCAATGATACTCCTTCCTTGATCTGGGAAACCAAGAGCCATGGTTTGATCACCGGGTGGGTTCAAATATGTTCCAATGACTCTTCTCTCTTTGTGTGACAAACTCTCATCGTAATCCAAAGGGGTCTCTCTTTACGCGCTTTCGAAGATGGGATAGCACAGATCGCTCAGGTTCCACATCCTCCACGTGATCCATCACACTTGTAGCCTTGCATTGTTTAAAAATCTCCCTTTCATGCACTTCACTATACATGAGTCATCTCTCCTCCCTTTCTTTCTCCATCGTAATATCTTCCATCTTCCTCCACCCTAGCTTCCTCACCTAGCACTCAGAATGGTTTAGCCGCCATTAGAAATGCCTCTAAACTCAAAGTAACAATCGAGATCTTCATTGCTAGAGGGATAACACACAAAAATGATCCTCTAGGATCTTGTAGAAATTCAAACTCAGTAACTTTTGAGCAAGAATATGTAGAAATAGTGTACTCTAGAGTATAGCTAGCCAACACACCCTTCCACCAATGATCCACAACACGAGTCCATGTCAGATCTACATCCTGCAACCTCTAGTATTCTTCTTGGGTCCACGTGCATGATCTATAAAACCAGCTTGATCTAAATGCATATGCTGATATCCATTCATACATTTCTATTGGGAAGAAATAGAAGAATGTTTCATATAAATTATGGTAGAGGTTCTCTTCGACCCACCTACCTGCATCAAAATTAGGTCTGGTGTTGAATCTATAAGCAAATTCATCCTCCGTGCTCTTCAACCATGATTCAACACTTTCCAGAGTTACATGTTCTGCCATTACTCATTACCCAGATCATGATGTATGGCATTTCCCACTACAACTTCGAAAATAGGTCCTGGAAATGGAACCAAGATGTAGTCATTTTACCCTCATCAAAAAGGAAAGAAATCCCATACGCGTTGGCTATCATCCGGCGAAGCGTTGGGTAGTCACCCAAGGCATGTGTGGGTTTGGAGTCTCTCTTTTATGTGAGTTTAGTGGGAAACATCATCTATGATCTAAGTTTAAGATTTTGGAAAGGAAATAAAACATATAAGCACTATAGAGATCATAATAACTTCTAGATCCTTACAATTATTCCAGACATAAAGTGCTTAACAGATTAAAGAAATTACACCAATACAGAAAGGAAATCATTCAAGCATTCATACTAGTTCATAAACATAAATGAGAAATAACTATAAAGAAGGATGTATGTATTAGAACCATTAATTCTCATATTCATATCAACTTGGTAACCTTATTACATTCATTAGGCCATTACAAAATGTCACAGAAAGGTAGACCATAGTCTGCATTATAACTGGACTTATATAACTAGGCCCTCAAAAGAAAATTTATAATTCCCAACCCTTGATACATCCTTTCCTACCCTTATTTTCCCAAACTGAAAAGTCCTTACAATATTTATATAGAGATCTACCCTCTCTCTATGTGTTATGTTTACTTCGGAGGCACTTGTATCTATAGCCTCTCTCGATCTCGCCAACTCATTCTCCTACAGCCTTAGATCCATTGCCAAGTGTCTGAATGTGGTCCTCCAGGAGTGCATGCTCCTCCAAGCCTGAGCTCACCACTCTATGCCATGATGTCCTTCTAGAATCCTCTACCGCAGGGTATATTCCTTCTGGGCCAACCTGTTGCCAGGCTGGCACCTTATCCACTCCGCATGCGTAGTTGGGTCATGCTTTTCTCATATCTTGCCCAAAATGCCCAATATGGCTAAGTCCTGGAACCTTGGCTTTGTCTGTGCACATGCCATGGGTTTCCTTAAACCCTTTCATGTGCACCTTCTCCTTGCATGCCTTTCTTCAAATAGGCCTTGCACGCCATTTTGTACTTAGCCAATATTTTAGGTTCCCAACAACTAGACTCCTTGGTCTTTACAACATATCATTTTCTTCCTATGAATCATATAACTATAGGACACAAATCCTTGGTTCGCCAATCATTTGGTTCTATGGCGACACCCGTCATGTCTCTATATCTCATCTTGGGGCATCGTCTCTCATTTTCATGTCCTTTCATCTTTGCATATTTCATCCATATATCTCATTAAAAATTGTGATCGATTCCCTTTTAGGTCATCAATTCCCGTTTGAGGGTAGTACCTCATCATATAATTTTACATCTTTCACATCCTTATCTATCACAACTCATTTTTGTCTCACGACTTATCTCAAAACCACTTAACAACAAGGGGTAAAATGTAGACACCTAAAATTAGCACCGCTAATTCCTATATTTGTGTTCACTTAAGTCTCCACATTCTCAAATCACTATGATATCATCTATTAAATCCTTATCCTAAGTCTTATTTCTCCCCATCATATTTACTCCTTGTAAATATCATTCTACAGCTATAAAATCTTATTTTATCCTCTCTAAACCACTCAAACCACTTAGAAACAAAAATCAAATAAACCAAAAACAAAATCAATAACTTCTCAACCATTTAACAACCTCCCTAACCCACATAACCTCTTTCCAACACACACCCTTCATCAAAACAAAAAAAAATCTATTTGGGAAGTAGTTTTAACCTATTACTCATAAATCCTGGATCATCGTATATCCTACCAATCAAAAGTGATTCTCCTAGTCAATGGCGACCCTATTTAAATGACTTTCGTGCCTCCATTCGAGACTAGATAAGACATTTCTCAAGGTTATCTTTTAGCTAGATGTTTCTTAAGGAATTTACATTACATTTTCTTTATATCACAGCCTTGTCATAGAGTCATAGATCAACCTAGCAACGTCTAATACATCAATAATATCTTCCCCAACCTTTTAATGTCACTCACACGTCCGGTATTAGCTCAACAATATTTTGAAGTCTACAATTTCCATCTCTCGTAATATCATCTTCTTATCTTTATTTATCAACTTATAC
Organism: Taxus wallichiana var. yunnanensis; assembly: GCA_018340775.1. Lineage (NCBI taxonomy): Eukaryota > Viridiplantae > Streptophyta > Pinopsida > Cupressales > Taxaceae > Taxus > Taxus wallichiana. The sequence goes on along the minus strand of CM031240.1, from coordinate 682,075,959 downwards.
AAGGTAAATTTCTTTCCTTTTGCATTATTTACAATCTTTAATCTACATTATCACATTTATTATCATCCTACACATTTCCACATCAATCATCGATGATTCTCGTAATCACCGAAAATCGGCCTCAATCATTGTCCATCCCTTTCTATTAGATCATTTAATCACTAAGCTTACTTTTTAGATATCCAAATACCATCACTTTATACCACTGTACCCTTGCAGGTGTCTTTCTTGTCATATCAAGATCCTTTGAGTTATCTTTATCACTCTATCAATTCCAAAATCCAATCTATCATCTTTATCATCTTTTTTAGTACACAACTATCTACATTTTGCTCTTTTTATCCATTTTGTGATCCATAAAATCCATTTGGATCAAGTATCACCATCAGACCAACATAGAGCCATGGACCACGTCATTCCCTTTGTGTTTTCATTATTGGTTATATCATCGATGTTATCATTTAATCTTATCATTATCGATTTATTTTCTTGAACATGGTTTGACATCCTTGCAAGGAATTCCATTTATTTCGAGGACTTAGCTTTTCCAGCAATCCTCCACATATATATCTAATCCTATATTTTTTTGAGTTTATATACATTTTAGGTGACCTATCCTATTAGAAGGAAGCATTAGAGTGCCCGCTTGGATCCGTCAACATCGAATCAACCATAATTTCCAACACCAATCATCGCAGGTATCGGTAAACCATGTCATCTTCTAAGGTAATTTTTTTTTGTTATTTAATTTTATTAAGTTAAAGTAAGAAATTGAAAAATCTCTAGTACATGAGAGAAATAAAAAGGAGCTAACAAAAAATATCCTCCTACATAATAAAGGATAGAACCTAAGCACTCATCTGGACACTAGCACCCAGATCAGTCACTAACACCTAGGTGCTCTTGTCCTCCCATGGGTGCTCCTCTCCTATACATTTATTAGTTCTATAACCTCCAGTGAGCCTTAAGAACACTAATTACAATATTCTTTAATAGTTTTCATGCCCACATCATCTTTAGATTATGTAAAATCAACTAAGTCATCCTCTTTCTCTATTACTTATGGTTTCACAAAGTATTGATTTCTTGTTGCTTTTCCATTCATTGCATACTATATTTTTGTATCATTCATTATAGTAGTATCAAGAAAGAGTGGTATTATCATTTAATTAGTATCATACATTTAGTAATGCACTTGTATATTTATAAACATTTTGAATTTATATGAGGACTTATTGACATGCAAACCGACACACAAAGGGTAGGAAAGTTGTCAAGAAAATCCAAATATACCAAGTGTAGACACTAAATCACGCACTTTGGGTAAATATTTAGTCTTGGTTTCATAATACTATTCATATGGTTCTTGAATGAAAAAGAGTACTGATTAGCCCATGTATTTTTCCATATTGAATTTGTTTTCTATCTCTACTTTTGATCTTGCACCCATAGTTGCCCAGTCCATATTTTTATATTGTGTTTTCCCTATTTCGACTAGGGCGACTAGCCAGGGGCTAGGGTGCCCAGAACCTGTGATCCTCTTTGTGCTTTCCTCTCACTTTTGGGAACTTTATAGCCATTTGGGATTTCTATATTTTTTTTCATCAACCTTTTCGAGGTTAATTGTAAAATTAAAGAAAGATAACCATATAAATATAAAGTTACAAGACCATAATAAGCGACCAAGCACTAAGCACTAGTATCACCACCTACGGTTACATCCATCAAAGAATTATACTACTCCATTTACATCCATATAGCTATATAATACGCGAAAAGGTTGGTTCATCTCGCATCAAACTTTATAGGAGGGAAGTTTATTCTATTTCATGTACCCTTTACTTACATTCTACATCTACTTACTTCTTGCTAGTCACAAAGTGCAATCGACACAAGAGCACGATTTCCACACACACACACACACCTAGAACTACATTGGGTTTGAGATGTATTGAAATTTTTAATGATAATTCCATCCATTTGGCAAACGGTGAGGAAAGTTTGACATCTTCATAAGCATATTTCATTTTTAGGTTTTGATGATTTTTTAGGATTTTTAGGTGATTATTTTATTGTAGGTTTACAAAGGTGACATCCAACGAAGTTCAATGACATACACACGCTTAAAGGAAAATAAAGGAAAACATTCATTGATACCTTAGAGGAGGTTTTCTATTCATTTCCACATACCAGGGCATCCATATTGCATACCTAGGCACCCCGGTGCCCTAATCCATTTTCCAGAGCCCATATCTAGCCGGACAATGTAGATGTACATTTTCTTAGGATCTTGTGGGACAATTTTCTCCTCCTTTCCAGCCAATATTCATTGTGACAAAGTCTTGTGACATCTAGAAATCAGTGAAGGCCTTTCTAATCCTCTTTGCACATTAGGGTTTCATATTCTACTTTCTTAGTTTTCTTGGGTAATTTCATTATTACATTTATTTATTTATTTACTACTTCTATAACATCATATTAGGATAATATATTCCATTTTAGTTTAATCATTTTGGTGAACCCGACCTTCAACTCCACCTTCAGTTTAGGACTATTATCCTCATCTTACCATGGCTCACTCTTATGGTGACTTTACTAAGGAACATATTAAAGCCCTTAATGCTCATATCACTTTGAGCATCCTTAAGATTTAGAATTTTTCTTACACCCTACTCTAGAGGAAGCTACAAATTTGGTAGAGCTTACTACTTCTATGGGTATCTCCACCTCTATGGATAATCAACCACCTACTTCTACTCTACCACCCACTTCAATTACAATTCCCCACTTAGTTGCACCCAATCGGTGAAGTGACAGTTCCACCTTCCTACTTGGCTAGTTGGTATGAGAATTAAGCTTGCAAACTACTCAAATGATCAAGGTGTCGAGATCTCATTTGATTTGTCCTCAAATCTTATGTGGAGCTACTACACCAATAACTAATTACCTTCTTGCTTTTTTTTGTAACCTCAATTTTAATCTAGGTGTCGATCATATCGAGAATTGTAGAAAATGTTATAATAATAATAGAATAAAATAAATCTTTAACATATAAAATAATAATAATAATGAATAAAATAAAATATGAAATTTAGTTTAAATTTAGGTGGTTATTCTTACAAGATAATTGGTTAAGTGCCAAATTTGGGATCTGAAACATGTTAAGTCTAAACTTTGAGAGAACCATCCCAAATATAGATTTTGCATATGATCTCCTTGATGTTTGAAACCACTCTCAAACATCCTGGAAGTATATATATAAAATATAACTTAAAGTATAATAAAAAATAAAAGGATAATATATATATATATATATATATATATATATATATATCCATTTATTATTTTATTATAATTAAATGTTTATTTTATGTATATAATTCATTCTATGAAAATAAATAAAATAATTAAAATAAATAAAAGATCAAATGCCTTTAAATGTATGGAAATTTAAACCAAAATTGACAAAATGAAATTTAATCAATGAAATAATTAGACTTTGGGTTAAATGCATTTGGTATTGGAATTGATGATTGCATATGGGTATTGAGTGTAGGAAAAATGCATTGAAAATGTTTCTAAAATCTCTAACAAATGAAAAGGTGTCTAAAAATCTGGAAAATGTAGAAATTTTAGGTGTTTGATGGATGTCCATGCCAAGTTCATCTCCATACATGCATCCTCCTAGCTTTGTGTCAAATTAAGAGCTAAATTAGGTATGGGATCTCCTCAAAGCACTTTGGGAAAGTGTAAAGCATGGCTCCAAAAATGTTTCCTAATTTTTTCCCCCAAATGGGTGTGTTAAATTATTCTAGGAGGCTTAGATTGACATCGATGACCTTGGCATATTTTAATCTTTGAGTTATTTGTTTTCTTTCTAAAAATGAACCCACATGGCATGTCATGGCTATTGGTTTCTTCACAAAATGGTATTGTTGAAAAGGAGCCCAAATCCTCGAATTAAAAATGTAAGTGAAAGTTTAAATCTTCCCTACATAATTTTTTTATTTTCAGCACCTCTTCCACTTGTGCCAATAGGAGTTGGATATGGGTTGGAAAAATTCCAAGCTATGAAAAATGTAAGCTCCTCTTTTGTCTAAAATATTTTTTTGGCTGCTTTGTTTGATGTGGGGTTGAGCTGTTCAATGGATGGAATTAGCATTGTATGAATTTTTGGATTGTAGGGTATGAAAGAGAGAAAAAAAGAGGGAAAAATGAATAGAAGAAAAGAAAGGTATGTGGGTTGTGGAAAAAATTCATACGCTCTCCATAACACACATAACCGACATGCAAATTATATGAAAGAACGTCTTTGCATGATTATAATATTTTAACAAGATGGATTAGTTATAAAGGCTTGCAAATTATTTGTAGAATTTATCAAAGGGATATAGAAGTTAGAAACTTCCTTCCGTATGTTCTTTGTGAATCTTACAGTAGTGGTTGATCCACCAAAGCATGGGAGGAAGAGTATTTTGATGGATTTTTATGTTATTGTAGAGGCATGCCAAATATCTTGAGGAAAATCTAAACTTGATCATCAACTTACCAATCCAATCTATGTTGGTTGTGTGGAATCCCATGAATCAAGTGCAACTGATGGGTGCAATGCCAAACTCCTTGACTTCCATCTCATGAATTCAATTCTTAGGCATGGTCTTCTCTTCCTATCTTGCACAACTTTCGTATTCATAGTTTTCTATTTTACAATGATATTAAAAATATAAGTAAATGAATATTTTTCTTTTGGGACATTTTAATGAATCGTAGCTCAAACAAGTAACTTATTCTCCTTTCCATGCAAACAAATGAATGTTGTTTTAATTCAAGCCCATTCTTTTAATAAAATCCTTAGATGTTCGGTAATCTTATATAATCATATTGGATTATGAAAATAAATGGAAATCATGAGATGAACTTGTTCTTAGTTAAAACTATCTTGCTATTAACCTTACAAAAGTTAATAAATGTAATTTTCATCAACGTCAAAAACATCATTCTCGAACCATGAAATTGAAGGTTAAGTTTCAAATGGGTTCCCTATCATTTGGAATACTATATTGAACATTTTTATGACCTCATAAGTTTATTTATGCACTTCTTATAATCCCTCTAGGAGCATTTTAGCCATTTTGTAATCTTTTGAAGTTTGGTGACACTTAGAAGTTGAGTTTGATTTTGGCTTTCCGTTTGCACCTCGAGCGATGAAATGGATATTTTTTCGTTAACCTCTAATATTTATACATGAAAATTTTCTTGTAACCATTAGTTTTGAGAAAAACACCCCATTCGTTAGTTTTGTAAAGGGGTTTTGTAGGCCTATGGTCGTTGAATTACTAGACCAAACTAGTCTAAGTATGACCGGTGAACCCATAAATGTAGCCACTGTTTGTACCCATTTCACCAGTTGTGATTTCCATAAACTCTAATGAATTACCTTTATATATTTGAATGTATATGACTAGTATCATGGTGTTGTAACTAACGGAAATCAGATTTCAAACATAATTGTTTAGCCACTTGGACTAAATTGGACGTTTTTGCAAACTGACAACAAAATCAAAAAAATTATCGTAGACTCATATTAAGTTAACTCACTGGTGGAAAATAATGTAGGCACTAACACATGATGTCATGAATCTTCAATTGGTTATTTGTTTCGATAAATTTGACTATAGGGAAAATGATGTATTTCTCTCTCCTCTCTCTATCTCACTATTGTTTGGAAAATGAAAAGAAATTAAAACTACATGTACCTCTCTTGTATGTGTAAAGTGTTGTATTTAATTACAAAAATAAAATTAATAATCATGAATTGTGCTTGATTGTAGTATAATTCCATGTCAATGTATTTGTTTTGATCCATGGTCTAATGGTTGTTATAGGTTACGGGTAAAATTATGTAATGTATTGTAATTTTTGAATAATTGTAATTATTTTACATTTTGAAAGGAGGAAATGAAAATAAAATAAAAGATAGTTATTCCATGTGTGTATAGAAAGTTGTATGCATTTGTGATTGAATGTTGTTCAATGGTATTGAATTATTAAAACAATCATTATCATACTAATTGTAGTTTTTCCTCTTTATCACTTAAAATGTTGGTTGAAATTTCTCCTTTCCTTAGCCACCTAAATGAAGTGATCTTATAACACTCTTACCATACCTTCACTCTTAGTCAAATATTGCTAAGTACAAAGACCCTTATTGTGTTATGACCAAGTTTTACCTATTTCCAGATCTTTCCTGGTTTTTTAATTCAAACAAGCCTTTTTATCCCATTTCCATGGCTTAGGATGTTGTGCGGGGACATGAATACACTACGTGTATCCTATCTCTTTGAGTGGGAATATGATCCTTACTCCTAGATTTTGTAGTGCCATATCCCCCCTTAAACAAACTAATCCTCATCTAGGTGTATGGTCCTTAATACTCTTGTGAGTATCCTAAGGTATGTGAATATATTTTGGGTGTTTCACTTCCAAATAATCTCATTAAAGAAATTTAAACGACGAAATTGAAGCCTAGAACCTAGTTTCCTACACTTGGAACTACAAATTTTAACCCCTTAAGCTCTTTGCAAATAAAAGTGTCACCTTAATAAGAAGTATTGAAGTACCTTTGTTTGTGCAAAGGTTTTTGGGGTAAGGGTATTTAATTACCATGAGTTTTGTCTCATGGTAGAGCTTAAACTCCTTGAGCATTAATGAAGTTAATAGTTTATGGATATCTTAGGTGCATTATTGGTTATGGACCCATAATACATGGTTTCTCGAAGAGAGGAATAATTTCATAGAATGAATTTAAATTCATATTATTATATTGAATGTCCCACATGTGAAACATATACCTTAAAAATTTGAGTTGGGTGACAACCGTAAAATGATGTGCTTTGTATGAGATAACACCGTTTGGAATCTTGTTTTCCCTAAGTGAAGAAAAGTCCTATAAGTTTTGTAGTATTTCTAAAATGATGCCAACCTAAGAAAAAATTAATGAATGTAAATAAGATACGAACAAAAGTAAATGAAATGAATTATGGTGAGATTGTGATGAATATCTCACACAAATTAAATGAGGTCAAAATAGTTATAACATTTAATATGATCATAAAGAAAATGAAAACAATGGTACATATCCTAAGTGATCAACATTATAACAATGGAAACTTGTAATACTCAAGGAAGGGTCCTTGTTCACATTTATAACCAAGTTTTAAAATAAAGGTGGTAATTGATCAAGTAATCAAAAAAGGAAAAGTAAAATTATTTTATTTTATGAATCTTGTGGGTTATCCATCTCTCTTATTCATCTATTGGTCTCTCTTTATTTGGTATTATGATTTTGGAACCAATGTTTTGCAAATTATTTTTACTCCATTCATGTGTTTATGAGTTTGAAGTACTAATTTCCTTAAACCATGTTTAACACCAATGATTTATATGACTATAAAGTAAGACATGTATTGTACTTGGTGATGGTCAAAGACGCATCACTCTCTCTCCTATATCTTCATCCTTCTAAATTACTATTTTATTTTACCATAAGTTTATAGGATGTATGTTATTTAATTATCATTTGAGAAGTATGTGGATTGTCTTATATGTTGTGTACTTGTTTAGTACTCATTTTGAGACTAACAATCGTAATGTCTATATGGGGAAGGTAGGGTCATTATGGACGGATAAGTAAAGAAAAAAAATTAAAGTAAAACTTATATTACATTAAGGAGGAACCAAAGGTATGTGGGATTTTTTTCTAGTGAAGTGATAAGTGGGTTTTGTAATAAACCAGGTGGAGGGATAAGTGACATGTATTTTATTTTACTTAGAGGAACTAAGAACTTATGTCCCATACCTTATTGGAGTGATAAGTGGTATGGATTGACCCTAGTTCCCTTTGTAAGCCATTAGAGGCTTTGTAGTGCGTGCTAATGTTGTGAATGTTCCCAATCCTCTCTCTTTCAAGCCTCTTATGAAGGCTTGACATGGTGATACACATTTGATTGAATGTATTTTATCCTTTTATTGGGGATTAACCTTGGTGGAATTAATTGGTTTATATTTGTACTGCATGTGAATTGATGGATGTGTTGTATTTTCCCTGTATGCACGAATGTTCTTTATATGTGTATGTTGGGGACTTGCATTGCTAAAAGTGGAGGGATAAGTGTTATTATGGTGTATGGGGTTTTTTTATTTATTTTGGGAGGAAACAAAGGTTGATGAGACTAGTCTTAGTGGAGTGATAAGTGTGGAGGGATAAGTATTTTTCATGCATGGATGCATGACTTCTTTAAGGAACTAAAGGCTAGTTATGGCTTGGCGATATTATTTTTATCATTTATAAGGTTTTGATGGTATAATAATCTCCTTATTTGGAGATACATGCGGTGTGATGCATGTTGTATTTTGGTTCAAGAATTTTATTGTTATTTTATGGGCCCAAGTGATAATGTAAGTGTTGTTGATAAGTGTTGCAAGCTTTCAAGTTTCAAGTAAAAGAAATTAGTCGTGTTTTTCTTGTGTTTCTTGTGAATAGGGTCATTACATCTACTATCCATTTTTCTATTCCTACTCCCACCAATCACTTCACACTACCTATTTTCTCTCACACATGGCAAGTTCCCTTTTTTGGCACTCAAGACATGACACCCTCTATCAAGACCTTCAAACACAAATTCATCAATTGCAACAGGCTACTTCCTGTGCATCTCCATCTTTGGACTCCACTTTATTGCTACATACTCCATTCACACCTGTTATCTCCACGTATCCACTTCCTCCCAATTTTTCACCCCTAAGCTTCCCATTTTCAATGGGCATGGTGACCCACAAGAGCATCTCCGAGAATTCTACATGGATTGTCTAGATTTTGTGGATGATCATACTGTTTTGGCTTAAATTTTCCCTGTATTCTCCATGATTATGCGATACATTGGTTTTATGACCTACTTGGCCATTCAAAAGTATCTTTCACATATCTAGACGATGCTTTTCTCACTCACTTCTCCATCAACGTCGGCTCTAATATCTCATATGACCAATGATAACTTTTGACTTATGATTAGTGATATAAGAACAACTTAGCTAAGATAGGAATGTGCTTGCATAATTTGATCTTTAGGATTTATGCATCCATATTCTATTACCACCTCTCTAGGAAAGTGATCTCTTTAAGACATCTCCTTCATATGATCAACTCTTCCATACTCTTAAGCTCTACGAGATCAAACTCTTATCCATCGAAAAACTTAAATATCGAGAGAAATAATCATATTCTACATGTTTCAAAATTAATTCAACATTCAAACCATCTACAACTAAACCAAATGACATAAAAATCAATGTTAACATGGTATGTACTACCAAAGAGCTTCAATCAGAACCACCTCAAATAAATCAACCAATTTTCATATGGCCCCACATCTCATATTATAACAGCTTCTTGAGAGAAATCCTATTACACTTCCTCCACTACTCGAATTAGACCTATCATGACCAAAAGGAAGGAATTACAATGAGAATTTTTGATGCAACTATCACTTATTTGTGGTACACTCTACAAAAAGGTGTCTCAAGCTCTGCACCATCATCCAAGATCTTATCAATAGAAATAAACTTGAGTTTCTAGATCCTAAATACTCTACATTAGTCAACAAAAACCATAAGCTCAAAGTATCTAATAACCCACATCCACAAAATGACAAGAAAACAATAGAATATTCAGCTAATCATTTCAAGTTGTGTATACTGACACTTCTCCACCGATCATCTCTTTCTCTTACCATGACTATCATGTGAATTTCACTTCTAGTCATTCGAATATCACTTCCTCTATTAGATCTATCTCCATCAATAATATTAAGGTTGAACAATTATGTCCCATCAATGAATGTTCTATTCCACTTATCATTACTATTGGATATCCACTATCACAAATATCATATCGATGAACAATTCATATAGTGTCATCAAGATTCGTGTTATAGTAGGACCTCTTACTATGCTTATATCTTTCCTTATTGACAATCAGTCGATGGTGTGACATGTTTTTAGGCATCAATTGGATTCGTATGTCTAAGTATATCTTATCCATGAATGATATACGTTTAAAATTCATTCACTACCTCCTTCTACTCCATGTTCGTCATCTCCTTGAGCACCCATTAATGAATTACCTACTTCATCTAGTACATCACAATCCATCTTAATTAAAGTGAAATCTATTCCTAGTTCACCTACTCTCACAAAATATATGAGGTCTCACCACTCTACTTACTCCTACGAATCAACATAGGCCCACTCCTCACACAATTACATCATCTTGATATAAATCACCACCATTTTCACGTTTTTCCTTGTATAGATTTCCATCACCTATGAATTTTGTGGCACCTACACACTCATCATATAATCATCCATTACATCGACAGAGACTTCAATCATATGTGCAACATCTATCTATTATACCATCACTACTAGAACATGGTCATATGCTTTTATCACGACCATCATTAGGTGAGGGCCCTTTGTCCTTCACTTTCATTAGATAGTTCATCCAATAACACATGTTTGGGGGCATTATTTTATCTATTCTACCCCCTCCCATTAGCGCCTTTTCAATCCTATCACATGCTTTAGTGTCATCACTATCTCGACAATGCAATCTTGTGCTTTGGTTCACACTTGACTATTGAGGGATTCCTACACACATGAACCTCACACACTGCACATCACATATCTTAACACATCTTACAATATGTCTCACATTATACATCTTAAATATTGCATACTACATTTTACATTTACTCTCCATCATTCGTATTTCAAACTTTGCGCATCTACATATCCTACATATTCTACACACCATACTAGTGTTCATCACACACATGTCAAACTTATATTGTCTACACATCTTGCATTACATATTATACATCACACATTACACATTTTACACATCACATGGTAGTCTCTCATCATCACATATACTACATACATCTTCTTATATGCGTTCTAGTCACTACTCGATGACGCACTCTAGTCTCATGATCCATATTGGATTGTTGAGTGTATACATTACCAATGGAAATCATCACACTCACACATTCACCATTCAATCCTATCCCTTATGTGACATTCCTAGTATAGTGATATATGTCATAGGCCACATAATCACTTTCATTTGCATCACTTAGTGGTATACGATTTAGGATACATCACCACTCTTTCTTCTCATCTTGTAGTGATATACGTCGTAGGCTATCTCAACACTTACTCTAACATCATCATCACCGATTCTAATTATCTTGTAGTGATATAAGATTTAGGCTAAATTACCACTCCTTTTATCATCTTGTCATGACATACACTTAGGCTATAACATCACACACATCTCATTACTATGTTGTATGTCATCACTACACATTCACCACAACACGTTACACACAACACATAGTTCAAAATTTCCCGATGAAACACTCTTGTTTACGGTTCATAATTGACTATTGAGGGGGATAAATAAATGAACCTCATTACATACACTTTCATTCACTCGGGATAACGTGGCTCCTATCATTTACTTTACATTCCATTTCATCCATCCATAACATACTACATATCTTGGTTGGATTTAGTATTGCTTACATTTAGTAGTACATGTTTGTCTTATTACACATGCTATATAAATCTCTTTTAATTCATTATCTCTACCATAAAAACTTATGTGTTTATGTCCTTTTCTAGTTTTGATCATAGATATAGATCTTCTACACACAACATTGATGCTTGACACACTAAAAGTTCCATAGTGGCTCCTATGGGCATCTACTTTCATACATTAAAGGTACTATTGTTTCATTTTATACTTGGTACTTTCATTATCGGATATACACACTTTTGACATACATTTTATATTTCTAACTTGCTAACGGGTGCTTCATGTGCACCATTTTTTTACAGGATTACTTGCTACCATGGATATCTATTTGTTTTTCCTTTCTTGTCTTTTTTTGTCATTGTATGTAGGCTTTTCCCTTTGTTTTTGTTCACACTTGCTTATTTGTATGTGACCACTACAACCTTGAGTGTCTTGTGACATCATGAGTGATGTACCATGTTTGCAACCCAATTTTTGTGGCCTACATTGTCTTATTGGGTGTTTATATTATCGTTTTGTGTCTTATCTTATACTTTTTTTGCATAGGTTACACTTTTTCTCTACATGCAAGTTTTTTTACTAACACTTATTTTCTAGCCACATTGTTTTTGTGTACAGGTTTCAACAAATCACATTCCCTTACCCTATAGGGAATAATATCAATTGTTGGTCCTCTTTTGGGCCACATTCTCCTATCCACAACATTACATGCACCACCAAATATGGGGGTATCATTTGGGTTTACACACATTATACAACATAGTACTAATATAGTCCAATTTTTAGTTTATGTCCATGACATAATGGGTTATACAACGAGTGGGTTCAGACCACCATATAGAACTCCTTACACAATGGATTTTATAGGGAAGATCACCCTTATAATATTAGGGAGTAGGTACAAGTTAGAGGATAAATCGGACCTTCCTTTTTACACTACATCCACCGGCATTAGATTACCCAAAAAATAAGATAGTACAAAGATCTCTTCACTCTCGGGAAGTGGTTACAGATTGGAGGATACATCTTACCTTCCTCACTAGACTTATTCATCCATTGGCATGAGATCACCCCAAAAACACACACTTCATCGAAATTTATAGGATCCTTTTTACATCCTTCCTCTCACTACAAATCAGTGCACAAGTTCCTTTTTTATTTCCGTATCTCTTGTCATTACATGCCTTTTAAATATATACATATGTCTTTGCAAAATGTTTTTTCAAATATACATGCATATTTTACTACTTGATCATCTTCTCTTATGCAAGTCTATCCATATGGGAAGCAAGTATCCAAGATCAACATAAAAAAACAACATGACTTCACATCACAGGACATTGACACTAACATGAAGGTACATCACACATATTGGAATCTACACATGGGCTTCCTCCCTAGGATCACTCTCATAACTTTTTACACTTTTACATCTTTAGTCTTCACTCTCCACCTTTTTTTCACTCCATGCTTTGTCTAGTCCCTTGGAACACTTTATACATTTATCTACATATATATCAGGTATGCATCTCTATCTACTTTATGTTACCAAGATTTCCTCTCACCAACATAAAGTGGAGGAAAATGTAGACACTATATAACACACTATTGGTAATTATTTAGTCCTATTTATATACTGCTATTTATATGGTTCTTAAGTGAAAACAATACTAATTAACCCATGTATTTAGCCATCTTGCATTTATTTTACCCACATTTTCCTTGACCATATTTTTATACTGTTTTTTCCCTATTTATGACTGGGACACCCATAAAGCGCTAGGGCACCCCAGGTTCCCTGATCCCCTCTAGGTGCTCTGATCCTCTTTATAATTTCCTCTCACTTTTTAGGCACTTTTTAGCCATTTGGGTTTTCTATATTTTGGTTTTCTTCATTTACGGGGTTGATTATGAAATTAAAACAAGAGAACCATATAAATATAAAATTATGAGACCATAATGAGGTATGACGCACTAAGCACTAATATCACTCGTAAGGTTTCATCCATCAAAGGATTTTACTACTCCATTTAGCGCCATTTAGCTCCATCACAAGGGAAAAGGTTGATTCATCTGCATCACACTTCATAGGAGGGGATTTTATTCTATTCCATGCACCATTTATTTACATTCTACATCTAGTTATTTCTCACTACTCACAAAGTGCGACAGGCACAAGAGCATATAGAGAACGATTTTTGCACACTCACACCTAGAACTACATTAGGTCTGAGATGTATTGCAATGTTTAGTGATAATTCCATCCATTTGGTAGCTAAGGATAGTCCACCCCTTCATATGCATCTTTATTTTTAGGGTTTTGATGCTTTGTTTGGGGTTTTGCAGGTGATTCCTTTATTTTAGGTTTATAACAACATCCAAAGAAGTTGAACAACATACATGCGACTAAAGGAGAACACATGAAAACATTCAATAACACCTCATAGGAGGTTATTTGTTCATTTCTATAGACCATGGTGCCTAGATTACATACCAAGGCACCCTAGGTGCTCAAATCCATTTTCTAGGCACCCCAGTCTAGCCAGATAGTTAAGATCTACATTTTCTCAAGTTCCTGTGTGACATTTTTGTCCTCTTGTCCAACCGATCTCCACTTGCGATATAATCTTGTGACATATGTAAATCATCTAAGACATTTCTAACCCTTTTTGCACATTAGGGTTTCATATTCTACTTACTAGTTTGTTTTGGTAATTTCACTATTGCATTTATTTACTTATTTACTTCTTCTTTAGAATCGATTAGGCTAATATATTCCATTTTAGGTTAATTGTCAAGGATTGAAAAATTAGGGGACACAAGGACCCACTAAGGTAGTGACCATTTTCATAATGTGTATGGAAATTGTTGATGAATTTAATATCATGATAAAACTAGGGAAGGATAGAAAAATTAGGAGAGATAAGGAAACAAGGATAAATAAAGACATAAAATGAAAAAACATGAAGATAATGATTAAACAAGGTTGAAGAGGTAAAAATTTGAAAGGGACGCATGATAAATAGATTGAAAGTGAAAATAAACAAGGAACATGTGCCAATGTGATGCTATATTTTACCAATAATCTATTTACACATGAACATGCTAGCACCATAGTAATTAACTAACTTATTGTAACAAATTTAGGTGCTTCTATATTGCCCCACTTTTATGTAATTGTGGGCATACTTATAAAATTAAATTGAGAAAGAAATTAATTGATTATTTTTCACTCACCTCTCCATCTATTAATATTTATCAAAGTTATTAGGAGAACAAATGTAAGATGAAATTCTAAAGGGAAGAGAGATCCTCTTATCTTATTGGTAAGTTTGTGAAGATCCGGGTTTGGAATTTTAGCTAATATGTCTAGAAACATATGGTTATGAAAAATATATTTAAAGTTCATGTAAAAACATGTCCGAGATACAAATACGTAATAAAGAAACTATTGAAATATAGAAAATACAACATATGAATGAACATATATAGTTGTGAAATTGGTAAAAGTTGTATTTTTAACTTATACCTTGACATATGTGTTGAATATTAATCTAAATAAGATGATGTTTTATGAGAATAGTGTGTCTAAATATAATATGAGTTTATCTTGGTGATATAAAGTTACTTATGGCATGCATCATTGTGTATCAAATTCCATGCATGAAATTGATGAAAAGTAAAAGAGTGTAGGGATTAGAAATAAATCATGAAAATATCTTCCCCATTTTGAGGTATGGGATGAACATATGAATCATATATATGAATAATTTATGGTTTTTTTTTAATATATGTATTATAGGAAAAATAAAGCTCCAAGTAAGCATGTAAAGATAAAATTGTGTGTACATGTATATAATATGTAACTTGACTCTACATGTGGACCTACGTATAAGCAATGCAAGAACTAGAGTATATTTATTCCCCAACTAGGTTAATATAAATCATAAAAGGTAAAAATAACTTGAATCCCTAATTTTTGAAAGATATAACTAGTATATGCTCAAAAATTAGGATTATACCCTTTTGGTGGGAAGGATGGGATAGTTTAAACTCGAAGATGGGATAGGATTTTTCTTGATGGTGGATAATATGTACTTAACACGATTGAAGAATAATATAGTGCCCTAAGGTGGGAAAAATAAAATATGGGAAAGATTGAAATAACACTTATTTCACTAAATCTGACTTATTCCATTCCAAGTAGCAAAACAAATAGCCAATATTGGAATCCAAAACTACTTATTTTGGATTCCAAAATGTTAAATATTGGAATTATCTCGCACTCCAAAATCGACATATTGGATTCCAATATTGCTTATATTAGAATATAGAATCACATATATTGGAATCCAAAATCACATTTAATGGAATTTAATACAGTCAAAGTCCCATATATTGGAATCCATTACATAGGCTAGCGTCCACTAGGCATTGTCTATGCTTTGGACTAAATAGAACATGTATATGTTTTATATGGGCTAGCAACCACTAGGCATTATTTATGATTTGTTATGTACAAAACATGTTTCTATTTTATAAGGGCTAGCAGCCACTAGCCATTATTTATGCTATGTTATATAAAGAAAATGTTTATGTTTTAAACGGGCTAGTGGCCGCTAAGCATTATTTATGCTTTGTTATATATAGAACATGTTTATGTTTTATATGGTCTAGTGGACACTAGGCATTATTTATGACATGTTATGTACAAAACATGTTTTTATTTTATACGGGATAACAAACATCTTCTCTTATCCTTCAATGGCTACAACAAAGGACACAATGTGGTGTTAAATTTGACGTGCATTTAGAAAATTTTTATTGTTTTTATTCTTAAAATAGTTACAAATATTTGAAATAACCATCACATATGACTTGCATATTATATATATGACCATCAATTTTTCTATAGATTTATTTATATATTAATTCTATTAAAAAATATTGAAAAAAAAAGTATCTAAAGTATAATTTTATATTTCTTTTATGAACACTGTAAAAAAATATTATTTTACAATTTTTCAAGGGAAAGGTTTTTGATAATTCACAATGAATTTATTCAATCATACTATCATCTTATAATCAATGAAAATATGATATGAGCTATGAACTAAACTTAGTTGGAAAATCTTTAATGAGGCTATTCAAGTCTTGCTTTACATACATATGAGCTGGATCAAGCCATATATAGTTATGTTTATGATGATGTTGAAGCCAAAAAAATGTTAATTCAATGTAAGTACTCTGTATGCAATAGTGAATCAGTGAAACATTATAGACAATATGCAGTTGTATATCAACAAGATATTGATGAATGTAAAGATTTTTAGTCAAACCATTACTATATTGGATGTGGATGATGAGATTTCACTAAGCTCTATATACTTCATTTTAAATTGTTATCATAGCTTACAAATGGATTTCCTTAAACTTTTTCTTCGACCCTATACCAAGCATATAAATTAATGTATGTTAGTTATCATTTCCTATAAATTTTTGGTCCTTATAAATAATTTTGTTGTAAAATACAAATGGATATCATACCAGTTGTGAGTGTTTATTCATTCTGATACCAGGTGTTGTAATATGTTGTCTAGTTATTGGTTATCACATAATCATTTATTGTCCTATAAATTTTTGAGGCTTATTAGTGGTTTTGTTTGTAAATTCACATAATTAAAATACCTATATCTGATGGTGTATTAAAGGCTGATGTGCCCATGCAACATCCACATCTCTCATCTTAACTATAAAAACATAAGTTTGTTAAAAAATTGAAAACCATGGCAATTGAAGATAGAGCTCATTAAACATATTTATAAAATAATTAAAAGTAAATCACCATGTTGAATTGGTTGTGTAGCATCACTGTGAAATGGTTGTACATAAAATTTTATAGCTTTATGGTTATCTGCATAAACAATAGTTATATAAGTAGAATATTTAGGTTATAAGCCATTAAACATAATCACTTGTTGAATTTTTCTTCGATGAAAAAAATTTCTTCATATGGTAATAGTAATGTTTCAAAAACATTGCTTGACTATGTGTCTCAACAATAAAAATAGCGAGATAGTTTGGATTCCACTAATGCAAAGAGTGCGACACTACACATCGAAAAGCACTAATACTTGATAATTTTCATACCAACATCGAATGAACATCTCAACTAAGAACTCATACGATATTTTTCAAGGAAAATAATGGATGTTTCCATGTAGGGTAATTTTGCTTGCGATTCAAATTTTTTGGTAGTTTCTCAATCAAATCCATAATGACCTCTTCTTTATAATCATCATTATTATCAGGTTGTGCACACCAGATATTGTGTACATAAGAAACAAAATTTTGAATATCCCATTGCTATCATAGAGTATGTAGCATCCATCTAGAATTGATACTCCAATGTATTTAACCTTTTCCATGTATCTTTGTATTATGTCTCTTAAATTTTTTGAAGAACCAATTGCTTTTGAAAAATAATAATACAATCCAACACATTGGTTCCAATAACTATTAGAAGCTTGATTATTACATTAGAAGAAATATCGCTGACAAAATTACAAATATCAATGATCACACATTCAACATTGAAAGGATTAGTCGAAGGAATAAATGATAAAGTTGATGGAAGTTGGAATGGATATGCAAGTTTAAAAGATAACTTATTTGTGACTTCCATACTTGCTAGTATATTTCCTTCTAGTGACATCACATAGTTTTCAAATATTGTCTGAGCCGCGACGAGGTGAACTTCTTCCACCTCATGATCTTTTTTCTATTTTTCCATTTTCCCCTATATGGGAGTTAGATTTTATTTTCAATTTCTCTCTTCACCCAATAGTACAGACAACTAGCGGTATTATGATTCATGCAATTTAAATTTTTCAATTACATTGGATTCACTGCAGGATGTCAATACAATATTATCCATATGCTTGTTTCTCAAATAATGTAGAAATTTTTCTCTCATTTTTTTGTCTCTTTTTATTCTCTGGTAGTAAGAATCAAATGTATTTGTTATTACACTAGCCTCAAAATACCCAGTTGATTTAGTATTCCTTTTCAACCCATGCAATTTTGATTTAGATGGGTTTATCTATAATTTTGTCAAATATGTTTGCCTCAGCATAGTAAACAACTTGGCATGTTTTAGAGGTGAAAGAAAACATTTTATATGTAAGAAATGACAAATAGAAGATGTTTTCTCATTCTATACATTTTTCGAATACTATAAATATACCATTTTGAATGTCTTCTACATTTGAACAACTAGTTTTGTCAGAATCTATTAGAATCCCCAAATTCCAACCATATTTTGAACAGGAATATGGTCCACTATTTATGGAGGCATGCATTTCCCATTTCTATAAAAAGAAACATCCAACTCCATATCTAGAATAAGACACTTATTGTTTTCAAATTCAAAGTGTTCCACCTAGACACACAGTGTCCCCAAATCAATAACTTCTAATGATAGAACAATACCAACTTCCTCATGATTTTCATCTATAACAAAAAATAACCACAAGTCAATGTGGTAGTTTTTAGGGGAATTAATTTCCACAAACCATTCCTCATCTCTTTTCTTCCAACAAATATTATTTGCGATGAATGGAATTGTTCTTAATAAAGCACAAATAATAGAAGATATTTTACGTATAATTAGAGTAAAATACATTAATAATTAGGTCATTTTTGAACTATATGTTAGGGTAAATCATAGTTTACTATAGTTAATTTTGGCATTTACTATGGTAATTAGGTAACTATGTAGTTTATTTATTTGTTATATGGTTTTATAACCATATTTGTCCTGTTATATTCGTAGGTTTAATTGTTACATAGTTGTAACAATTATTTATGTTTGTATTCTATTTTATTCTTCTTCCCGGATGTATTGTTGCACATATGCAACTTAATTATTTGTTTGTATCCGGCTATCCAATATCTATAAATATTGCAGCCTGCACTATTGTAAATGATTTTCTTGCATATTAATAAAATTGTGAGGCTTCCATCCCTCTTCTACAATTTCATTTGGTACTAGAGTAGGTTAATCTGAACATGTGAGAAGAGAAGGTGTGGATAAAGAGATCAAAAGAGATAGAGGATCTTGGAGAAGAATTTACAACAATTGAGAGCTTGTGTAGCCTCCTGCAACTTCCCATTTATTTATCCCTACCTCCCCACAACCTCCTGTTTGTTCCAAGTGTTTGGAACACAATTTTTTTACACTGGTGCCCCCTGCATTAGGAAAACTTTCTTTGCATCCGGAGCCATATCGACTCGAAGAAATTAGATTAAATATTAAAAAAAAATATCATCTCTACAAAGCTCCTTTAGTTGGAGTTATGCACCTCCCCCCACCGAGTCCTGATCGAGATTAGACAAAGCTCTGCATCGAATTATTTGAGGAAGGACTCCACCGAGCCATTATCGGAGCTCTAGATGAGCCAAGCTTTGAGATGCATTTTATTTTAAGAGGGATTGACTGAGTTGTATTATTTTAGATAGGCTGGGGCATGCTTCTTACAAAGGACTATCGACCCATTCCTTGACCCGACCCTCCTTCCATTAAAAATGATCCAAAGGTTCCTCCATTTCCAAACCGAGCCGATCAGGCCAGGTTGTTTTTTCATTGGCATGATATTGATGTGCATTCAAGTCGGGTGTAAAGTTTATCACCACTGCGGGATATTAACACGACATTGGAGTGAGTTAAAGCCCATTGTTTAAATACTCACACCTCTGAGCCACCCTCTTCTTTTTATCTATACGGTGAAAACAAACACAAAAGTGACTGTTCCAATTAAATTAAAAACATTCTCATCTGGATGAGTCATTTTTGAACCAAGTGAGCCATTGACTTATAGAAACATGTGATCCCTTTCACCATGTTAGCTTCTACAACCAACACAGGATACGAAAAAATGACCTGCAAAATCAATAAGGAGCGGCGTCCATGAAAATTTAAAAAATAAAGTAAAGTGGTGAAGGCATAAAAGAGAGATTCATTTTTCAAGAAGAGCATTTTTTCTCGCAAAACCTAATCCGCCACATAGACAACTTTTAACCCTTGCTAACTCTACCACATGGACATCCCCCTTCTAGCGACCACGTCAGTTTTTAAAATATTAGTCAATCTTATTAAGGTTTAAATATAATTTTATTCATATTATATGTTGAGCGTGTTAGGTTCTATGTTGGATAGTTCTGATGTTTTGGGTTTATAAGGTTTGTGGGTCGATTCCCACCAAACACAAATTTTTAAAACTATTTTGAGTTGGAGGAATTTTTGGCATAAATCGCCACAGTAGTAGTGAAAGCCTCCTCAAAACTCTTTATCTAACACTAAACCCCAACCAAATTAGAGAAGAAAACCTAATTCTAGGGTCAAAAACAAAAATTCTCCCGATTTGCTTAGTTTTGATTACGGACATTTTACCAAAGGGGAGTGCTTGAAAACTACATTTAAAGCTTTTTTTGTGGTTTTTTCACTCGAGAGATTCATATTGAGCTCGGAGGCCACTTGGGCCTCATGCAAAACAAAAACATTTTTCATACCATTCAATTTTCTACATATTGGATGAAATTATAATATTTTTGTATATTTTTCAATGCATTGTACTGATTTACAAGTTGTCATATTCAACCGCATGAACCATTGTATTTATTTAAAAATGATAGAGATTTGTAATAAGAAATAATGAAAATTTTGGTTTTGTATCACTCACGAGATCTTTGGATCCTTTTACGATGTTTGATATAAACAAGACCTCTACGAAGTGCATAAGGGTAAAGTTTTTACAAATACTACTTGCACTTAACACCTAATATAGTTACAAAAATTTCATTTGGGTGTTGACCCTTTAAATCGACACGGAGTAAGAAGGACAAATTGAACACACTTTGGGCCCTCCCATCCATCGGTGAACATTTGCATCACTTAAATTTAGACAACTTTGAAACTACCCGAGTATATAGCTAAGTTACACGTGCATATTAGGATATGTCTTTGAGTCGAAGTGTCAATAATCACATAGACCCCTTTCGGTATTGTATTAGTACCATGTATCGAATTATTTCACATATGTTAATTCCTCTTTCAAATACTACCGAGTATATTGAAAGGCTGATCTTCTTCCACGTACCAACGGGTATATCAGAAGGGCACATATATAGAAATGTTTAGTATATTGGAATGATGGTATATATATTAGGAGACCATATACCTAGGTGATAAGAGCCTTACCCTTTGTCGAGTTAATTTAGAAAATTGGCACCAATGTCCTTAAGTTCTTTCTTCTAAATTCTTAACTTCTAATAGGAGATAACTTTGCAGCATGGAAGACAAATATCAAAACATAACTTGAGTTTTAAGAGATTTGGAATTTTGTGGATGATTCTTTAACTAGATTAGTAAGCGATATGACCCAAAAGCGATAGTTTGATAGATCCAATCGAAGGCCAAGTGATAATCTTGTTTACGATTAATGCGATGACGTGCGACCCCACATTCATGATGCCAAATCAGCTAAAGAAGCATGGGATAAATTGAGCACCGCTTGTGTATGAGGCCAAGAACAAGAATGCAATACTAAATTTGTAGAGTCGATTACACACACTAAATTTTAAACAAAATGATAAAATTGAAGCTTTTGTTAAAGAGTTACAAAATTGAGGGCTGCACTTCTATCCCTAGGAGAGGAGGTCACTAATGAAGCTCTCGTTCCCATTATTCTGAGAGCACTCCATCCTTTGTATCACATTGTTGTGATGACACTCAACTTATTGGATTAGGACAGTTAGTTTTGAAAGGTTAGTGAATCTCTTTGCAAAGAAGAAGAAGATATGTACAACAAATATGGTGAAGCGTATTAGGCACTTTATTCTCATTAGAAATGGAAAGGAAAAGGAAAAGTTAAATATAATTCCTCTCAAAATTCCCAAACATAACATCAACATGGGGACAAATGAAATAAGAATAAGAATAAATTTCCTATCTGCAAGAGAGGACATGATATAAAATATTGTTATTTCAATACCTATAAGAAAGGTTCATCAAGATATTCTAGACCTTGAAATCAACAATCTCACAGGACATTCTAACTTGAGCTATCAAAGTTCTAGTTACTGATGTATGAAATAGAGTAGTGAATTATTTTATTTCAGTCAAAAGCTCACTCTTGATATCACCGGAAAGCTATGGGGATTGATAGTTTACGAGAAACTCATATTCATTCCTCACTTACGAGGTAGGATTGAGAGTCTTTCAATTTAAAATAATTAGTTGTTTAGATATATAGGATAAAATCACAACTACATGGCAAATAGCCACACCGGACTACTTTGTTTGTTTTAATTATGTTACTAGATTAGTTGTCCATTTTCTAAATATATTAGGGTAGCTGATCTTTAATTTCATTAAAGTACTTCATCGAAAATACAAAAATAAAAGAATATATGCATAGTGTAGATACATCTTCCATAATTAGTTGATTAAATCTTAGTTAAAAGTTGAATCATTTTGCATGAAAATCGAGAGGACCTAGAGAGCCTAGAGAATATATATTTGAACCAATAGTGCCTCAACCAAACCTACCCACAACATTAGGCTGATATAGATCAAGACTTTAGGATACGAGTCTTTTGAGAAATGGAAAACCTACAAAAATTAGTTAACAATGAGAGGGTTAAATATCGAAGATGATAAGGCATATACATTTTGGTCAAATCATCCTAACTATAAAATGCCTTGATAAAATATCTGAATGAATATACAAGGATTCGAAAGAAAAAAGTATTTGGTTTCGATCCTTTAGTTCCACAACCTGACATAGGAGACCTCCTTGTTGACATAGATACTAGCTTACGCATTCATGTTGCCAAAATACCTATAAGGTATTCTGAGAAAATTATACAACTTTTAGATCTAAACATAGAGGCTGAAAAGGCGTATGATTACTGGATAGTCGGAAGAAGGGATTGATTCTTCACATGACCATAACAGGTCCACAACAACCACGAACTCACGGTTGTGATCCCCAAGTCCCACAACCCAATGGGCCTACAAATCAGTTAAGTATTGATACCGACTTATGAACACTGGTATTTAGATCCTCACCACTCCCACCAGATATCATAACGTAGTTCTCCATATTAAATATAGAAGCCAATCAATCTAATATTTTTTGGACTAGACCAGAAAACCACCCATAGTTCACTACAAATCCACTAAACCTCTTATCACCATCTTCATGACCTTGTCTAGAGATATATATGAAGCTCCCACAGGTCACTTCCCATGTATCCAACAACTAATAAACAGGATCTCGATAGAGCTCGACATTGATTGGAGCCTCTCGAACAACTATTATATCTTAACAAACCATTACACCAATTTAGGTTAAGAGGGCCTTCTTTTCCCTAGATACGCACATTATATTATTGTGTATTGAGGATATAATATTACCCGATTAGTTTGTCTGTATCCATTTATATTCCACATTCATCGGCTATCTCGGCACGACCTCGGGAGGTCGGGTACAAGGAAGAGGTACTTGTAGATTCCCATGCTCGCATGTTACTTTTCCATCGTACAATTCCAAAAGAGAAATTCTATCTCCTAGGCATAGATCTATTACTCCCACTGATACCAACTAGGTTAACAATATTTCTCCCTTGATCTAGAAAACTAAGTGCTAGGGGTTGGTCGTCAGGTGGGTTCAGATGCACGCCAATGGATCTCCTTTCTCCATGTGACAAACTCTCATCAGAAGCTAAAGGGGATTCTCTCCCACACTTTCTAAGATGGGGTAGCATAGACTGCTCAGGTTCCACGTCCTCTACGTGAACCTCAACTCCTTCCTGCAACATCTACCTCTATAGATCCATCACACTTGTAACCTCACATTGTCTAGTCATCTCCCTTTCACGAGCTTCGCTATACTTGATTCGTCTCTCCTCCCTTTCCTTTTTAGCCGCAATGTCTTCCATCTTCCTCTACCCTATCTTCCTTGCCCAACACTTAGAGAAGCTTAGCCAGCCATGGGAAATGCTTCTAAACTTGGGGTAATGACCAAGATCTTCATAGCTAAAGGAATAACATGCAAAAATGATCCTTTGGGATCCCTCAGAAACTCAAAATCAGAAACTTATGGGAAAGAATACATAGAAATGGTGTATTCTAGAGTATAATTGGTTAGCACTCCTCTCCACTAGTGATCAACAACACGTGTCGAAATCGATCTACACCTGCTGACCTCGGTAATCATCTTGGGTCCATACACATGATCTATAGTACCAACTTGATCTGGATGCATATGTTGAAATCCATTCATATAGTTCTATTGGAAAACAATAGAAGAATGTCTCATACAACTCATGGTATGGGTTCTCTTCTACCCATCTTCATGCATCAAACTCAAGTCCAATGTTGAATCTTTGAAAAAACTCATCCTCCATGCTCTTGGACCATATTTCAACACTTTCCAAGTCAAACGTTCTGTCATCATGCATTATAGTGACTAAGATGCATGCTATTTTTCTTAACAACTTTGAAAAGAGGTCTCAACAATGGAACCAAGATGTAGTCATTTTTATACCCTTAGATTAATAGTAAAATCCCATGCATGCCAACCTATCACCCAAAGTGGGCATTGGGCACTCACCCGAGGCATGCATGGGTGCCGAGCCTCTCCTTTATGTGAGTCTTGTGAGAATGCATCATCTTATGATATATATTCAAATGTAAAAGAAAGGAAGAAAACATGCATTCATTTTGAGAACCTATGATGAGTTATCACATCAATGCATCCATAGAAGAGAAATAACAAACAACATATGGAAATGGTTCATACACAAAGGAAATACACTAAGATTATGCTCATGAACACATATATGATTTAGAATAGTGCCTTATATTCATATTAACGAGCTTAATAACCACATTACATTCCTTGAGGTCATAACAGACCCATATAACAATGCAGAGCAAATTCATGCATCAGAACTACACTATGTCTTTCACATTACAAAGATGAATACAAACCCATCCCTCTAAATATGCCATCACTCCTAATTTTCACTAATCCCAACCCATATAATCCTCCATTATATTTCCATTATCCAAATTCACCCTCAAGGTAATTTTGATAACACGCATCAATTATTCGATCCAGCAAGTAGATTGATTCAAGGCCCGAAATCATGTTTTTGGGGCCCCCTCGGCTTCTCTCTAACTCTCCCATCCAAGAAGAAATCCCAACAAGTTGAGAAAATGGAAAAAATGCAAAAAATAAGGTTGCAGGACTGTTTTAAAGCATTTCGGGTCTGAAGGGTTTGGGTCATACTGAGGTTCATCGTACCAAGCTTGGGGCTGAAAAAGCAAGAAAATTGGCTAAGTCAGACATTTTTGTCCCAGGCGGTCCGCGGGACAGTTGGGACGTCGGGACGCGAGGGACGTGAAAAGCTGAATCGGCCGAAAGCAGGAAAAATCGTCCAAGTTTTTTGTTTCGCGTGGGTTGGGACAGCCAAGACAAAAGTATGTGTGGGACGTGAATCGGCTGATTTTCTGAAAGACAGTCCATTTTGGGAAGTTCGGAGATATTAGTCCAGGATAGCCGGGACAAAAGTATGTGTGGGACGTGAATCGGCGATTTGCCAAAAAACAGAGTCCATTTCGGGCAGTTTAGAGATATTCGTCCGGGACAGCCGGGACAAAAGTACATGAGGGATGCGTGAGACGTGAAAAGGTGAAAAATCCATGCGGGGAAAAGGAATCCCAATCGGCCGATGCGGAGAATGTGTCCCAAGAAGTGGTGGGGAAAGAGAAGGACTTAGAAAATTTTCCAAGTTTCGGTCAAAGTTTTCAAAGGTAAAAGTTTTGGCCCACTGCCCCCCATCGAATGGAATCTTGACACATGTCATCCAAGTGGCGAGCATGGGGGAAATGGGAAATTTTCCCAAAGTGAAAAATGCCAAATTTTCGAAGGAAAAGTGCACCCCTCAGGCCCGAGCCAATAAAATAGTGCCACGTGTCCAAGTGGCAAAAATTTTTAGGAAGGGCCCGAAAGAAATTTTCAAAGGATGAGCCCGTGGATGAATCAGAGCCTGACACATGTCATCCAAGTGGTGGAGCATGGGGAAAATTTGAAAAAATTTCCAAAAACCAAACGGGTAAAAAATTCAAACTTTTTGCCCGCCGACCCGATTGGGCCCTGTTTTGTACTAAAACTTCAAATCGCCATATCTTTCGATCCAGAGCTCATTTTTCATGTTCTTTATATCAATGGAAATCTGGTGAAATTATCTACAAGATTCCAGGGTAATTTTTACATTTTTATGGATTTTGGAGAGAGAAAATCAAAAAACACCTCTGGCACGTGGTAATGGCCAGAAATGACATTTCAACAACCAGTTTTAATGCAAAATGGGTCGTATTCTCCTTCAAGTATGGCCAAAATGTCGGGGCATGGAGTGCATAAGGATGCCCATGTTGTTTTAATGCATCTTCATTCAATGAGGAATGGCTCCCACATTTTTACATGTTTTCTCTCTCCTGGGCTCGACCCATGCATTGTAAAAAGCTAGATTTGGCTCATTTTTTGGGGGAACATTTCTTTGGATAGAAAGCTTCTTCTTTCACCTTCAACAAGTGATTTTTGCAAGTATCAGACCTCTTGATGGTGGTAACAGGTTTTTTTCCTTTTTGATGTTGTAATGCAAGGATTTTGACAGTGGAAATGACAATACAGGCTCTGTGATCAGTTTTCAGCCCTTTGGTTGTGTTGTTTGCTTCATTTCAGACTTTCAATTACATCTTATCAGTTTGTGCATGATGTTTATGTTGCATTCCATGATCTGTGTCTATCTGTAGAACTAGAAGTGTTCACCACTCCTTTTCTGGTGTATCACCACTTTAGTGTAGGCTTTCATTTTATGCATTCTCTCTCCCTGGTCCCTTGGAAATTTAGATTAGAATAGTTAGTTTCCCCTGCATTAGAGTAGATTGTGGTAGGTAGTTTAGGAGCAAGAACCAGCTTTCTCTAGAGGTCTATCTCAAGTAGCAAGTCCCACAACTTGGAGATAGTACCCATGTTATCCAATCACACCGTGAGTTCAAGTATATGCACTTGTATAAACATTAGGGTGTTGTGATTCGGTGATAACAGTTTTGGCACGCCCGGTGGGACTTTAGAGGTCTCATTTTCATCGCACAAAGTTGATGTGCATCTGCTGCTGCATTTTCTTGCTTAAAAGAGCTATAAATTACACATATGGCACTCGAGGGAAGAATCAGGCTGGTTTTAGCGGTGCGGGCACGAACTCATGAGAAGAATCACTACAAGGTCAAGAGTGGAGAAGAAGAGGTGTTGTTTGAATATCTGTGAGTATCTCCAAGAAGAAGGCAAAGAGGAAGAAGGATTCAAAGGTCTCCATCTCCACCAAACAGAACTCTCTCAACTCCTCCACAGTAGGCCTTTCATTCGATCAACAAGGGTTCTAAGACCAATTAGAATGGCATAAAACAAACCCTATGTCAATTTCACTTTGGCGATCCCACTTGCTCTCAATGCACAAAATCCAATCCCGATTGCAGCAAAGAATATTCCATTGTACTTCACTGGAGAAAATCAGACCACTCCTGGTGATCATGTTAAGGATATTGCTAACATTTGTGCAATCCATGAGATCAATGAGATGCAAGTTACTGTCAAACTACTGGCATCTTCATTCAAAGGGAAAGCTTTGCAATGGTTCAGGAGTCTTGCCTCAGGTTCTATTCAAAATTGGAATCAGCTATGTATAGCCCTCCATGAGCAGTTTGGGGAAAAGGGAGACAACTTGTCCCTTTTGGAGCAGCTGACAACCATCAAGAGAGCTCCCAATGAGCAGCTGACTGATTTTAACTTCAGATTTCAAATGACTTGGGAGAGAATTCGGTGGTAGTCAGGCCAACAATAGAAGGTGCTTTTCTTTACTATCTCAAAGCTCTAAATTCTGATATTTCTATGTTGATTCAGTCCATGGGAGGCATAACTATCCCTATGGCTTATAGCATTGCCATTAGGGCTGAAAATTGTTTGATCCAAGCTGGAAAACTAGCCCCTAGACCCCCCATGCCATTGTTTCCAAGTTTAGAGAGCCCAAACACTAATCAAGCACCTAGTTTAGCTCCTTCTCCCACCCCTAGAAATCAGAGTTCAAATGAAGCTTCTACTTCATCTCCAAGTGCCCCAAATGAGCTTCAAGAAGTCATGAAGCAATTGCAAAATCTAGGTAATGAGCTGGTTACACTCAAAAGGCAGCAAGCTCAAGGTTTTAGACCTTCCTTCCAGCCTCAAGCTCAGCCTAACAGGTAGCCATATCAGCCTCAAAGACCACCCAATCTAGCTGTAAATTAGAATCAAGCAAGGCCTCCTACCAACAGACCATTTCAGCCCGATAACCTCAATGTTGCATCCACATCCAGAGCTTTGGTACCGGTGCAAAATAACATGGCCCAAGAATATGATTGGTGTTTCCTGTGCGGTTAGCCACATAACCAATCAATGTGCTTTAATGGTGCATTAAATCAGGCTCTTATGGTGCAAACCATTGGTGGGTCAAGAGTCCAGCCACGAAGAGGATCAGCGAAAGAAGAAGCACCTCGGGAAGGAACATCTCCGAACGAAACTACTTTTGTCAATTGGTAGGCTAAATATTTCTGTGATATGAATCAAATACCCTCTCAAAGTGTTGCAGCCAACACAAGGTCAAAAAGGAGAAATTTGGGTGAAGGACAGCCATTGGCTCCAAGTAATCCACAACCTTCTACCACTCCACAAGATTTTGGTAAACAAAATGTAGTCCCAAACATGCAAGGAGCACCCAAACCAGCTCCTAAACCAACTCAAATACCATTTGTTGCTGCCCACATGCAAGGGATGAATATGCAAACCAAGGGACAGCAAAGAGATCCTTCATCACCATTTAGTATCATTGATCAGATGAAGAAGACAAATGTAAATATATCAATGTGGGAATCCCTATCTATCCCAGGCCAGAGAGATTTGCTACAAGCTGCCATGAAGGACTGGCCAAATTCAATCAGCAAGTCCAAATGCAAGAGAAGGTGCTCACAAATGCTGCCCAACTTGAAGGGAATCATGGAGGACAACAAGGTAAAATGTTGAAGCCCCCTCCTTTTTATGTCTCATTAATCATTGGAAACCAATTGGTGCACAATTGCATGATTGATTCCGGGGCAAGTAGCTCAGTGATGCCCAAGCAAATAGCTGATCAGCTAGGACTTTAATATGAAACCATATCCAAAGGGGTAGTGCAGTTGGATGGGACAATAGTAACAATAGTTGGGGTGATTAGAAACTTGATTCTTACCTTGCATGCATGTCCAAATGTTGTTGTTTTACAAGATGTATCAGTTATAGACCTTCCACCACTCTTTGCCCTATGTTTGTCAAGAGATTTCACAGCCAAGATTGGAGGATATTTGTCTGCTGATTGGTCACACATGCTTTGTAGAACGAGGTATGGAACCAAAGCTACAATCAGGTCTGAACCTATTGCAAACTTCCACATTGAGCCCTACACTCCAAGTCAGATCAATGCCAACTATTCGGCATTTGATCAAGAAGATCACCCAAGCACTGATGAAGCTGACACCAAGGTTGGAAGCATCCCAGATCTAACTCTTGATGAATGGGCAAACAAGGTGCATGCTTTTGATCCTTATCAAGAAGTAGAAGAATCTGAGCTAGGAGTTTATTGCATACATGAAGAAGATCAGCCCATTCCTAGCATCACCAAGCCAGACCACAAGGATGACAATGAGGTATGGCAGTTGTTTTTGATGGATCAAGGAGTAGACAAGGTGCTTTGGGAGGGAGCCATGCTTGGTTTCACCTCAAGGAGTAAAGTACTATTCAGCTTTTAGATTTCATTTTGCATGCTCCAATAACATTGCTGAATATGAAGCCTTGGCGCAAGGATGCATTGGGCAATCAAGAGAGAGAATAAAGAACTTGTAAGTCTTTGGTGACAGTGAATTGATTGTCAACCAAGTCAAGGGGCAACATGATGTCAAGAATGATCTAATCAAGTGCTACAAGAACAGGGTGTGGGACCTCATTGAAGATTTTGAGGGTTTTGGCATCAAATCAGTTCCTAGGAAAGAGAACCAAGCTGTTGATAGGTTTGCGCGGTTGGGGCAGCCTTTGATATTGTGGAAAGCATTCAAAAGGACAAGGTACAACCAAACATCCATGTAATTATGAGGCCTTCAGTGCCAGATAACAATGTAAGTTGGAAAGTGTTTGAGAATGACCAATAAATCATCCATTTCTTGCAAGAAGAAGCTGAGTTCTCAGCTAAAAATCAGGAAAAATTGGAACAGTAGTATGGTGACCAAGTGGTACAGCTGAGAACTAACAAGCTGCCCAAGGGACTTATCACTTTGGAGTCCATTTTCAATCCCAATGATCAGTTTAGGAAAGAGAAAGAAAACATTCAGGTCAAGAGAGAAGATTCAGTATCCATCTTGGTGGAAGAGAACAAACCATTGCAAATTGGAAAGATGACAACTGAACAAGAAAAGTATGAGTTCATACAACTGTGTCAAGAGTTCCCTGATGTGTTTTCTTGGAACTACGAAGACTTGAAAGGTTTCAATCCCAAGTTGGCTCAGCACACCATTGAGTTGGATCCAAATACTAAGCCCATCAGGAAGAAACAAAGGCCAGTCAATCCACACATGGAACCTCTCATGAGGAAGGAATTGAACAAGTTGATTGAGTCAAGAATCATATTCCCAATCAAGCATTCTAGTTGGGTTGCCAACTTAGTTCCAGTCAGAAAGAAGAGTGGAGAGATCAGATTGTGTGTTGACTTCAAAGACTTGAATAGAGCATCTCTCAAGGACCATTACCCACTCCCTTCTATGGAGAAAATTTTACAAGTGGTGGCTAGCTCCGAGAGGTTTTCACTACTTGATGGCTACTCGAGCTACAATCAGATTATGGTGAAGGAAGAAGATCAGTTCAAGACAACCTTCACAACCAAATGGGGAACTTATGCATACAGGAAAATGCCATTTGGGTTGTCCAACACTTTGGAGCTACCTTCCAAAGAGCAATGGACATGGCATTGAAGGTTTGATCAACAATGTGGTGTTGATATACCTTGATGATATCACTATTTTTTCAAAAATGCAGCAGACCACCTCTCTCATTTGAGACAAGTCTTCCAAAGGTGCAGGAGATTTGGAGTGTCTTTGAATCCTAAGAAGTGTATCTTCCTAGCACATGAAGGAAATCTCCTTGGCCATATTGTCTCCAAAGAAGGATTAGCAATTGATCCAGAGAGGGTTGAAGCCATAAGAGCACTACCATTGCCAAGCCACAAGAAGGCCCTTCAGAGTTTCTTGGGGAGAATAAACTTTGTTCGGAGGTTTGTCCCAGATTTTGCAGCCCTTGTCAAACCTATCACCAAAATGTTGAAGAAAAGCATGGCTTTCAAGTGGAAAGCAGAAGGTAAGTAGGGTTTTGAAGCAATCAAAAGCCATCTCCCAAGCACCAACTCTCATCAACCCGGATTTCTCTAAGGATTTCATCCTCTATGCATTTGGAGGTAATGATATTATTTCTGCCATTTTGGTGCAGCAAGAACAAGGACAATGATGAGAAGCCAATTGCTTTCTTCATCCAAATCCTGGAGGACTATGAGGTGAGATATTCTTTTATTGAGAAGCATGTACTTGCGATGTCGAAGCTTGAAGAAATTCAAGCATCTAGTCTCAAACAACAAAGTTCAGTTGTTGGTCTCTCATGCGAGAGTAAAGGACTTCCTCCTCAACAAGGATTTGAATGAGAAAAGAGTAGGTTGGATCACTCGTGTCATGGAGTATGACATTGAGATCAAGGTCACCAAGCTGGTAAGAGGAAAAGGATTGTGTGAGCAGCTGATTCTGGGCAAGCAAAAAGGAGTATGCAATAAAGAAGAGGCTGTTTTGATAGTTCAAGACAGCCATGTGCAAGGTAGCACTCAAGAAGAGGATAATGTTGTCCCCACTCCTTGCTGGACCCAAGGTATAATGCACTTCCTAAGCATGGGCCTATGCCCTCCAGAGATGAACAAAACCCAAAGAAGACACTTCAGATTGCAGGCTGTCCCATATGCCATAGTAGATGGTGTTTTGTTCAAGAGAGATGTGAATGGAGTGCTGCTGAGATGCATTAACACAAATCAGATTCATAGGGTGTTGGAAGAGTTCCATGGTGGACCAGCTGGTGGTCATTTTACACTAAGAGTGATAGCCCTAAAAATCATGAAGGCTGGTTATTATTGGCCCAAGATTTTCAATGATTGCTTCGCGTGGATCAAAAGGTGCAAGAATTGTGCATTCTTCACAGGTAAAGAGAGGCTTTCTGCCCTCCCATTGCATCCAATTTCAATTGACCAGCCATTCATGCAATGGGGTTTAGACTTCATTGGAGTCATTAATCCCAATTCAAGCCAAGGGCATAAGTGGATTTTGACAGCCACAGACTACTTCACCAAATGGACTAAAGCAGTAGCACTCAAGGAAGCAAATGAGTCTAGCATCTTAGACTTCTATGAGGGGATAGTAACTAGATTTGGCATACCTGCTACAATAATCTCAGATAATGCATTAGCATTCATTGGATCCAAGGTGACTGAGTGGGCTGTCAAGAATAGGATCTACCTAAGTACTTCATCAAACTACTACCCTCAGGGTAATGGCCAGGCTGAATCTACAAACAAGAACTTGTTGAGGATCATTAGGAGGACTCTTGATGAGAATCAGAGGTCTTGGCATACCAAACTGAAATCAGCCTTATGGGATGATAGGATAACTCCCAAGAGATCCATAGGTAACTCTCCATTCAGGATTGTTTATGGAAGAGAGGTAATCTTGCCCATGTCACTTGAGTTGCCAACATTGGAACTCATGAAACAATTAGAGTTGCTAGAGTTTGGGCCCATGGAGGTGAGATATGCAGAGTTGATGGAGCTCCAAGAGATCAGAGATCAGGCATCCCAAGCAATGGAGAAGGATCAAGCTTTGATCAAGAAGACCTTTGATAGGAAGGCCAAGAGTAGATCTTTCCAAGTTGGAGATCTAGTGTTAAAATGGGATGCAAATAGAGAAAAACTGGGAAGGCATTCAAAATTTGATGTCATTTGGAGTGGCCCATACATGGTCACAAAGTGTAAGGATAGCAATCCCTTCCAATTGTCTTCATTGGATGGCGAAGAACTGCAGATTCCAGTCAATGGAATCTATCTAAAGCATTGCTACTAAAGGGAAATTCTCCACCTTGTAAATATTAGCTTAGGTTTTCATTCCTCCAAGTGTTTGTGCACATTGTTTTGCTGTAGGTTGTTTTTCTTTCCCTAAGTGCTTTGGCACAGGCTTGCTATCCCTGGAGATGTTTTGTAGCCCTTGCTTCCATCGGGTGATATTCCATCTTCCTCTTTACAACAATCTAAGTCAGTTGGGGTTCCAAACAGATAACTCATGACTCCATGCCCAATGGATGCTTCAGGAAACTGGTAACTTCATCCAGCAGGCAGATGACCCCGCTGAGTCGCCAAAATTGCTATCCAAAATTCACCCTCAAGGTAATTTTGATAACATGCATCAAATTATTTAGTCCCGAGAAAGTAGATTGATTCAAGGCCCGAAATCATGTTTTTGGTGCCCCCTCGGCTTCTCTCTAACTCTCCCATCCAAGAAGAAATCCCAACAAGTTGAGAAAATGGAAAAAATGCAAAAAATAAGGTTGTAGCACCGTTTTAAAGCATTTCAGGTCTGAAGGGTTCGGGTCGTACTGAGGTTCATCATACCAAGATTGGGGTCAAGAAAGCAAGAAAATCGGCTAAGTCAGAAATTTTTGTCCCAGGGGGTCTGCGGGACAGTTGGGACATCGGGACGCGAGGGACGCGAAAAGCCGAATCGACCGAAAGCAGGAAAAATTGTCCAAGTTTTTGTTTTCGCGTGGGTTGGGATAGACAGGGGAAAAAAATATGTGTGGGATGTGAATCGGCGATTTTCTCGAAAGACAGTCCATTTCGGGCAGTTCAGAGATATTCATCTGGGACAGCCTAGGGACAAAAGTACGCGTGGGACGTGAATCGGCTGATTTGTCGAAAGACAGTCCATTTCGAGGCGATTGGAGATATTCGTCCGGGACAGCCAGGACAAAAGTATGCGAGGGACATGTGAGATGTGAAAAGGTGAAAAATCCACAAGTAGGGACAAGGAATCCCAAATCGGCCGATGCGGGAGAATGTGTCCCAGGAAGTGGCGGGAAAAAAGAGGACTTAGAAAATTTTCCAAGTTTCAGTCAAAGTTTTCAAAGGTAAAAGTTTTGGCCCACTGCCCCCGACCATCGAATGGAATCTTGACACATGTCATCCAAGTGGCGGAGTGTGGGGGAAATGGGAAATTTTCCCAAAGTGAAAAATGCCAAATTTTCGAAGGGAAAAGTGCGCCCCTCAGGCCCGAGCCAATAAAATAGTGTCACGTGTCCAAGTGGCAAAAATTTTAAGGAAGGGCCCGAAAGAAAATTTCAAAGGATGAGCCCACGGACAATCAGAGCCTGACACGTGTCATCTAAGTGGTAGAGCATGGGGAAAATTTGAAAATTTTTCCAAAAACCAAACGGGTAAAAAATTCAAACTTTTTTCCCGCCAACCCGATTGGGCCCTGTTTTGCACTAAAACTTCAAATCACCATATCTTTCGATCCAGAGCTCAATTTTTCACGTTCTTTATATCAATGGAAATTTGGTGAAATTATCTACAATATTCTAGGGTAATTTTTACATTTTGATGGATTTTGGAGAGAGAAAATTGAAAAATGCCTCTGGCACGTGGTAATGGCCAGAAATGACGTTTCAACAACCAGTTTTAATGCAAAATGGGTCGCATTCTCCTTCAGTATGGCCAAAAATGTTAGGGCATGGGTCTGTAAGGATGCCCATGTTGTTTTAATGCATCTTCATTCAATGAGGAATGGCTCCCACATTTTTACATGTTTTCTCTCTCTTGGGCTCGACCCATGCATTGTAAAAAGCCGATTTGGCTCATTTTTTTGGGGGAACATTTCTTTGGATAGCAAGCTTCTTCTTTCACCTTCAACAAGTGATTTTTGCAAGTATCAGACCTCTTGATGGTGGTAATAGGTTTTCTACCTTTTTGATGTTGTAATGCAAGGATTTTGACAGTGGAAATGACAATACAGGCTCTGTGATCAGTTTTCAGCCCTTTGGTTGTGTTGTTTGCTTCATTTCAGACTTTCAATTACATCTTATCAGTTTGTGCATGATGTTTATGTTGCATTCCATGATCTGTGTCTATCTACAGAACTAGAAGTGTTCACCACTCCTTTTCTGGTGTATCACCGCTTTAGTGTAGGCTTTCATTTTATGCATTCTCTCTCCCTGGTCCCTTGAAATTTAGATTAGAATAGTTAGTTTCCCCTGCATTAGAGTAGATTGTGGCAGGTAGTTTAGGAGAAAGAACCAACTTTCTCTGGAGGTCTATCTCAAGTAGCAAGTCCCACAACTTGGAGATAGTACCCATGTTATCCAATCACACCGTGAGTTCAAGTATATGCACTTGTATAAACATTAGAGTGTTGTGATTCGATGATAACAATTTCTTCAAATCTTCACCCGTATTCCACCACCTTTGCTTTCTTAGGATGATTCGTTGTAAATACCTCTATATCTTCTGGTCCCCTCTTTTCAGCTATCCGTGCACCTCTATATATATCTTTTCTTCCTTCATCACCATGTCTTATGAGGTAATGGATTAGATGCCAAGTTTCCAATTGGTCCAACAATCGAGCATGCCTCCTTTGATCTGAGATCTCCACTGCAATGCAATGATGTTCTTCTAAAACTTTCCATCACATGCATGGAATATTCCCTTTTTGATCCTACAGCCACTAGGTTGGCACCTTATCCACTCTACATGCTAGATGGGTCACACTTTTCTCATGTGCTTCCTAGAATTCCAAATATGGCTAAGTCCCAAAACTTTTCTTGCCTTTGATGCATGCCATGTGTTCTGCAACACTCTACTAGAACCCTTCCTTGTGCACCTTCACCCTATGTACCCTTCTTCAAATAGGTCCTACACACCCATGTGCTTTCTTGTACTTAGCCAAATTTTGGGGCCAAACATGTGCTCTTTGATTATTTTCATTATTTTGATAATTTATTTCATACTCTTAAATAACATGAACATAAGTTACTTTCTATGGGCAAGCTTAAGTATAGTGATAATACTTCCTATCAATCTAGTAACAAATTCTAAAGTAAATATTCCTTTAAGAGAAAATATAATGATCATAATCCTAATGTTAATGTTGTATCTAAACCAAACATTCTCAAAATATAACCTACACGATGCATTTTTACTATATTTCCATATCCACCTCATATCTTGTTGCCTACACTCATTGAAAGCAATTTGATTTATCGACATCCCCTTGTAAGCTAGATATTAATTATCCTTGTGGTAAGAATTTTAATGAGAACACACATTTTGATTATCATAAATGTAATGTATATTCTACTTGATAAATGATTTAAGATTATACGTTTGATTCAAGACTTGGTTGATAATAATGAACTCGAATTTCTTGAACCTACTATTTCTAAATATACAAATGACAATGACAAATTTAATATGTTTTATGATCCATTACCAAAACATGAAAAATCGGTTCCTTAATATTCTTCTAATCATGTTTATCACGTGGTTCAACCTCGATCATCTTTTGATCATCCTCTTGGGTTTATTTTTGGTACTAAGAATATTCCCCCATCTGTCATTAATTTCACTTATTTGGCTTTTCATGCTTATTTTTCATCACATCGACTCTACATAGATGATTTTGTTAGTACTCATATTGTTAAAATTTTCATGGTACATTATACTTTCAAATGTAATAAATGTTCATTATCTTTCCTATGAGCTATTGGAATTCCATTATCCTAAATGAAACTTAGATCACCTAATACTTATGGGCATGTGGTTCTCTTAATCATTGTTATCCCTATTACTATCTCTATGCCTTTCTATGTTGGATATGGGGTTATACATTGTGACATGATCTTAGGAATTCCTTGGCTTAAGGTTGTTAAATATTTTCTATCCCTAGTTCATTCATGTCCCAAATTCATACATAAGCATCACATTGTCCCTATTCAAGGCATCTAACCATAGACTACTTTCTTTATGACACCTATCACTATCACATCTATCATTGATACTACCACTAGTGAACCCGCTTCTACACCTCTTAATGATGGTCTCATGGATTTGATATAAATTAAAACGATATCTAGAGCTCCTACCACTCCTAGTGTTAGTTCCACATCTTCTCTTAGATATTTGTCACTTGTGATTTTTACTTCTAGACTGCAATGTCATTATTGGTCATGTACCCCACCTCATAGGACTAGGTCCCCATATAGGATACATGTTATACATGGTACATCTAGGCACACTTCACGGTATCATTCTCCACATGCATGACACAATCCTACTTCACACATCATGACACATTAATTTCACATGACACTAGGTCCTTAGATCATGTTCACATGTGTTCCTCTCTCACATTAGTAGATAGTGGGCCCTTTCCCTATGTCCTCATTGGATAGATCACTATGGCATTCACACTTGGGGGCATCCAATTCCCCCTTTATATGTAATGATGAACTCTTATTCTAAGTTAAAATGTGATTGTTGAGGGAACACTTACTTATGCGACCCTTTAATTACTATTGTAATTGTCTCATCTATTGTATATTTTTATACCCTTGTAATTTTTATCTTTGTTATCTTGTCGGACATTTCCACTTGAACTTAAACCTATGACACTTATATTAATTAATATAGATATTAATAAGCTACTCTATTTCATGGATTTTGAATGTTCATGTTAATATATTTGATACAATGAAATGATTAATAGTGATTTTATTGAATGTCACACTTGTTTGCAAGAAGTTGTTATATGTTATCACTAACATGCAGCCAAAGAAAATATGTCACAATATAAAGGGAATCGTCCACGAAATTCACATGTAGCAACTAGGATGCATTTGTAGCAAAGCACTTGCACGAAAGGAGAGCACACACATAAACAAAAAACCATGACGTGGGAAGCTTGATCAACATGGATTCTTTACCTATGTTTATGCATATCAATAAATAATCAGTTATAAAAACAATATGTAGATCTCATTCTAGTACTGATTATGCTCTGTAACTATAACTATGGAACTAGATTATTTAACTTGTGAACTAATTGTTAGAATGAGCCGTTAGTTATGTTGTTTTATTAGAACACATTTTCTTAGTTTTGATTACATGCATAAGAATATATGGATTTCTTGTTGATGATCTTTTACTTAATCAAAATGTAACTGTTAGTTGAACGAGTCTCTTCATGTCTATAAAGAGAATGGAGAGACTTTATTAGACATCGATCCATAGTTAAGGAATTTTTGTAAGTTTCATTCTAAATCTTCATGCTAATGAATAAAATATGAGTTCTATCATTATGTTATAGACACAATCCTTAGGAAGGGTTAGCACCTAAAGCGAGGGCCCACCTATGGTTTGTTAAACCCCCTTTCCTTTTTTGTTTTAGTTCCTTTTATGCATATATTAGAATTGTAGCAGTTCATTCCTTTACTTGTGTTATGATTTTATCTGCTTATTACTTAGTTGTAGAATTTCCTTTCATCTGTAACATAGATTATTCTTAGCATTGGATTTCCAGTTGTTATGACAACATTATTTTATTTATACCTCTTAAGCACTTGTAACTATGTATACAACACTAAAAGAGTTGAAATTTTATGTCCCTAGGTCTGATGAATAAATGACTATGGATTAGTGAACAACATATTAATTGCTGTGAGTTAATTTGCACCACCATTTTTAGTGTTCTTGTCATAGAAACTACTAGGTTATTAGGTTTTTTTAGGTTTTTCATTTCGTAGATGCGATCTAGGTTTATAGGAAGTTACCTCAAATTGACCCCCAAATAATTACTATTAAATGGGTTGAGTACTTGATGCATGCACCGTCTAAGGGATTTACATAATCCATAAGTAGCACAAATCTCTTAACTTACCTCTAAATATTCTAATGATTATGAAGAAGAAACCTCCATACTAGGTTTGCTTTTCGAAGACAATCCCTAAGTGTCATTTTTGTAGTTTCTCCTTAATGACTATGGATGGCGGAAGAAGTAGACCTGAATGATCAAAATGGGGCAACCACCTTCAATTTCCCCATAATTTAAAATAATGCAACCACTAGAATGAAGAATATTTCTCCATCAGCCTTGCCAAATTTCCATGGAGCTATTTTTGAAGATCCAGACACCTTTCTCTTTGAGTTTGATGTTTTGTGCAAGAGCTATGATTACACCAATGATGCTTGTAAATTTAATTTTTTTCTTGCAACACTCAAAGATGTAGCTTTAAGGTGGTTTATGGGATTGGGAAGGAATTTTGTTACTACATGTGCACAAATGAAGGAAAAGTTCCTCAAAAGTACCAATACTATTAGATACCAAGTAGTAGAGGAGGTGATGAAATCTATATAATGCAACAAATAGAGGATGAAACATTAGAGGACTATTTCAAATGGTTCCTATTTTGTGTTCGAAGTAAAAAAACCATTGACTTACCACCTTGGCCTAACAAATGGTATTTTTGAACAAGACCCTATGCATTCATTTAAAAATTGGTCTAATAATTCATATATGTAGCCCCCACCTTGGGATAACCCTCAAGGATGGGCCCCATATCCTAACCAATACCAACAATAGTGGCAACCTCAATACCAAGGCCAACCACAACAATAATGGAAACAACCTCCCCAATCATGACAATAACCCTGGAGGGGACAATAGTGGAATAACCCACCTCCTAATTACCAACAATATTATCAAAACCTCCTTATTAGCAGCAACAACAAGCTATGATGCCTAATCCCTAATCAAGCTCCTAACCAAAAGCTACACAACTACCTGCTCAACCAACACCTAATCCTAACAATAAATTTTCTCAACTAGCCTATTCCACTGAACCAACTCAATACCCTACCTATTTTATTGATATCAACAATATCCATCTTCACTCAGGAAGAACACTTCCTTCACCAGCTAGACCTACCATTACTAAAATTACAGAAGAACCACAATTGTTGCATGATGACCCATAGCAAGGATAGAAGATGTTGTAAGCTGGTCTGCAAGAACTGTGTATGATTCTATCAAGTGTAAAACACATGATAATGAGCCACCATTCCCTAAAAGGTTACAATAAAAAATACCGACCTCATATCCAATCGATTCGACTTTTTCAATCAGGTTAAAGATATTTTTGTTAAAATACCATTGATATAAGATATTAAGGATGCGCCTATATACAATAAGCTAGTTAAGGACATATGTATTAAGAAGTGAGGAAAGAAGAGGAAATATCCATCTAATGCACATGTTATTAGGAAATTAGCTAATATTATGCTTGGAAACGGAGTTACGCCAAAGTATATTGATCCAGAAGCCCCTAGTAAATGTCACAATAAATGGTACATTAATCGAAACAACCTAATTTACAGGGGAAAAAATAAATGTAATGACAAAACAA
Organism: Taxus wallichiana var. yunnanensis; assembly: GCA_018340775.1. NCBI lineage: Eukaryota > Viridiplantae > Streptophyta > Pinopsida > Cupressales > Taxaceae > Taxus > Taxus wallichiana. Next base: position 682,034,583 of record CM031240.1, on the reverse strand, counting down.
ATCATGGATGATTAAAAATTGGAAGGATTAATACCAATAGCCATCTTACACTTGCAAATAGATCAACATTAAGATAGAAGGAGCTTTGGAGGATGTGATAGTAATGATAGACTCCTTGGAGTACCCTATTTCCTTCATTGTTCTCCAAGAAAAATCCAACTTAGATGGATATCCTATCATCCTTAGAAGACCGTGGTTAGTAACTATTGATGCATTCATTAGATGCATATCTTTTAATATGATCATATCCAATAGAGGTGGCACCAAAACACTTATGCTCTACCCCCTAGACAGCTAGCCAATGAAGAAAATCAAACCATTTAGGTGGAAGAACTAAAAGAATACCATAGCTCGGTTTAGTAGTTTATGATGCTAGAGAAGTCATGCATAACGAAGGAAGGGAGGAGGATGTTATTCTTTCAAATGTTATGAAAAATAATTATGATAAGAATGAAGAATAAGATGGAAAATTGCAATGCATAAGCTAGTTTGAAAATCAAATCTTGTCGCAACAGAGTACTAAGAATGTTCTAGGTAAGAAATGCATCCTACACCAGATTCTTCCACATGATTGTATCTTAAATTTTGTAAGTAGCAGCATTTTCTCTATAATTTATATTTATAAGCAAGTGGATATTTTCTCAATATGAACAAAACATTGAGCGTGTAACAAGGAAAATTGTTAATTGCACTTCTCAAAAAGCACATAACAAAATTTTCATGGGATTATGGAGACATGCATGGAATCCATCCTAAAATTTGTACTCATAAGATATACATCAAAGACAACTGTAAGCCAATATGATAGCCACATAGGAGAATGAAACCAATGGTAAGCGATATATTGAAAGAGTAACTAAAGAAATTATGTGATATTGGATTCATATATCCAATTTTAGACAATCAATGGGTGTCACCACTTGTTATTGTACCTAAAAAGAATAGAAAATGGAGAATCTCTATAGACTATAGAGAGATAAATGAAACAACAAAAAGGATCATTTTCCACTCACTTTTATTCATTGGGTACTCAAAACTCTTAATGGAAAATTATATTTCTTTTACGGATGGTTAAAGTGGCTACCACCAAATTAAGATTGCATTAGAGGATCAAAACAAGACCACATTTACATTCTCGTGGGGCAATTTTGCATTCTTTGTTCTTCCCTTTGGTCTATGTAATGCACCTGCCACATTTTAGAGAGTAGTTCTTATCATCTTCTCAGATCTAACCAATTATTTCATGGAGGTATACACGGATGATTTTATAGTACATGGCAGCAGTTTTGATGAAGCAATAAAGAACTTAGAAATAGTTCTCAAGAGATGCAAGGATCATAACTTGTCTTTGAGAAATGAAAAATTTTATATGATGATGTCTAAGGGGATAGTGTTAGGTCACTACCTGTCATCTACTAGAATCTAGGTAGATCCATAAAAATATCAATGATTATAAACCTCCCAACACCTAAAAAATAGAAATATGTAAGAAGCTTCTTGGACCATGTTGGTATTACTGAAGATTCATTCAATATTTTAATAGAATTGCAACACCATTATTTGTTTTGTTAGGAAAGGATGTTGCATTTATATGGATAGAGAAATGTGAAGTTGCATTCCAAACTTTGAAGTAAATGCTAACTTTTGCACCTGTTTTAAGAGGACTAGATTGGAGTTTTCCATTTCATCTACACACTAATGCCTCAAATCACATCATTGGTGTTGTTTTGTGACAAATATACATGATACTCAATTATGTAATCTATTATGTCAGTAAGAACCTGTAACACACCGAACTTAACTACACGGTCACCGAGAAGGAATTTTTAGCAATTGTATATGACATCAATAAGTTCGGAACTATATCACGAGATATCTAATATCTATCCACACGAGACCATGCTACCATTAAATATCTTATAAAAAAAGTATTTGTAAGCAACAGGATAATCGAGATGGTTTTTTCTCTTACAATAGTTCGATGTAACAATTTTGGATAAACCTTGGAAAGACAATGTTGTAGAATACTTTGTCTCAAGAATGGAGATAATAATGAGGAATTACCATATGATTTTTTTTTCATTTTCATAAAGATAACCTTGTATGCTAGTATAGCCAACTATTTGGTTTTAGGTAAAACACCTCCACAATTATCTATACTATGAAAAGAAATATATTGTAGAGAAAAGAGTAAATATTTCTTAGATAGTTCATTTCCTATTCCACACAGGGAAAGATGAAGTTATGAGAAGATGTATAGATGACAAGGAAATTTATTATGTCCTTAAAGCATGTCATAGTAATCCATGTGGAGGATACTTTACTTCAAAAATACAAAGGTGCATAAATTTTTAACAACGTATTATTGGCCTACACTACACAAGGATGCAACATTATATGCAAGAAGATGTGATAAGTTCCAAAGAATGGGAAATCCTACCAAATTAGATGAAATGTCATTGTAGCCTCAACTAGTATTGCAACCATTTGAAAAATGGGGATTGGAATTTATTGGTCCCATTGATCCTAAGTCTAAAAAAGAGTACATTATTTTGTGAATACACTACCTCACCAAATGGACAGAAGTGAAAGCATTACCAAATCAAAAGAGTGAAAAAGTTGCAAAATTCCTATATGACCACATCTTTACAAGATATGGAGTGCCAAGAGAGATTGTCATAGATCAAGGTACCCACTTCACTACTGAATTTATTGTTGATTTAGCTACAGAATATGAAATCAGGCATAGGAAGTCCACACCTTATCATCCACAATCCAATGGCCAAGCTGAAGTAACAAACAGAGAAATTGAGGCCATCTTGACAAATACTATTGTATTGCATATAAGGGATTGGTTAGAAAGACTTCCGAGAAAATTTAGGCATTTAATACCACATGGAAAACAAAAAATTGATCCACACATTTTGAGCCACCGTATGCGGTTAGATTTTTGTACTCCCTATTGAGTTTGAGAATAATACATTAAGAACTACATTATAATTCGGCATAGATTTGTATGAATCTCTAAGGAAAAGGATTCTTCAACTTAATGAGTTGGATGAAATGAGAAGGTAGGTTGTTCATAATATAGAGGTGGTATAAAAACAAAGGATCAAGTGGCATGATAGGTTCATCAAAACAAGGCAATTTCAAGAAGGTGATTGGGAACTTCTCTTTGACTCCAAATACAAGGACCATATGGGAAAAATCAAGACAAGGTGGTTAGGTCCATATGAGGTTGAGAATATATTTCCCAATGGAGATATGAAACTCACCACCATTGATCATGTGAGATTCAAACTACTAGTAAATGGTCATAGATTGAGGTTGTATAAAAATCCAACTGATAAGAACACCTTCATCCAATAGTTCATAGGAGGCTAAAGTAGAATGGAAATGAGAAAATTAGAATGGAGGACAAAATTTGAATGTGTTGGTTAATCTTCTAAAATTTTAGAGTGCTTTGAGATCTTCATGGGCCTTGGTATATAAAGTTTGCTAGATACCTCAAGGAGGAACAAAAGATATGTAATCAACCTTCATGGAGATCAACACCACTCACTAACATGTTTTATTTTATTAACATTTATATTTTTAGGATTTGGAACATTTGTGGCAAGGAGTGCATAATCTCTGATGAAAGGAGGTGGTGTAAAGACTAGAATGTCCACTTATAGCAGCATGTAGCCAAATCCCATTTTTCTTTCATTTTTTGATAGAACCTGATTATATGAAGAATCAAGAGCCCAATTAAATGAGCACAAAGAGATGAAGATAGTTAGCACCAAAAATTCAATCTTCCCTCTCTGGGAATTAATTGAATTCATTATGGAGCTTATTCTATACAAAAACACTTGTAGCAATAGATCTTGTAGCAACACTACTTGTAGCCACACAATACCTCAACATGTAGCCTCATGCATACATCCAAGGGCATGAACTCCAACAAGTCACATGTCACAATCATTCGGCATATATCTTGAGTTAAGTGCACTTGATTTCCTTTAATAAAGTAGCGCTAGAATAATTATATTTAATTAATATATGTGCCAAGTTATCAATAAAGTATTTCCATCCTATAATGTGACTTTTCTCCCACGTCACACCATGATATCAAAAAACCTTACTTCACACATGGATATCTTTCAATTCAAATTAATGCCCACTTTTCAAGCTGCATGCAAAATTGGTCACAAATTTCAAACAGTAAACACTTGAGTTCTTCCATTCATTTGAATTTTACATAATCAATTCTAAGTGAAAGGGATTTTTTTCACAGAGCTTGTGGAAATTGTAGATCTTAAAAATGGGGTATTCTTGATAAGAAAGGAATCTATCAACCATTCACAGCTTTGAAATCAGCCATAAATTCTACATAACTTTCATGATGGTGGTTAAAATGATTATATCAATAAATTCCAAGGTTTCAATGAATCTATGATCACAATATTTGAAACCACCTTCAAGAAAAGGAAGGCAATAGTAAAGGGTTTGCAAGTTAAGGTTGATGATGAAATATTGGCTACAGTCACTAGACTACCAACAAAAGGTGAAATGTTTCTTGCAAAATCCAACCCAGAGGAAGCTTGGGCAGCGTTTACAGGACGATGACAACTTCATGGAAGAGAGAAAAGGTACTCTATGAAATTATTTAAAACCCTTTTGGGAATATGTGTCAAACTATATCATAAAATATTTTACCTGTGAGGGTCAATATTCATGGTTAAACACTATCCATTTTAAACTGCTAAATCATTTGAAGAATGACATAAATGTGAATGTACCAAATTTCTTGCATGAGAGTTTGAATAAGATGAGTAGGGAATCACAAAGGGGAAGGTATTCCTTGTCTCATCATTTCCTTATCACTTTAATTGTGAAACATGCATTGGAAACTGAACATCCTAAAATAAACTAGGGATAATTTTCTATAGAAAATCATATTAATGATCTTTTGGGAAAGGGTAAGAAAAAGTAAAAGAGGCTTAACTAGTTCTTATATGCCTCCACCTAAAACCTTAAATTTATCCTCCATTCATTTAGAAACCCATAATCTTGTAGAAACCCCCATTCCTTCATAAGCTTCCATACCTGAAGAAACACCCATCCATGAAAAATTCCATCTCCAAAACAAGGTCCTAGACCAATCTCTCCTGACAAGGTTCTAGTTGCTAAATATATCAACACCAGATTCCTCTTCCTCCAAAGGTAAATGAAAATCCTCAACTAAAGTCTTTGAGCCATCCAAGAGGTCAAATAGGCTTAATACTAAAAATACCAAAACCTCAAGGCCTAGTAGAAACATTCAAATTTTTATGGACAGTGATGAAGAAGGACTAGAAAATAAGGAGGAATCTATTCCAATGGAAGTTGAGTAGAAGTCCATATAAACACATATGAAGACATAGTCATGGAGGAACAAACCAAGGAAGTAGAAAATAAAAATGAGGAAGAGTTAGGTGAACAACCTGCTAATGAGTTCCCTATTGAACCAATTGAGGTTCAAACAGAGGTTGTTCATGCTAGGGAAACCCACATGCAACATGAAGAAGAAGTGTTAGTTGAGGAAATTGAGGATGTAATCAATGGTCATAAGAGCCCTGATGAAGTAGAGGTTTTTCATGCACAACATGAAGAGGATATAGTAAGTAAAGAAATTGAAGAAATAACCACTACGGTTACAGAACAACCTAAGGAAGTGTTATAGAAATAGTAAACTAACTACAAACCAATGTCATAGATATTGAAGAAATTTTTCTACTTGATATAGAAGATACAATTGAACACATTTTCCAAACCTTTGAATCAAAACTTGTTGATGAATCTATTGATCTGATAGACATGGAAATTTCTTTAGTTTCCCCAGATATAGCTCATATAATCTCATAACCTGTGTCTCCACCAATACCACCATCCAACCAACCAGAGCCATGTGTTGTCATACAAGAAGTTTTTAGACAACATCCTAGGCTAGAATGTAGAAATATGGCAAGCTAGACCAATTCAAAATATTGGGTGCAAGAGTTTTCATGAGTCAAATGTGTTGTCATTGATGTCAAGTAGAATCAATTGATGTCGAGTAACATTGATGGCAAAAGGAGTTAATTGGTAAAGTGAGCATGTGAAGAAGATGAAGGTTGATTGGTAGTGTTAGCTCACAAAGGCTTCAAGATGATCAAGGATAAGTGCTAAGGGACTTAGCCAATATTTTTTCAAGCCACGGACATGAGGGAACATCTAATAAAGACTATAAATAGCCACCAAATACTTGGAGTAGTTGTCATAGTTTGTAGAAATTTTTGGAACACTAGATAATCCCGCGGAAGGTAAGTGGTTGCCACGCATAAAAGGATAAAGTCACAAAGTTACATGGATTCAAAGGCTGAACCGTGAAATACATAAGTGAAGCTGAGAACACAAAGGAAGAACTATAAAGGTGAAGGGAAAGTAGTGAAAGTAAGGGAGTTAGAAGAAAAGCTACTAATAAAGAGAAAAGTTGTGAAGAACTATGGAAGCCACAAAAGACTATAAAATCTACAAGAAGATATAGAGTTGTGGACGTGGAAAAAATATGCAAAAAGGAAAAATAAAAGAGGATAGACACAATATATTGTGAATGCTATGAGAAGCATAAAAATATTGGTGGATAACTAAAAACTCACCAAGTAAGGGAAAATATTGCCAAGTAAAGAAAAGAGCCACGATTCAAAGGACAAAGTCAAAGGAGCTAAGGAAAGCCATGAAATGATGGATTATGGACTGAAAGGGGTTAAGGAAATCAAATTGTGTCAATCATAGACAAATTGAGAGATTGTTCTCCAAAATCAATGGTGATTTGATTATCCGATAATTTTAGCTAGTTGCACGACTTGAGATTACAAAGAATGATGAAATCTACTATTCTAGTTGTTAGTATTTAATGTTTTTTGACTTCATGTAAATGTAGTTACATTCTCTATGAGATCCTAAGTTTCAAGGTGGAATAAAATATTGAAGAAGAAAATAGCTTTCTATTTTGGGTCATGTTATAAATGTCAAAAATATATTTTTGGAAAATGGCCAATAAATAGCTTCTGAAAATGCATGGGAAGTGGTGTAATAAAGCCGAATATAGAAGGAAAAATATCTGGAGTCAGTTGCATGAATTTAATAGCCCATATTCTCAGGTGACCAAGTAGGAAGGTGCATGACATGCAATTTGAAGTGATAGAATGGGTCGATGGAAATATAGTTCTAACTTAGAACTATTTTGAATGTTTTTAAAGTAAGAAAAGAAGTATTTAAGCTAAGGAGATAGCTACAGAAGAGAGAATACGATGCAATCAAGCTAAGAAAGAGCTACAGATGAAAAGAGAGAGGAAAGAGGAGAGAATATCAATGATGCATTGATTTATCAGATGAGAGAAGCATCAAGAGCATAATATTGATTGAGAAAGAAAGATTGAATTAGATGAGAAGAAGAGAGTGAAAATAAGAACATAGACGAGCCAGGAAAGTGATCATAATTCATTGTATTAGCAATTGTTGTAACTACATGATCAAAATGTATATAAACCAAGTCTAAGTTGTAGCTTAGCACATTTAGGGAGTTGTAGCTTCCTTGTAGGTGGGTTCCTACAAAATAAATCTCTTGTGATGCGTAATATTCACTTGAGTCCTTTGTTATGCATAATATCAGCAGAGGTGTAGGGGTTGGAGCTCCTTGTGGGATTGGTGTCTCACTAAAAAATCTTGTAAGATGTGTTATATTCTTATGATTCCTTTCTTTGTGTAATATAAACAATATTTTTAGTGGGTTTCTCCCTGAAAGGGTTTCCCATGGTAATTTATGTGTTATGTGTAATTGTAAAATACATTTTTTTGTTTGACTTCTCATAGTTTAAAGTTGCACATCACTAAAGGGTTTTAAAATTGACATTAAGTGGAAATTTTTAATCTACACGATTCACCCCCTTAGTGCTTTTGATCTCTAACAATTGGTATTAGAGCGATGTCTTTACAGTAGAAGCTTAACATCTTCAATGAGATCCTCCTATCACAAGCATGGCAACAAATTGGGAACGAGATAGTTTTCACTATCTCAATCACCTCTCTTCACTAGTACAAATTATGCATTCTACAAAATAAGAATGAATACATATTTTATGTCACTTGGTTTTGATATATGGGAATGTGTTGAGAAATGATACAAACCTCTAATCTGCATTGATTACTTCCTCTATAGATAAGGAAGACTATGAAAGTTACTCAAGAGCAATGAATGCTCTTCTATGTGGGTTGAGTGAGAGAGAGTTTGTGAAAGTTATACACTACACAACAAAAAAAGAGATATGGACTAAACTGCAGAGCATCTGTGAAGTTGATGAAAAGGTCAAATTAGCAAAATTGTAGACCTAAAAGCTCGGTTTGAAAACCTTAAAATTAATGATGATGAAAGCATAGCAGCCTACATGCAAAAAAATGAATTCAAAAACATGATCAGAGGCCTAGGAGAAAATATTGAGGATCCTGTTATTGTTCATAATATTTTGAGATGCCCGACCACCAAGTATGATGTAAATATTTCAACCATAGAAGAAGAAAAAGATATGAATACTCACACAATGGATGAACTTCAGAGAACTCTATCAACATAGGAGATGAGGACTATTGGATCCAAGACTACCAAGAAAGAGGTAGCATTTAAGGTCAAGAAAGAAACTCACCCATGCAAGAAAAATAATAAGAATCATATTCAGGATATGGATTGGATGATGAAAATATTGAATTAGTGTTCATCAGAAAAATTAAAAAGAGGCTCAGGTAAGTATAAAGGAAAACTTCCCTTTAAATTTTTTTCATGTGGGAAAGTAGGTCTTTTTCTGGAAAGTGTCTAAACAAGAACAAAGATATTCATTCTAAATATGAAGAAGATAGTCATAAATATAATAAGAAAGAGACTAGTCATTCAAAGAAAAATAACAAGAAAAGGTTCTTAAAGAATAAAAGAAACTTCTATACAAAGGAAGAATCAAGTGACTCTAAATCCGAACAGTCATGGTATTTCTGAAAATGAGAATGACGAGGATCAATAAAAAATTTTGTTTATGGCCATGGATGCAAATGAAGAAAGAAGCTCCAAAGGAAAGTACACAGTTGATGGTGAAGACTCTGATGAAGAAGAAGCTAAAGTAAATCTTGAAGCAGAGCTAGTGTGTGCTCTTGAAGAACTAATTCTGTATAGAATAAAGAATCAGAAACTAAGATGCATGTTAAAGGATTATGAGGAAAAAATCCACATATTTGAAGAAAGGTAGTATCAAAGAGAAGAAGAAGAGGCTAATGATCTCAAGGAACTAGAGACACAGCTGGAGAAGATCTCATAGTCCCACAAATCCAAGGAAGATGAATGCAACAAGCTGAACTCAAAACTGGAGAAACTGAGAGCTGAGATGGACCAAATAAGTAACAAATTAAAGACATGAAAATATTGAAAAGGGATCAAATGTTTTGAAAAATATATTGAATGGTCAATGTGATGTAACTGATAAGTATGGAATCAGCTTCAAAGGAGAAAACAAAGAAAAATACCCGGCAAAGAAGGAAGGAAACAAGTCCATGGAAAACCAAAGTACCTCATCTGTTGAAAATTAAGGATTCAAAAAATCCATGAGAAGAAGAACCACTACACCCAGGATCACCTATGCTATGAGGTACACTCACTCTTTCTATGGGTATTGTTATTCTTGTAATTAGTTTGGACATAAAGCCACCAAGTGTAGAAAATTCTCTAGAGGCTATAGGAGAAACTTTGGCCCATCTTACACCAGATTGGGCTACAATAATTTCAAATACCATTATCAGAAGAAGATTCATGCAGTTTCAACAAAAAAACAAGAGTCACCTAAACAAAAGAAGTGGATATATGTTCCAAAGAAAGATGAGAACAAGAGAAAAGAGTCATGTTCAATAGTGCAGACTACATTTCATGTACAAAATGAGGATAAAATATGGTACTTAGATAGTGGATGCTCAAGCCATATGACAGGTGATAAAATTAAGTTCATTACTTTATCCAACAATGCATCAAGTGTTGTAATATTTGGTGATAACAACTCAACAAACATAGTTGGAAAAGGAACATTGAGTTTAGACAATGGAAAGACTATCACTGAAAATGTTTTATATGTTGAAGGTCTTAAACACAATCTGTGAGTGTGAGTCAAATGTGCAAAAGAGGATATAATGTAATATTTCATGATAAAGGTTGTGATATTATAAACTGCAAAACAGGAAATAAAGTTGCAAAGGCCAAGCGGACAAAGAACAACATGTATGTTCTAAATGAGATAAATAAAGAAAAATGCTTCATTAGTAAGACTGATAATATTTGGTTGTGGCACAAGAGATTGGGACATGTAAGTTTTGAAAATCTAGTCAAATTGAGTGCAAAAGGGTGTGTAAGACATATGCCTAAAATTTTGAAACCCATGGATACACTATGCAAGGCTTGTTTACATGGAAAACAAACCAGGAGGTCGTTCAAATCAAAGGAGTACTCTACAACTAGACCACTGGAGTTGATCCATACAGACCTCTGTGGACCCACCAGGACTGAAGGCATAAATGGTGAGTCATACTTTATGCTTCTAATTGATGATTACACTAGGATGACATGGGTGGCATGTTTGAAACAAAAATCAGAAGCCTTAGACAGATTCAATAAATTCAAGGAACTAGTGGAGAATGAGAAAAACAAGAAAATTAAATGCCTAAGATTAGATAGAGGCAGAGAATTTTGGTCAAATGAATTTGATGAATTCTGTGAAGAAAATGGAATTAGGAGACAATTCTTAGCCATAAGGACACCTCAACAAAATGGGGTGGTTGAAAGAAAGAATAGGACTGTATAGGATATGGAAAGGATAATGCTAAATGAATCCAAACTCTTATATAGATATTGGAGTGAAGTAATCTATACTTTGTGATCTATATTTTGAATAGAGCTCAACTGAGAATAAACAGTGACAAGACTCCTTATGAACTATGGAAGAAGATACCAGCTAATGTGAAGCACATAAGAGTCTTTGGCAGCAAATGCTATATCAAAAGAGATGAAGACAACTTGGGATGATTTGACTCCAGGTGTGATGAAGGTATATTCCTTAGTTACTCGGAAGTTAGCATGGCTTACATGTGCTATAATAAATGGATGTAAAATATTATTGAAAGCACTAATGTAAGGTTGGATGAGAATCAACACACCAAAACTAGCACTCAAAGACAATGGTGGAAATTAAGAACAAGAAGATGATGAAGAATTGGAAAAACCACATGAATAAAGAAAGGCTAGACACTAAAGGCACCCTCCCATAAATTTAGAAAGGACCATCCTTCTAATCAAATCATTGGAAATAAATATGGTGGAATTATCAAAAGAAAAAATATCAAAGAATAGTAGAACCATAAGATATAACACTCCTGTCAATGATAGAACCCAATAATGTTGTAGAAGAAAGCAAGGATCAACATTGGGTAGATGACATGAAGGAAGGGCTAGATCAAATAAAAAGAATGAGACATGGGAACTAGTACCCATACCTTAGAACAAGAATGTAATTGGCACCAAATGGGTATTTAGGAATAAGCTGAATGAGAAAGGAAACATGACAAGAAACAAGGAAAGGCTAGTGTTCAAAGGATACACGTAAATGGAATGAATTGACTTTGATGAGACATTTGCACCTATGGTAATAATGGAAGCAATAAGACTATTCTTGGCTTATGCAACATACAAGAAGATCAAAGTGTTCCAGATGGATGTGAAATCAGCCTTCCTAAATGGTTTTATGAATGAAGAGGTGTACATCGAACAACCTGATGGATTTTCACTAATTAAATATAGAGACTATCTATTCAGGTTGAAGAAATCTTTGTATAGATTAAAACAAGATCCCAGAGCTTGGTACAACAGATTGGACTCATACCTCATTGAGCAAGGATTCAGAAAAGGTGTTATAGACAACAATCTCTACATCAAGGAAGAAGGTGAACATCTGCTCATTGTAATAGTGTATGTAGATGATATCATATTTGGTGAGACCATGACAAGATGACATATGATTTTGCTGACATGATGAAAGAAGAGTTTGAGATGTCAATGTTGGGATATCTTTCATTATTCTTGGGACTACAAATCAATCAATCAGACAAAGGCATATTCATATCCCAAACCAAGTACATAAAATAAATGTTGAAGAATTTGAGGATGGAAGAATACAAGCCAATTGGTACACTAATGGAAGTTGGATGCAAGCTGAGTAGAGATGATGACTCGCCAAAGGTAGAAAACATTTTGTATAGATCCATGATAGGAATTCTACTTTACTCCACCGCATCAAGACCAGACATCATGCAAGTGGTAGGCCTTGTTGGAATATTTTAAGAAGATCCAAGGAAACACACCTCAAGGTAGTCAAGAGAATTCTGAGATATCTCATGGGCACAATTGAGTATGGTTTATGGTACCCTAAAATAAGTGATTTCAGCATCAAAGCATATACAAATTCATATTGGGTAGGAAGTGTTGATGATAGGAAGAGTACCAGCGGAGAGAATTCTTTGTTGGAAATTTCTTACTATCTTGGTTGTTTTGGAAATAATCATCAGTGGCTCTTTCAACATGTGAGGTGGAGTATATAGCTTACATGATGTGTTACACTCATGTTTTATGGATGAAGTAGACATTGGAGGATTATAAGGTAAAATCTGAACATCTAATTCCCTTATTGTGTGATAGTACAAGTGCAATTAGTGTCTCCAAGAATCTAGTGTTCCACTCAAAAACCAAGCATATACCAATAAGATATCATTTCTTGAGGGAACAAGTGAATGAAAGGAATATCATTCTAGAATATGTGAGCACTAAAGAAGAAATTGTAGATATAATGACTAAGTCGTTACCAAAGGCAACATTTGAGCACTTAAGGAATGAATTAGGGGTCATTCCTGATCCCGCCAACAACTAGAGGGCATGCAGAAAAATACAAGGGAGCATTCTCAAGAAATATCAGCTCCTAAAATAGTGCCAAAGAAAGGGGGAGATAATCTATTAGCTCAAATATGTTAAAGCATGCAATGCATTCGGGGAGTATTTCCATGGAATACTTTAGAACAAATGGATAAGAGGCATAAGCCTAGGGGAGCTACTTGAGGTAAGAACATGTTGTATCTAGCTTACCATTATATAGTTAGCCCTTTTTCATTGTTGTCAAAGGGGAGAAGAGATGAAAGTCATAAACCAACTCCGCATAAGTGCCAAAGGAGGAGAGAAGTACGAACACTCGTATCGATAGGATTCTTTAACACATTCTTGATAAACCACGAGAACTAAGGAGATAGTCATGAATTGATGGATATAACCACAAAGTAATAAATCTAGCCACAAAGATAATGGAGAAGCCATAGACAAAGGATAAAAGCGCGCCAAATACCACAAATCCGTGATACAAATAAGGAAGTTGTGATATACAAAGTAAAGCCATGAGATATGGAATGAAGCCACCAAAGACTAGAAAAAGATGCAATATATGGGAAAAATCCATGGAAGCTAATAAAATATCCGTGGAATAAAGAAAAATAAAAGACACAATAAGATAGAAGATGACATAGGCATAAAAGAAGTTATTCATATTACGAAGTTGTTTTATGATGTTCACGAGATCTATATGAGCATTATAATATACCACGAAGCCAAAAATATATTAGAATGATAATAATTAAGAATATATAATATTTTACACAAGGAAAATGCATAAATACCATGATATATGTGTAAATATCTGCTAATTACTAGTTAATAATGTAAATAAGTGTTAACCAATGGTTACCATGGGTCATAATGAGTGAAAATACATAACATTTTCCTTTTAAAGGCTATATAATGATGTAAAATGAGGGGGAAATGGAATATCATGAAAATGAGTGAGAAGAGAATATAAAACATGAAGAAAAAAAGAGAAATCAAGGTAAGAAGTGAGAATATGAATATGTAGTGTGCAAACACGAAAGACATATGTGAATGCCATTTTGAGATTTTGTAAGAAAGATAAGAGAGTGAGAATGAAGAGAATATATATGTATTGTAAATCTATGTAATTATTATTGATGAATAAATAAATATTGGAGTTTTGAGTAAAATCTATTTTTTTTTCATTTACATTTTTGTTCATAGAAATTTAGATGTGGTGTATTTCTCGCATATATCCTTAACCTTGATCGATTACTTCTTAAGCCCTACGATATTGTTGGGGTTTTAGGTCAACATTTGGTGTCTGAGCCAAGGTTTCTCATGTTAAGAGGATGTCAGGAAATATTTCACCACCAGGCATGAGAAAAATGGGGTATTTATTTCAAAAGGAAGGAGATACTGTTAAGCAATTTGATCAAAGATTCAAGAATATAGTGTTGAAATTAGATGAACCACCAAAGGATAAAAGGATTATTGAGTTGTTTATTGTGGGATTATTACCTTATATAATATTATTAATTGATGGAAAATAGTTCATAACATTCATTAAAGCAAATCAAAACTAGAAGTGAAATGGTATTAAAATTGGAGAAGTTGCAGAATGAATTAAGGAAATTAAAACAAATACTTGATCAAATTAATAGAGGAGGATACATTATCAGTGATCAAAGAAGTAATGGATATCATGATGAATTTCAAAGAGATAATAAAATGAGATACTATAGAGGATACTATGGGAGATATGGAGGAAATAACTTTAATAGAGGAAATTATCATCAATACTATGGAGGAAATAACTATAATGAAGGATGGGATGGAAAGCATCAAAACTACGAGAAAATATTCAATGGAGAAGATCAATATCATTTTATTGGTGTGGAAAAAATGGCCATATACTACGGAATTATGAGAAGAAGATACATATGGAATAGAGATATTGCAAAGAGGAAGGGACAAACGCATAAAAGGATACCAATGTAATAGAACCAGCTAAGAAGCATACATCCATGGAACTAGCCGAGAAAACAACAAGAAAAATTATGGCAAGTGAAGATGAATCATATGGGATATAAACCGAAGACGAGAAATTGGAAAAAGAAGATACACAAAAGTTAAGTATTAAAGGAGAAGATGAAACTATGACATTGTGTGAGGATGTTACGGGAGAAAGGAAGGAAAAAGTGGAGAATAAATATGAAGAAAGAACAAATATGAAAAACAACAAGGAAAAGAAAAGTATAGTTAGTTATCAAGATAAGAAAATAAAAGAGGTGATAAGAAAATTCTTGAAATTGCTAAATTCTTGTTAAACTCACTTTGCCACTAGATGATAATGATGATGAAAATCCATTCAATATGAAGGAAGCACTATACATATATAATAAAGGAAGAAAGAAAAAATACACATGGAATAGACGCACTTCAAAATTAAAACTCGAAAAGACTCTACAAATTTTGAACATTAATCAGAAGTAGATCTTGTCAAAATTATATCCAAAGTAGTTATCTCGGGGATGAGAAAATGTTTAAGAGGGTGGATAGTTTTGACAGGAATCTTCAACACATTTTGGATAAACCGAAGAACTAAGAAGATAGTCGTGAAGTGATCGAGATAGCCACAAATTAATAAAGCTATCCATGAAGAGAATAGAGAAGCCAAAGATAAAGGATAAAAACCACCAAAGACCACAAAGCCATGATACAAAGAAGGAACCCGTGATAAACCAAGGAAGTCGCAATATATGGGAAAAATCTGGGAAGCTAATAAAATATTTGTGGAATAAAAAAAAATCAAAGACAGAATAAGATAGAAGATGACAGAGGCATAACAGAATTTATTTGTATTACGAAGTTGTCGATGATGTTTATAGGATCTAAATGAGCATTATAATATACCAAAAAATCTAGAAACATATTAGAATGATAATAATTAAGAATATATAATATTTTACATGATGAAAATGCATAAATACCATGATATATGTGTAAATATCCACTAATTACTAGTTAATAATGTAAATAAGTGTTAACCAATGGTTACCACAAGTCATTATGAGTGAAAAGACATAACTTTTTCCTTTTAAAGGCTATATAATGATGTAAAATGAGGAGAAAAGAGAATATCATGAAAATGAGTGAGAAGAGATGATATAAACATGAAGAATAAAGAGAGAAATCAATGTAAAAAGTGAGAGATATGAATATGTAGTGTATATCATGGAAGACGTATGTGATTGCTATTTTGAGATTTTGTAAGAGAGATAAGAGAGTGAGACCGAAGAGAATATATATGTACTAGAAACCAATGTAATTATTATTGATGAATAAATAAAGATTGGAGTTTGGAGTAAAATATGTTATTTTCTTTCATTTACATTTTTGTTCATAGATTAGATGTGGTGTATTTCCCATGTACATCCTTAACCATGATCGATTACTTCTAAGCCCTATAATCTTGTTAGGGGTTAAGGTCAATAACTCGAAACCATCCTACTATATTCAAGGGGGAGAAATGTTGTGAGAGACAAGGAAGAGTTACCAAGAACCAGGTATGGAAAAAAATTTCCATCAAAGTTGTAGGTTTCTGATGTAGGTGAGATAAGGGTAATGAAAAAAGGGAGAGATTGTTGGACCTTTCTCATGAGTCAAATTTATTGTCATTGATGTCAAGCAAATTTAGTTAATTTCGAGTAACATTGATGGAAAAAGGAGTTAATTGTTAAAGTGAGCATGCGAAGAAGATGAAGGGTAATTGGTAGTGTTAGCTCACAAAGGATTTAGGATGATCAAGGATAAGTGCTAAGGAACTTAGCCAATATTTGTGCACACCGTAGACATGAGGTAACATCCACCAAAGACTTGGAGTATTCGTCATAGTTTGCGAAAGTTGTGGAACACTAGAGAATGCCACAGAAGGTAAGTGGTTACCGCGTATAAAAGGATAAAGTCACAAAGCTACATAGATTCAAATGTCGATCCATGAAAGAGATAAGTGAAGCCATGAATGCAAAGGAAGAACTATGAAGGTGAAGGAAAATCCATGAAAGTAAGGGAGTTAGAAGTAAAGCCACCGATAAAGAGAAAAGCCACAAAGAACTATGGAAGTTGCGAAAGACTGCAAAAGCCGCAAGAAGAAGAGATAGAGTTGTGGACATGGAACAAATCCATGGAAAGGAAAAATACAAGGAGGATAGCCATGAGACATTTTGAATTCCATGAGAAGCATAGAAATAGTCATGAGATAAATAAAAAAGTTGCCAAGTAAGGGGAAATTTTGCTAAGTAAAGAAAAGAGCAACAATTCAAATGAGAAAGTCAGAGGAGCCGAGGAAAGCTGTGAAATGATGGAATATGGAATAAAAGGGGTCAAAGGCAATCAAATTGTGTCAATAATAGACAAAATGAGAGATTTTTCTCCAAAATTAATGGTGATTCAATTGTCAGATAATTTTGGCTAGATGCATGACTTGAGCTTTACAAAGAACAATGAAATCTATTATTCTAGCTGTCAACATTTAATGCTTATTGACTTTGTGCAAATGTAGTTACATTCTTCATGAGATCCCGAGTTTCAAGGCAGATTTAAATATTGAAGAACAAAATGGCTTGCACTTCAGGTCATGTTACAAATGTGGAAAATCTATTTTTGGAAAAGGCTAATAAATAGCTTTTGGAAATGCATGGGAAGTGGTGTAATCAAGTCAAATACGAAGGAACAATATATGGAGTCAGCTACATGAATTTAATAGCCCGGATTCTCAGGTGACCAAGTAGGAAGGTGCACAACACACAATTCAAAGTGATGGAATGGGTCGATTGTGATAAAGTTCAAACTTGGAACTATTTTGAATGTTGCTCAAGTAAGAAAAGAAGTATTCAAGCTAAGGAGATAGCTGCAGAAGAGAGAATATGATGCAATCAAGATAAGAAAGAGCTATAGATGAAAAGAGAGGTGTTTCACCCGATTCTTAAATGTTTCTTAGAGAATGAAGAAATAGATAGAGTTACAGTGTAGAAGGAATACCTATTGAAATGCTTTGGTTGATAGGTTGTTGCGCGTGTATGACTTGAGAATCCACAAATTATCATGAGAGATTCCTTTTTCTTGGAGGAACTACTTAAGATAGAAAGCAAGACCACCGAAAAGAGTTAAACAATATATGTAGTGGATTGCCTAACATGTGCTAGATCCGGGAAGTGTGATACTTCCTAGATGGCTGTCAATCCACTGTTTAAAACAACTTAATGTTGGTAATAAAGTAAATCCTATTGTATTTAAAATGATTTAGGTATCTCATTCGTCTACAATAAGAAAATTCATTCACAACAGGCTAGGCTATGATTGAATCTAAAGGTCAAGGTCACTGTCAGGATATTGTTATTAGTCAAGGTCAGATCTTAGTCAGTTTAGGGTATTTGGTGGTGGTTTTAGGCTCTGATCTGGGTTTCTGGTAAAAGTCACAGAGACCAATGTAATTTTAAGTTAACCGTGACGGTTATGGGTGGCCGGCATCATTAGGGTCGAGTACAGAAACTCAATAAAACTTGGCTAGGTGATAGATCCAGGATTAGGTGAAGGTGGAAGGGGAAGGGTGAGATTCATATGGATCCTAGATATGCACAGGAATGACAGAGGTCTAGGTATGGGCAAAGTGTAAGGGTGAGGACAAAAGGGTGGTCAATTGTACATGGAGGTAAAAGGGTGGGGAATGGAAATGAAAGAAGAGACCAATAAAAAATGTAAAAGGATCTGATGACAAGGAACCAATGCAAGTGAACAAACTTATTGCTTGTACGAGCTTGATGCCTAGTTGGTAATGGCGGGTGATCAAATGAACTTGGTGTAGTTTTGGAACTTCCCGGATGCTCTTGTGAAGTTAGGTGACTATGTAATTGCTTCTCGAGTACTAGCAATGGGTGTTATGATGTTCGTACGGATGTTGGTTATGCTTGCATGCATCTCTAGTTTCCTCACTTGTTCTTAGGAGATATCTCTCTTTCCTAGAAATGTGCCAACCTCCAAAAATGCGTGCGGCATTGAAATAAGGTTGTTTTGGGAGATAAAAGGTAATCGATGGCGGTTCCATCTTAACCGGGGTAGGATTTCCTAGGTTTAATAAAATGGCGCATCCCTTGATTTTCTGGAATCTCGTTTTGTTTACTACATGGATTAACATGGAAACCTCCCTCGACATGTGGGAATGTGGTTTGAGGGAATGTAGGCACTAATTTTTAGGGTTTGGGTAGGCTCCAGATTAGTTATGGAAACTTTCTAAGAATAGGTCTTACGGTAAGGTGGCTTGATGAGGTGGATATATAGGCATTATCCCAATTAGAATATTTAAATAATAAATAAGGTGAGGATAGTAAATTAATTTAATTAAATGAATTAAATTAATATTAGAGTGGGATGAAGGGGGCCATGGCTAGGCTGGTGGATGTGTTCAAGGTATTTATTTAACGGGGACCAAGGGGAGTGTGACCTAATTTTAGTGTCTACATTTTGCCCCTTTTGTTGCATTGTTTGTATTGGTAAGTGACATTGCCAATAATAAGATGTGGTTGCCCCATGTGTGGGTGAAGGTGATCCCCCTCAAACCAAGATCCGATGAGGTAGAAGGTAGAATCGGTGAGTGGTTCGATATGTGGGTGAAGGTGATCCCCCTCAAACTAGGAATTGATGATGTAGAAGGAAGAATCAGGTGATTGGTTTGATAAGAGGTGAATGTGGTGAAGAGGAAGGTGGGTAATGGGGAAAAATGAAACAAGTCTACTCGGGTTATCTAGGTAATGAGTCGGGTCAAAGGTAGTAATATTCAAATGCACGCACAAGTATAAACTACAAAGACAAGATGCCGGAGTTGAAGAGTAGGCAAACTCTACATTTTCTAAGGTTGATAGGTTAATCTAAACAAGGTTGAAGTGATTTCGGTATCAAGGTATAGGATATGGTCAAGAAATAGGACACGGAGTTAGGTGCGGGAACATTTAGGTATGTTCCGTGCGAGGGTTTGGTCGGATAAATGGTTATGGCAAGAGGCAAGGTAAGGTCAGCATGTCAATCAATGCAAGTATAAAGATGCCACAAGGTATAGTGAACACATGAAGTCAAAGGTCACTAGCGATTTTCGAGCTCCAAAATATAGGTCACGACACGGGTAGGGCCGAGGTATGGGTAAAATAATGAGTCCCCAAATGAGGACGAGGGTAGGTAGTAAATGATGAGGTCAGGAGGATGAGGTAAATGGTCAGGGTAAAGGTTGGGTGGGGTGAAAAAGAGTGACGGGTAGGGTAATAGGGTGAAAGTGTGGGCAATGTGGAAGAGAGGGTGACTGATGCCGGTCAAGGGTAACTGATGCCGGCATAGGGTAACCGACCATGGTAAAGTAGGGCATGCGACCAATGTTGGTGAAGGTAAAACTAGCATTGGTTAAGTTGGGTTTATTATAAAAATGAAAAATCCATGTGTTTTGCAAATCATTTGTCTTCTTGTGAATTGGGAAAGTGACATGAGAGAGAGAAAAAGGTGGAAAAGTGTCCAGGACATAATGGAGAGTTGAGTTGGTGAGCCAAATGGTGGGTGATTGGTAGTTAAGAGGTGGGTCTACAGGATCAGATTGTGATATTTGATTGGTTGGAGGCGTGAGTAGTGATTGGTGATGGTAGAGGTGAGAGAGAGATCGGGTGGGCCACCGGTCGGTGGCTGACATGCCACCATGGCGGCAAAGATATGATGAGGTAAGTGTCAAACCTTTGTTGTGTTTTTGTGAGGTAGATTAGTTGGTAAAGTGGGGTTTGACAAATTGGGTTTTTTTTTGGGGGGGGAATGAAATTTGAAATGTGGGAGGGTAAATTGGGTAAAATAGGAGCAGGGAAAGAGGTAAGTGGGAGAATAGGGGGTAGGATGTGGTTAAGGGAGGTGTAGGTGAGGATGGGTGGGTAGAAGAGGTAGGAGAGGGAAGTTTTGAGAGGGGAGGGTTTTGGGGTCGTGGCTTTCAACCGCGATAGTGACCCGTGTCGATCGGGCTTCACCGATGTCGATAGGGTCAAACTAGAAGTATTCATGAAATAGGGGACCATTTCTAGTTTAGGGGTGACCGAGGTTGGTTAGAGATAACCGGCACCACTCGGGTATTAGAGAAAAAGGGGCTGAGTTCAAGTGGGTGAGATAGGGAAGGGTAGAATACGGTGCATTATTGAAAAACCTAGAGTAGGCGGGGAAATGGATTTGGGGAAATGATAACGGGTGAGTATGGGTAAGATGAAGTTGGATTAATTTTTGTGTGTATTGGATGCGGGGAGAGATTAGCTTCAGATGAGAGACATGGTATCACCCCTGCTCTTGAGAGTGTGAGGCACGACGACCGGCGAGGAGTGACAGCACATGGAGGAGGTGGGCCTAAGTGGGTCCACACTACTGGCATGTGGTCCGCTAGCTGACATTGATCGTCACTCTCATTGATAGATGGATTGATGACCAACACATTCCACCTACCGACGGTGAGATGACAACACCCTAGAAGACGTGTTCATGATCTTGTGGCTACCAATACTAGGTACACAGTGTATTCGATCTCCTCCGAGGCCTTAGAGGAGTTGATGGCCGATTTTTAGAGAGGGACTAGCAGACATGACATTCCATAGTGATAGTCTAAGCTACGAAGGGATGTATCGAACCTATCTAGAGGAGACAAGGATCATTGTTCTATTGATAGAGGAAGTGTGTGTTTCACACTTTGCTGATGTATAGGAGGATATTTCCCTACACATTGATGGGGGTATTACATGACATGATGATAGATCAGACCCAATTTTCTTGGGAACCAATGTTTTTGGTGCAGCTATATAGAGTTGTGGGTGTATGGGCATCTCGCAGTTTAGCCTATGTTGCACATTTTACTACATTGTTGGGCCTATGATCACATAGTTTTTGTGCGGCTAGTAGGTATGCCCGAGAAGATGCCTTTCCACCGAGATTGGTGTGGGTGGGATATAAGCGGTGGGTACATTGATTGGAGAGTGACTATCGAAATAGGGATACACGTGATGTAGCCCATTACAAGCATTTATTGGAGGGTTATGCAGGTGGGCGTCATATGGAGACCATATGTGGGTTATCCTTCATACTCTCGGATGCATGATGAGCTAGATGGGCTACATCTGTTGAGATGAATAGAGGGTCACCATGTCGGGAGCATGAGATGATCCCCATAGACAGGTGAGATGGCAGCTTGGACTACCATAGGACATACCTCCACCCTTCCCAGATCTGAAGAGATGACGTCGAGAGGCCAACATGGAGGATGTCTAGCAGGGTGAGGCTTGATGCCCATCCCTATATTTTTGATGTATTGTAGTCATTTTTTGATATATACTTGCTTTGTGTGCAAGAGATTTTGTATTGTTTTATTGTTTTATTATATATGATACCACCGCATGCCGATGACATTTGGTATTGAGTATCGACCTGTGTGCCAACAATTTTGAGAGATGTACATGATTGGATATCCTTGTATATTTGATTGAGACACACATATTTGTTTATATGATGAGATAGATGAGATTCTAATGATTTGTTTGTGTTGTATGAGAATTTTAATTTTTTGTCGTGATATGGATGAAAATTTAGGTGAGTGAGGCATGATGGAGTCAGGTTGGTTTAGGCATGGATTGAGTCGGAGTTGGTTTAAGCATGGATCAAGTCAGGTCTTAGGCATTGATCGAGTCAGGTTGGTTTAGGCATGGATCGAGTCGGGTCATGGCATGGATCGAGTCAGGTCTTAGGCATGGATGGAGTCAGGTTGGTGGTCTAGGCATGGTTGAGTTAGGTAAGTGGTCTAGGCATGCTTGAATTAGGTAATAGGCATGGATCGAGTCAGGTTGGTTAAATGTGTGATTCATTAATTTTTTCAATGAATGATGAGATGGGTCATGTTTAAGATGCTTTAGAATACATGCATGATGATGGTAGAGAAATTTTAGTCATAATAAACATATGTTGTGATGATGATAAAAATGTTAAACAACTTGTTGTTTGTTTGGTTTAATTTCCAATCATTGATATAAAAAGGAAACTAACTAGATTAGAATGTAATTTAGGAAGATGAAAGATGAATTGGTTAGGGTAGAGAGCGGCTGATCTAACCTCCAGGGCCCCATGCCCTTAGAGTGCTACCTACATAGTCTCGGAAAAAAGGACCTCGAGCGATGTAGTTCTTCCATAAGCTATGGAAGAATATGAGAGGGTATGAAAATGAGTTGGTAGGTTTTAAACAAGATTTTGGTTCAGGTTTGTTAGGTGTGGGTGCATTGTGGGAAACTTGGTATAGGTGATTTTGATTGTGGTGGAAGAAGAAGATTACCCCAAAAGTAAGCGTCGAGGACAAAGTCTTGTATAAAGGAATCAATACGTAATAAAGAAGGTTAAAAGATAAGAGGAGGCAAGAAAGTTTCCTGATTGGTTAGGATTATACTGAGTAGGTCATACCATGGAGGAGGTGATGAATGTGAGACCCTAAATACATTACATGATTGATTTTTCAAAGGGTGAAAAGTAGTCACATGATCACCACATTTCATGGTTTCCAAGAGGTCCCTTGAGGCGGTAGGAAATGGGAATGCGAATGGTGAGAGGGGTCAAAGGTGGTTAATTTCGATATGGTATGAGGTAGCATGCTCTTTGGTCAAGAGATCCAAGGTCACAATGGGCAAGTCCATTACTAAAAGGCTTTCGTGTCTACTAATATTGGAGATAGATTGATCAATGTGAGAAGTCTATATGGGATGATGAAATTAACTCCTTGAGGTCTTCATGAAGTGATCGATGTGGGACACTTGATTCTCTTTCTTGCATTTTTATTTTTATTTTTTTGAAATAGCTTAACATAGTTGTCCTTCGAGGGAGTAGTCTATTTATAGCAGTGATTACTAAGAGGAATATGTCCTTTTGAGGGAATCATCTTTTTATTGAATTTTGACTCAAGGAGTTGGATCCCATGTGAGGGATTTGAAGTCACGGACCAAACTAAGGTGAGGAATAGGATTCTTGTTCAGAAAGTAGGGTGAAACAACCATGGGATCTCTTCTAGAGGTAGATAAAAAGTGTCCATGAGAATCATGTTATGTGCAAACACCGTGGTACACATATTCAAGAAAAGATAGCAAGTGATGGGTACACACATGATTCTTGTTTAATCATTCTAGTGAGGAGTAATAAGTGGATAGCACTTAAGGGATGAGCATGAAAAGGGGATGTAGGACTTAAATTCAATAGTAGAATGGTTGAAGATGTAAGGCATTAAGGGCTCGGGTTTGGGTTTACCATCGAGTGAAAATAAACGATAAGCACCCGATCCGTAAGTATGGGTCATGATGTATGGTCCAAGCCAATTAGAAGCAAATTTTCCTGTTTACTTTTTTCTACTTTAGTCACATGTTCATTTTCTTTCAAGACAAGGTCACTGACTTGGAAGGTTTGTTCATGGACACATTTTTGTATGCACATTTTATGCATTTTTGGTAAACTTGAAGGTGGTCAAGAGCGTTAAGACGGTGTTCATCTAATAACTCGATTTTTGCTAAACGGTCCTGAAAAAAGTTGTCATCATTGAGCATGTCATGAAGAGAAATGTGGAGTGAGGGAATCTAGACTTTGAGAGGTAGAACAACCTCTGTCATCTTGTAGACCAGATAAAATGGTGTTCCAAAGAATGGAAGTATGGATACTAGTGTAGTATGCCCACAAGGAAAAAGGAATGTGCGTATGCCAATCCTTCCCAGTATTGTTAACCACTTTCATGAGAATTTTTCTAAAGGTTTTGTTAGTGGATTCGGCCGGCCATTAGTCAGTGGGTAATAAGGTGATGAGAGACTTAGCTAAATGCCAAAGGCGTCGCAAATTTTTTGCAATGTTTTGTTTTTAAATTGTTTTCCATTATCAGTGATGAGGTGATGAGGAACACCAAAGTGAAAATGATGTGATGATTGATGAACTAACATATTTTATCAGCTTTTGTGGAGATGAGTGGTATGGCTTCAACCCATTTTGTGTAGTATTCAGTAGCGGTGATGATCCATTGATGGTGTTGGGAAGAATGGGGGTTAATCTCTCTAACAAGATCTAAACCCCATTGAGAGAAGGGAAAAAAGGTCACAAAGCGACCTCTAAGGCATGACTAGGTGTATGATAAAATTTGGCGTGTTGTTAGCAATTTACATAATATTTGACATAGTCACAAAAATCATGGTCGAGAGTCGGCCAAGAATAGCCTAGGCGAAGAATACACTTAGCAACAACAAAGGCCACTAAAGTGACCTCTACATATGCCATCATAAAATTCCTTAATTGTATAAGGAATTTTAGAACTTGTGAGGCATCGTAAGAGAATACCATCAAAGCCATGCTTATAGAGTAGGCCTCCCATGATGACGTAACGAGAGACCTTTTAAGGAAGGCACATTGTCCATTGTGGGTGAGGTCGGGAGGTAAAATGGAGAGAGAAATAGTCAAAGTATTACTTATACCAAAGGTCACTTGGGTCAGGGGTAGCGATTCCAATGGAGTAAATGTCGCAAGGTAAATATGAGGGTAATTGGAGTTGTTGTATGGTGACAAATATTTTAGAATCGGCAGGTGAAGCGGGTATTTGAGAAGCCAAGTAGGCCATGGTATCTACAAATTTTTGGTTGAACGGGGGATGGTTTAAAGGGCGTAATGGTTGAAGGTGGTCAAAAAGTATGTCTTCATGATGCTTATACTATTGAAGTATCTCATTACAACATTGGTATATACCATTTAATTAGTTTATAACCAATTGAGAATAACTAAAGATGTTGATTGATTTGACATCTAGGGCGTAGGTAGCTTGGAGACCTAATACGAGTGCTTCGTATTCAGTAATATTTTTGTACAATCAAAATCAAGTTTGAAAGACAAAGGCATGGGTTCACCATCAAGTGGAATGAGGATAACACCAGCCCCACCCTCAAGTGACACTTGGAACCATCGAAGAAGAGTGTCATTTAGTAAGCGGGTTCATCCAGTAAAGGGTAACAATTGACTCATCTAGAAAATCAAATTTAGAGGATTGATCCCCAAAAATAGATGTGTTGGCCAAATGGTCAGAAATAGCTTGGACCTTGATGGACTTTTGATGAATGAATTTGAGGTCAAGGTCATCTAAAAGCAAAAGAAAATGTGTGGCATGTTGATTTTGGTAAGGTTTAGCATACATGAAGTGTAAGGGGTTGGTGTTGGTCACAACATAGGTTTTGTGGTTGAGTAGGTAATGGCGGAGTTTTGTGGTAACGAAAACTAAGGCTAAGAAAAGTTTTTCGGGATGGGTGTATCAGGTTTTGTAGTCCAAAAGAGTACGGATTATGTAATAAACCACCTTCTCCCTGTGTTTCTCATCGCGATGAGAAAGTATGGCCCCAAGGAGTGATTGGTAGCAGAGATGTATAGGTAGAAGGGTTGATTGTCTTTAGGTGGGATAAGTATGGGTGGTTGGAGAAGCTATTATTTTAAGGCCTCAAAAGATTTGTGGTAGTCATCATCCCATTTAAAGGATACATCCTTCTTGAGCAGATGATGAAATGGTGACATCGATTAAATAATTGTGAAATGAAATGGCGAATAGACTATAACCTACCTTGCAGGCTACGGAGTTGTCTAAGGTTAGTGGGTGGAGGCATTTCCAGAATGGCCTTGACTTTAGCAGGGTCAACTTCTATACCACACAAGGAAATGATAAATCTCAGGAGCTTTCCTAAGAAGACCATGAAGACACGCTTCTTAGGTTGAATGCAAACACAATATTGAATGAGGTGGTCAAAAATGGTTTTTAGGATAATGAGATGCTGGGAGTGGCCTTTAGATTTGGCCAGGAGATCATCCATGTAATCTTCTAATAAACGATGAATGATGTCATGGAAGATATAAGTCATAGCCCACTAATATGTGGCACTAGCGTATTTAAGGCCAAATGGCATGACTCGATAGTAGAAGGTCCCCTAAGGGGTGATGAATATTGCTTTATGTTGATCTTCTAGGCAAGCAAGATTTGGTTATAACCCGAAAATCCATCCATGAGTGATAGCATCTCGTGACCAGCGGTAAGGTCAACCAACTGGTCAATACCAGGTAGAGGAAAGTCATCTTTTGGGAAAGCTAGATTGAGGTCACAGAAATCCATGCAAATGCAGATTCCCCCTATCACCTTGGTGTGAGGGACAATGTCAGAAATCCAATGGGGATAATCAATGGGTAAGATGAAGGAAACAGAAAGAAGGCGCTGAATTTCTTCTTTGACGAGAAGGGCAATATGAGGTGCATTTTCCTCGCTTTTATTTGTGGGTTTGGCATCGAGAATGGTTATGATATTTTAGACCATTATGGTGGAGTCAATATTGGGCATATCTGTGTAAGACCAAGAAAATTCATGGTTGTGATCTTTGAGAAAAGAAGTGATGGCTTCTTATTCAAAGACATATAAAGATTGACCGATCTTTAGGATGTGTGGGTCATCCCGAATATGAATGTTGATCTCGATAGTCGATTTATTCAGCATGGTTTGCATCTCGAGAGGGTAACAACCGATGAATATATGAGTCTTATGCACCAAGGTAGGTGCGTATAGATTCATCATCCCGACATTGAATGATGTTAATTGAAGTTGTATCGTCATTGACCATTTCAAGGTACGGGAAGGAAGAAACGGAGGCACCTTGCCCTCGTGTTGATAAGTCAAAGGCCCCAAGGAAATGGTTTTATGAAAAAAAAGTTAGGAGGGATAGATTATGGATCCATCAAATCCATTGGCAAAGGTGGTGATGAAGGTGGAGCGGGTGAAGAGGGCGAGAAGGGCTAATGTCCTCAATGAGTTCAATGCAATCCTGCTTGGTAGGTGGTTTAGCAAAGCCGATGCCACTATGGTCATTATGTTTACGGGTAGTACATGGAATATTAGTATGGTGGCCTTGCTCATAAAAGCCAAAACCAAAACCCTTCCATGCACATCGGTGTAGGAAGGTGCAGGTGAAACGGTGATTGGTGAGAGACTGGAAGTTAGCAGAAATGGGTGAGTTTGTGACGGTGGTTTGGGTGTGTAAGTGGTAGTATCAAGTCCCCCATATGTGAGACTGGTACGAAGGTGAGGAGGACCATAAAGGAGGCATTCTCTTTTAAGGTGATCATAGTGAGGATGTTGGTGAAGACTTCCATACTCTTGTGGAGTAAGGAATGTGTTGACACTATATACGCGATACTCCCCCAGTGAGGCATTGAAAAATTCCCTCCAAGGGATCGGTGGTTGGTATGTGGGTAGCTGGAATAGATGATGTATCAGACATCGATGTGGAGGTGGAGTTAACAGATTGGGAGGCTGATGGATTGGCCGTGGAGGTTGTGACAGTGGTAGGAATGGAGGAGGTATGTGCGTTTGAGGTAACAAGCTGTCTTGGTAAGTGAGGTGTAGGTGAAGCGGTAGTGGTCGTGGAGGTAGACACCTTAATGGGTATAAGCACATCATTGGGTCGGTAAATCATGTTGCATGTTTTAAAAGGTGATGGGTCAGTTGGAATGGTATAGGTGTGTCCTTCATGCTCAAACTTTACATAACAATGTAAATTGGAAGGAACACAACCCATGACACGAATCCAAGGCCTACCAAGCAACAAGTTATATTGAAATTCCCCCTCCAAGATGTAAAATAACTCTATAATATTTCGGGGGCCCACACAAACGTGGAGGATGATAGTGCCTAGTGTAGAGGTGATAACGTCATTGAATGAATGCAACATGACAGGATGTTTATGCATGCAATTGTCAAGTATGCGCATTTGAGCGAATGCATGGGATGAAATGATATAAATTCTTGCACCCCCATTTTCTCATTACACATCATACACGTATATCATCGATTTGGATAGAGATGAAGAGAGCTAGGTATGGGTCATTGGTTTGGTATGGTGAGATCTCTTCCTCTAAGAAGCTAAGGAATCTACTTGGTGAGTAGGATGAGGTGTGGATAAAGGTGGAAATTTAGTGAGAGAGGATACATAATGGGGTGTGGTAATGGAGGCTACAGGTGTAGGGCCATTGGGAAAAACCTCAATATATTAAAGAACCTCCATGAGAGCTTGACAATGGGATTACGAGGTTTCGATGAGGTCATATAGGGACATTTTGAGGGGGTTGGTGTAGTTGTTATAGAATTGTGTGATGTTTTACCCCATTAGAAATAGGGTATGTGGGGCCGCGGATAGTAATTTTAGGTGTGGGTGCAGATGGTATGTTGGGTATAGGATTGGTTGGTGAGTCAGTTGCCTTTTCCTTGCCTTTGTCTCTCTAAGCATGGGTAGTGACGTGGATCATGTTGATCTGAGGGGAGTTGGCAAATGGAGAAGGTGTAGGATGAGTGGTATAATGACATGATGGGAAAAAACCTACCGGGAGAAAAGCCTTGTGAAGTGAGCTGAGTGCAACAACATCTAGGTAATGGTGTGGTAAGTTCTCGATGTGAACCATGTTAATTTTTAATCTTGGGGATGGCTCTATGTTAATTTTGAATCTATGAGGTAAGTGACATCTGCATCTATGTTGAGACAGGAAGCAAAAGATGCCCCCATAGTAAGGCTCTGTCCACATAATCTAAGCAATCGGCTAAACGTGAGAATGACATGTCTGTAGGTGAGGTTGATGAGGATCTAATGGATTTCCTATAAAGTGTGTCTTAGAGACGGGAAATTTTTAGCTTCGGCTTCCGTGGGTAAGAGAGCTGAAAGTAGGTCTATAGGATCTTGGGTAGCTGATGGAGAATGGTCACCTAGAGGCAAAGGTATCTCTACTAGATCCTTGATAGGTGGAGGAGAAAGTGGGTGCTCCTTTGTAGGTGGAGGAGATGATGGGTGCTCCTCTGATGCGTAGAGGAGATAAACAAGTATCCTCCATGGATTGAGGAAGTATTGTGGGTGATGGCTCTCTAAGTGGAGAAGCCAAAGGTGAAATAGTCTTAATATTAGTAGAAGGCTCCTCTACATGTGAGGAGGGAGGTGAAAGGTGTTCCTATATGTGTGGAGGAATAGGTGAAGTGGGTTCAAGTGTATATGGAGGACTTCATGCTAGAATTTCCTCTATGGAAGGAATATGAGGTAATTGGGAAGCAATGGGTGCATCGCTGAAAATAGTGTGGACCTCGTGGGTATGGCTATCATGATTAAGGTTTCTCTGATTTGATCAAACGAAGGGGCATGATTGGGAAATGGTTTCTTGAATATCTATAGGTTTCTCAATGGTAGGTGCATTAGGATTATCTACGTTTAACTCACCTTTCTCGAGCATCTCTTAGACAATGTTTTTGAAAGTGATGCAATTTCCATCACTATGACCCTTTACTTGATGATAGTTACAGAAATCGTGTTCTTTATACCATGTGGGTGTGGGGCGAGAAGGGTCAAAACAAGTGTGTAGTTTTATAGGTGGAAGGGTGATGACCCCATCTTTAATGATCTTTTTTAAGATAGAAGAATAAGGTTCCCCAATTGGGGTGTATTGCATTGTTCCTGTCTGAATTGAAAAGTCTGAATGAGTGAGAGATTAGATGAGGGGCTAGCTTGATTTGACAGATGAGCTGGGCCACCTTTAAGTACCACTGTGTTAGCGATCCCCTTGGCCTTTGAATAATTGTTCTACATTTTGGAAGAAGAAGAGGTATCATTCGACTTGAATTCTAAGTTCTTATTGCGTAATTGGATTTTCTTCTCTTCAATGGCCTGAATCTATAACTTCCGTGCCATGGTGAATGCTTCGTCAAAGGTTTGGAAAGTTTGGACTTGTAGGGTTGGCTAGATATATCAAGCACAAGCCTACGTGAAGAGATTGATGAGTTCAATTTTGGTAGTTGGAATGTAAGTTGATTGATCGAGGCTCTGCGGTGTGTAACAAAATTTGTGATAGATTTGTCATCATACTGACGCATGGAGTATAGGTTAGTCATGGTAACCTTCTTAACTATATTGATGGAGAAGTTATCCAAGAAGGCTTGGGCTACCTAATTAAATGAAAATATAGAGTGTCTAGGTAACCCACTATACCAATCTAATGCAGGTCTAGTCAGAGACATGGGAAAGGTCCTCAAGAGTAGAGCATCATTGTGGGCGATTAGGTAGCACCCGTGTTTGAAAGACCACAAATGTTGTTGCGGGTCTTCCTTGTTATTGAAATGGTTAAATTTAGGCATTTCCCAATGCATGGGGTATGGACGAATAGGAATGGATGGGTGTATAGTCTCATTAAAAATATCATCGTAGGTGAGAGTGTTTCGAGAGCCAAAAATTGATGCCTCCAATGTCTGCATCTTGTCCACCATTAATTTTATTAGGTCATTGGTAGGTTACGATGGTGGATACCTCTATAAAGTAAGAGGGTTGGTGTTGGGCATATGATGGGGGCATTCCAAAGATATGGTGCAGCCACATAGGTGGTACATACCGAGAGTGAACAATGAGATCAAACTAGAGGCTACGATAGTACGTATATGGAGGTGGAAGGCTCGAGGCGACCCTAGTGGCGATGGGGCTAAAGATTGTGGAATAGAAAGGATGACATTTTGAAAAGGGGTAGGGGTCACCGACACGGGGGTGGTAGTGTAGATACGGGTATATGAGACATAATAGGAGTGAATGAGGTTGTACTGGGGTGGTTGGAAAAGGTATAGTGGATGTGGTGGGTATAAAAATGTAGCAGATGTGGCGGTCATATCGGGTATAGGGCCTAACTGCGCAAAATGATCAGGCAAGGTAGATATAGGCAACGTGGAACTAGATGGGACTAACACGGGAGTGGGAGCGAGTGTCAGGGGATAGATATGGGAATGCCATATATCAAATGACCCGAGGAATCTCGAGTGGTCAATTGGGAAAGATAAAACTACAAGGCGGCAGGTTTTGTTCAAGGAGTTGTGCGAACTCCTCATCTGTAGTAGCAATAGTGATAGGTTGGATAGGTTCCATGGCTGGTGATAAAATGGAAGGTGGTGAAGGGCTAGGTGGGAGTGGTTGACAACTGGCATGGAATACGAGGGTGCTTGCTTGTTGATGTGTCAGTACCATGTGAATAGGTACTAACGTGGTAAGACTATTTTCCTAAGTGACACGAAATACAACATAGGTAGGATAAATAGACGGTCGTGGGAGAATTAGGGATAAAATATTAGCTGGGAAAATGACATAGGCTAACCAATGCCATTTAGGTAAACCGACGCCCAGGTCATAGGTAACTACGCTACCACCTTTGTGGAAAGCATATAGTTGGTAAAAAAAAGGTATAAGGCCAAATTTACCAAGTATGCAAAATGTTGATGAGATTTACCAGTAAAGTGAATGTGATGAGAGTTACAAGGAGACTCTAAATGGTCGAAGAAGGTGAATATGTGTCCTTTTGGGTAGGTCAACCAAAAGAACAGTGAACTGACACGCTAGTTGGTATAACCGATGATGGTCAGAGGGTAACCGACGACGGTCGCTAGACCGACACCGGTCACTGTGAAATTGAAACAATGATGAAGAAAATGTGGTTGTGAATTAAAATTTGATGTGGAATCAAACCCAAAATTCTAGGAATGATGAAAATATGGCCCAGAACACTCAGATAAAGCTGGAATACACCAACTATGATGAGGAGTGTGCAAGGAGAAAATAAAAAAATGAAGAGCGTGACCTCTCACCTCAAAATCCAAGCCAAGCAAAAACACTAAGAAAAATACAATCCTAAGAGTGCCTTTTTTATTATGTTTGTTTAGCTTATGCTATTTAAGGATTGAATCATGAACTGTAGAATATTTTTGTTTGGTGAGGATGGCTTCCTACGAAGAAGGAGATCTATAAGGAGAGGTATTAGGTATTTTATGGTGGGGGCGGGCCTCGCTCTAAAGTATGAATAAATAAAGCAAAAAGTTGGGTGCCCACTGTGTCGTGATTGTGTGATCACCTATAGCTTCTTCCAAGAAAGATGTTGTTTAAGAATGTGTATATTTTTAATTTTTTTGAGGTTTGGTACGACTCTGAGAAAGAGAAAGAGAAAGAAGTTCTTTTCTATGATTTTTTGTCAACCATCATCTAGTCATGACTTCCAGCATATAGGTTTCCCTCATTTAATGTGAGCTAATGCAGCAAATTAGGATGAAATGAAGTTAATTTTAAACCCAAATCAAAATATGGAATTTGATGACACAATAAGAGGAATAAGAGAGAGTATGACCTTTCACTAATGCAATAGTAATCAAAGGGAAGAAGTGTTCATTTTATAGCACCAAAGTACGATTACTTTTAGAAAATAGAAGAAGAGATTATTCCGGAGAGAAATTTAAATGTAAGAACCTTTTGGAAAGGAAACAAACAAGAAAAATTTCACCTAGAAATGAATTAATGCAAGGAACCCCGAATGGGTCCCACTAGGCTTACTAAAATATTTCACTGGTCTTAAATGTTTCTTAGAGAATGACGAAACAAATAGGGTAATAGGCATAGGAGGAATACATGTTGAAACATTGGTTGATAGGTTATTACACACGTATGACTTCGAGAATCCATAGTTAATTGTGAGAGCTTCCTTTTTGCTTGGAGGAACTACCTGAAATAGAAAGCAAGACCACCAAAAAGAGTTTAAAAATATATGTAGTGGACTGCCTAGCGTGTGCTAGATCCGGGAAGTGTGATACTTTCTATATGGATGTCAATGCACTATTTAAAACAACTTACTATTGGTAATAAAGTAAATCCTATTGTATTTAAAATGATCTAGGTATCTCATTCATCTAAAATAAGCAAACTCATTCACAACCAGCTAGGCTATGATTGAATCTGAAGGTTAAGGTCACTGTCAGGATATTGTTATTAGTCAGGGTTAGATCTTAGTCAATTTAGGGTATTTGGTGGTGGTTTTAGGCTCTGATCTGGGTTTCTACGGTAAAAGTCACAAAGACCAATGTCAGTTTAATTTAACCGGTGACGGTTATGGGTGACCGGTATCGGTAGGGTCGGTGTACAGGAAAATCAATAAAACTTGGCTAGGTGATAGATCCGAGATTAGGTGAAGGTGGAAGGGGAAGGATGATATTTGTATGGATCCTAGATATGCACAGAATGATAGAATTCCAGGTTTGGGAAGTGTAAGGGTGAGGACAAAAGGGAGGTCACTTGTGTATGGAGGTAAAAGGGTGGGGAATGGAAATGAATGCGAGACCAATAACAAATGTTAAAGGATCTCGATGACAAGGAACCAACGAAAGTGAACAAATTACTACTTGTACGAACTTGATGCCTAGTTGGTAATGGTGGGTGATCAAATGAACTTGGTGTAGTGTTGGTGCTTTCCCAGATGCTCCCGTGAAGGTAGGTGGCTGTGTAATTGCTTCTGGTACTAGCTATGGGTGTTGACGATGCTAGTGGGATCTGGTTATGATTTCATGCAGCTCTAGTTTCGTCACTTATTCTCAGAAGATCTCTCTCTTTCTCAGAAATGTGCTAACCTCAAAAAAGCATGTGCCCACCCCAAAATAAGTTTTTTTGGGAGTTAAAAGGTAACCGATGGCGGTTCTGGCTTAACTGACGGTGGTTAAGGGTAACCGGTGTCGGTTAGGGTGGGATTTCCTAGGTTTACTAAACTGGGAAGATCCTCTTTATTTTTTGGGATCGCAATTCATTTACTCTATAGATTAACATGGAAACCTCCCTCTAACATGCAGGAATGTGGTTAGAGGGAATGTAGGCACCGATTTTTAGGGTTTCGGTAGGTTTAGTTAGTTATGGCAACTTACTAAGAATAGGTCTTATAGTGAGGTGGCTTGATGGGGTACATATATAGGTATTATCCCAATTAGGATATTTAAATAATAAATAAGGTGAGGATAATAAATTAAATGAATTAAATGAATATTATAGTGGGGTGAAGGGGGCCATGGCTAGGTAGATGTGTTCAAGGTATTTATTTGACCGGGGACCAAGGGGAGTGTTACCTAATTTTAGTGTCTACAAGAGGAAAGAGGAGAACATATTGATGATGAATTAATTTATCGATGAGAGAGAGGTATCAAGAGCGGCGATTGATTTAGCAAGCGGATTTAATCGGATGAGCAAAAGAGAGTGAAAATAAGAACATAGGAAGAGCCAAGAAAGTGACCATAATTCATTGTATTAGAAATTTATATAACTACATGATCAAAATGTATATAAACCAAGTCTAAGTTGTATCTTAGCAAACTCAAGTAGTTATAGCTTCCTTGTAGGTGGGTCCCTAAAAATGAAATCTCTTGTGATGTTTAATATTCACTTGAGTCCTTTGTTATATATAATATCAGCAGAGGTGTAGTGGTTGGAGCTCCTTGTGGGATTGGTGTCTCACTAAAAATATTGTAAGATGTGTTATATTCTTATGAGTCCTTGCTTTGTGTAATATAAGAAATGGTTTTGGTGGGTTTTCTCCCAAAAGGGTTTCCCATGGTAATTTTTGTGTTCTGTGTTATTGTGCAAGACATTTGGTTATTTAATCTGCTCATAGTTTAAATCTACACATCACTAAAGGGTTTTAAAATTTACATTAAGTGAAAAATTTTAATCTACACTGATTCACCCCCTCTTATTGCTTGTGATCTCTAACAATTGGAATTAGAGTGATGTCCTTACAGTAGAAGCTTAACATCTTCAAGGAGATCCTCCTATCATAAGCATGGAAAAAAATAGGTGGAGCAAAGACTTTCTTCATAATATATCTAAAAATTCCCCATGAGATCTAGTTACTTCTTTGTGAATTGTATATGTTTAATTATGCTTTAGAATATGAAAGAGACTGGATCCCTATTCTCTACATTGGGGATGTACAAGTTTGGGCACTGTGTTCTTACTTCCACAATGAGATATATAGGGAAAAAAATGGAGTATAGAAAATTGTGCAAAGAACAACCATTGATGATTAGAGAAGAGGCAGGAAATACCAAGGCAATGATTGAAGAGTATGGTAAGTTTATGAAAGAGCAGAAAATAAAACAGAGGGTATACAGGATGAGAGAAGAAGTCCATGATGAGGTAAGAGATCACATTAGGTTCAATGGTGTAGAAATAGTGCAGGCATGCAGAAGAAGATGGGAAGAAATATCACCAGAGCTGAGGAGAAAATAAATGCATTCATATCCAAACATTATCCCAACTCTCCAGAGAATCAATCCATATATTGAGGTAGAAAGGGATGTGGAAAAACTTGGTTCCCTATTAGATATTATCCACCAATTTTCCACTATCCAATACCTCACTGGTCTGGGAACAAAGAATTGAATGAGGAACTGTAGGAAAGGGTAATGGAAAAATTCAAAAATAATGTAGGTTATTTCTTTGATGAACATGAAAGGACATCGATTCCCACCGAATTCGGATGACTGTGTAGTATCCTACAAGGATATCCCAAGAAAGCGAGATGATAGGAAATAAAAAGTCTTGAATGGGGACATTCAAAAATTTAGGTCCGGGGGTGTGATGAGACCCTTTAATTATTGTTTTAATTGTCTCATCTATTGTATATTTTGTATACCCTTGCACTTTTTATCCCTGTTATCTTGTCAGACATTTCCACTTGAACTTAAACTTATGACACTTATATTAATTAATATAGCTATTACTAAGTTACTTTATTTCTTGGATTTTGAATGTGCATGTTAATCTCTTTGATACAATGAAATGATTAATAGTGCTTTTCCTGAATGTCATACTTGTTTGCATGAATTTGTTATATGTTTCCACTAACATGCAACCAAAGAAACTATGTCACAATGTAAAGGGACTTGTCTATAGTAAAGCACCTACAACCAAAGGAGAGAACACACATAAACAAAAATGTGATTTAGGAAGCTTGATCAATGTGGATACTTCACCTATGTTTATGCATATCAATAAAGAAGCAATTATGAAAATAATAGGTTACATTTCATACTAATACCTGATTATGCTCTGCAACTACAACTATGGAACTAGTTGATTTAACTTGATAATTGATTGTTAGAATGAATAGTTAGTTATGTTGTTGTATTAGAACACCTTTTCTCATTTTGATTGCATGCATAAGAATCTATAGATTTATTGGTAATGATATTTTACTTAATCAAAATTTAACTGTTATTTGAATCAGTCTCTTCACATCTCTACTGAATAAATCACAAGAATGAATTAGAGATTGATTCATAGTTAAGGAATTATTGTAAGTTTCATTCTAAATCTTCATGTTGATGAATAAAATCTGAGTTCTATCATTTTGTTGTAGACACAAGCCTTAGGAAGGGTTAGCACCCAAGGCAGGGCCCACTTGTAGGTTTTGAAACCCCCTTTCCTTTTTGTTTATTATTTTAGTTCCTTACATGCATAGATTAGAATTGTAGCAGTTCATTCATTTACTTGTGTTATGATTTTATCTACTTATTACTTAGCTGTAGAATTTCCTTTCATTTGTAAATTAGTTTATTCTTAGCATTTTATTTCCAATTCTTGAGACAAAAATATTTTAGTTTATACCTCTTAAACACCTATAATTATGTATATAGCATTAGCAGAGTTGAAATTTTACGTCCCTAGGTCTAATGAATAAATGACTGTGGCTTAGTGAACAACATATTAATTGTTGTGATTTAATTTGCACCACCACTTACCTTCATGAATCTCAATTTTCACATATACATGCTCGGGGAAATCTTACTCCACTTCCCTATCCATAGGATCTCATATTCTAAAAATATTAAAACATTATCTTAGATCTTGTTTGGATGTATATTTTCTTGCTCGTATGAGTGCATGTTTCATTTTCCTTATTATGTTAGATTGATTCATGGTATGTTATATCCTTTTATATATACACATCCATGTTCATATGGTACTTTGAGGTGAATGTAGGCTATATATAGGTTATTACACATTGTATGATGCTTGACATTATTCTCTACTAGTCCCACCGAGGCTCTGGGCATCTACCTTCCATACCTTTCCATATTCAGTTGCTATCATTGCAATATTTACCACTTTCATTTCTATTTCAGATATATACATTGTGACATATTATTTATTATCCTAACTTTCTAATGGGTGCTTCATGTGTAGTA
Organism: Taxus wallichiana var. yunnanensis; assembly: GCA_018340775.1. Lineage (NCBI taxonomy): Eukaryota > Viridiplantae > Streptophyta > Pinopsida > Cupressales > Taxaceae > Taxus > Taxus wallichiana. Next base: position 681,996,445 of record CM031240.1, on the reverse strand, counting down.
TTTTTCTTGTAGGATTACTTCCAACCATGGTTATCTATTTCTACATTTTTCTTATGTCTTATTTTCTATGATTGTGCCTTGTTTTCCATTGTTTGTGGGCTATGCCCTATGATTTCTTGATTTCTTGTTTTCATTTTCTTCAGATCCTCAATTGTCTTGTGACATCTTAAGTGGTTTCCCATTTTTTCACCAACTACTATATTGTCCTATTACTATGTTATTGTGTATTTGACTTTTTTCATTACATCATACCATATTTTTCATCACTAACACTTCTTTCCAATATGATTTTCCTTGTTTTACATATGACAAAGTTTTTACCATGCACATTACAATTTCCCTATAGGAATCCTTCTTCGATGTGCAAATCAGCTTCAAAACCTCTCATTTGGGTTACTCTCACATTTAATTCATCTCATGCACTCCGAAGAAGGAGGAAACCATCAATTGATTATTTCACCCTCTTAGCGATTCGAAGCTAAGAAAAAAGGGTAAAAAATAGAATTAGATAGGAAAAAGACTCAAAGACCGGTTCAAAAAGATCATATCCATTTTCCCTCCGAGAAAAATGGACAACAGGGTAGAATGAGACCTTGGCACCAAAAAGGACCAAACAAGAAAATCTGAGTTACATGGAAAAATCAAGTGTTTCGGGAGCACAAGGGAAGGTTTCGAAAGGTTGAAAATCAATCAAGGAATTTTTCCCTCTTCCGGGTTTTGAATGACCCATTGTGTTCTTATAATCAAAAAATGGCCCCATTAGGCCCATCTCCGTTAAAAACACAAAAATGGGAAAAATGGATCATCTATTTTTAGAAGATTTCATAATATCCCATGGCCTCCAATAGTGAGAAACTTTAAAAAATCCCCAAAAAAATTCAAAAATGATAAAATGCCTAAAGGGAGATACAAGGAGGCCGAGTAAAGAATAGCTTGCCAAGAAGCTCGGGAGGCTACCTAGTGAGTTGGGGTAAGGTACAACGAGTCAAGCTCTTTGTGGGCTTAGACGAGCTTGTTTCAATGCAGATCGAAGTTGAAGACATTTGAGTATGGGAGCTTGAGCTATTGAGTGTCCCGGTAGGAAGGTGAGAAAGATAAACTCACGGTTAGAGCAACACGTGAGGGCTCGCCAAGTAGCTTGTTGAGCTACTCAAAGGTGAACCAAGTTAACATTGAGCTCTTAGGAAAAATTATCGAGCCACCAATTCACACAATTGGATGCGGTGTAGGGAATTAACTCGAATGATGTAGGGTTAAAGGACTTAACATGGAAAAAGGAGTTAAAATATTTGAAACCCGGTGATTCGGCTTGAGGGGGATTACACGAAACAACTAGGGAGACCAATTCATTGGTTGACTCAAATACAACCATCGGCACCCATCAAATTGATCCCATAGTGAAATGAGTGAGGCTTGCCATTGGAAATCATGGGGGAATAATAAAATGGTGAGCTAAGCTCGCAGGTGGAGAATGTCAGTCTGGTTTTGGCTCAATGATGCGAGACATAGAGAACCGAATCGGGGGAGGAAAGTTTTGGAGAGCCGAGTCGCAGGTGGCTTGGGGAAATTACATGAACAAGCTGGGAAAACATAGAAATAGGATCAGGTGCCTCATAGAAGAAAGGAATGGCTGCATTATAAAATTTTGGGTTAGCATGTCAATGCAAGGAGCTCACAATCGAACTAAGAGCTGAGTTAACTCACCATAGGGATAGTAAGAGCTCGACATAGGTCACCTGTCATGGTAGAAAGGAGGTCTCAAGTTTGAGATTGGAGACATTTGGAGGGATGATTGCATGATTCTCAATGCATAGGGAGGTTGGATACTCACCCAACATTTTAGATAAGCATGAACTAGGGATGTATGGTATGTTCTAGCCATGTGGAACTAAGCTCATAAGATCATCGAGCCCATGCAAAAAGACCCATGGAAATGAATGATAGGGTATAGACACAGCTAGGATCATCACGGAAAGGAAATTCAAAGACTCAAAATTTGAATTCAAAGCCATGAGAATGGAAGATGGAATGTCTGAAGCAAGAATAGTGGAGGCTTAGTGAATTCGAGAAAATAGTTTGACGATGATGGTTGTTTCAAGATTCATCGAGATAGTTACTGCAAGCATCAAGTTCAACATTAAAAGGTAGGATATTTTAAAGATGTTTTCAAAGGTTCAAGAAAGTTTTCACAAAAATTCAAGAACCCAAAGTCCAATTTCAGACTTCATGAAATCGTAGATTTAAGACTCTCACCAAGCTAGGTGAATAGTACACGCAGGAGTTAGGTGGAAGTCCAAAATCTGAACTTTGAATTTGAGTTCGAAATTTTGGTGTTTTGGAGTCTTGCACAAGTTGGGTGAATAGTTTTTAGTGATCACGATTTGAATTCTGAACTCCAAAGTTCAAAATTTATAGTTTAGAGGTTTGGATTTTTAGACTTCTCCGGCACATGAAGCGATGAATAACGCTTTGCACAATTCAAAGGTCAAAGTCTCAAAACTTGACATTAAATGTCTAAAGTAAGCTATGTCGGGGATTGTGTTGGGTAATTGAGCAAGCCATTTGAAGATTTATATTGGCTTAGTAAGCAAGCATGTGGGTAGCTCAAGAGTTGAGCTTAGGAGTGAGTCAAGGGGTTTTGGAATTACCGAGGAGCTCGGTCTACATACAAAAGAGAGCCCGTCATCGATGCGGTAGAAATGATGCAATGTGGAAGCCAAGAGGTTCGATGGAGGAAGGGTTGATCTCATCATAAAAATCAAAGGCAAAGAGGCCAAGTCATTCACCTATGCACAATGGTCCAATCCAAGCATGAAGCATAAACAATGGGGTTGGTGGAAGAAAAAGAACTCATCAACATGCCAAAAATGCTCGCTTGATGTGTAAATGGAGTTCGGGCAAGTCCAAAAATGGGAAAAGGGAGTTTGAGGTCAATGTATGGGGTTATTTTTGGTGGTTAGATAGAGCGTAAAATAATTCATAAGTAGAGGTAAAACCCAAATTCGGTGAGTTGATCACCATGATAAACCAATGCAAAGTGCCAAGAATACCAAGGAACCCCTTTCACTCGAATAACACAACTTCTACCCCGTATGCCCGATTTTCACAAAATCATAGTCCATAGAAATGTAATTTAGAGAAATTCATGATGTAGGTAAGAATAATGAAATTTTTGGAGGTTTTGAAACCCGAAATTTGTAGTCCCTAAAGTCCAAAATGGCATAACTTTCGCTCCATTGTCGGATTATTACAAAAAACTATTCGTTGGAATTGTGGACAGACCATCTACAAAATTATATCATCAAAGGGTAAATTTTAGAGGTTTTAGATCTCTGAAATTGAGGATTATTATACATTTATGTGGTAGGTGAAGTGCGATTAATGAAGCATGGGCATGTTTCTTCTCCAACAAGGCAAAGTACAAAAGGGTATGGAATTTGGAAACTTTCCCATAACTCTTGCAAGTACAATGATGGAATTTTTGGGTGGTTGAGGAATGTTTTGGATTTCCTCTCTCTCTCTCATAAAATTATTCCTATAAATTATAAAGGGGTTACACAAAACAAGGAGTTGGTCATTTTCTCCTCCCATGCACCCCTCTTCTTCTCAGATCTGGGGCTTCAAGCCTTCCTCCAAAACACTATAATGGCTTCATGCCTTCCCCTACTGGACAATGTATTGTGTAAATTTTAATGGAGCAATAAAATCATGCTTGTGTTAATCTTCTAGCCTTTCATGGTTTTTGTTTCTCTTACCTCTCATTGTCAAACAGGTGGTTGTGTATATTTCTTGTTCATTGCAGATTTGGTGTGTTGTGCTTATTTGGGAATGGTGAATGTGTGTGTTTTAGTCTGTGGTGCATACCACCCACTCCAATTTCATTTCTTTAATTATTTTACATGATGGTGAAAGTGATTAGCATTCCTTTTCTTGGTGTATCACCACTCTTAGTGTAGGTTTTACTTCAGGAAAGTTCTCTCTCCCTATCTCCTTAGAAGTTTAATTTAGGATTAGATAGGTATTTTACGTACATTAGGAGTAGTTTGTGGTAGGTAGGTTTAGGAGAAAGAACCATATTTATTTAGAGAGATACCCCATTTCACATTTTCTCGACACTTTAGGATAGCTCCATGTTTTGCAATCACATTGAATTCCCCATCTACAATCAAGTCATTCGAGGGTGTTGTGATTTTGACATAAAATTTTTGGCACACACCGTGGGACAACACGAGTCAGGGTTTCATTTTTTAACATTTTTTTCCATTGCAAATGTGAGTCACATTAAATCCAAGTTTTAAAATGAGGAATTTTTGGAGTTTCCTAAGCACTTCATAGTTTAGTAGTTACAAATTTCAGATTTCGAGTCTCTACCGTAGGCTCAAAGTTCTAAAATAGTTTTTCAATGGTTTCACATGTGCAAAATAGGTTCAAAGTTCACAAATGATAAATCGGGAGTTGACAATCAAAAGGGTATTATTAGAAATCCAAAATTATCAATTTAAGAATTTTGGCACTTTTTACATTTTGAAATTTTAGGTTTGGATTTAGAACTTTTGAAATTTTAAACTTTTCTAGATTTCAAGATTTTGGAGTTTTCAACTTTTCTGAATTTTGGGTTTTGGAAATTCATAGTTTTCGGGTTTTCAAGTTTCAGTCTTTTGGAGGTTGCATGTGGTTTTGGATTTCTGGGTTTTCCTACTTTGGATTTTAAATTTTCAATTGTGTCTCTTCTTTCAAGTTTCAAATGTTTTCAAGAAAAGCCACATTCCCAAATTTTGGGGTTTTAGAGATTATTTCCGGATGAACCAGTCCAACTCTACAAAACAAGTGTATCCCTTCAAGGTGTGCATTTAGGTGTTCATTCCATTCCATCAAGTTTTGTTGTGCTCTTGGTGGAATCATTACCTTTGGAGGAACATGCAAAGCACAACTGGTGACTCCATTTTGTCAAAAACCCACTCTTTGAGTTGCATACTTTCCCTCTCTTCTCCACCCATTTCCATCCATTTTCTTTCATCCCTTTCCATTTCATTTCTTCTATGAATTCATGCAATCATGGCTTCATTTGTATCATGGGATTCACATCTAAGGCAATAGCCATGCAATTTCTACCCGCCTCCAAGCTTGCAGAGTTCATTTTAGGGTCACTATCAAAGAACCTCCAAAACCATTCTATGATGAGAATCAGTATGCATATTCCTATGGACAAGAAGCGGACCAATTTGGTTATCCACCAAACTATGCAGATTTTCAAGATCAGAGGTATGTGAATTTTTAGGGTATCCTACGCCAGAAGATATTGATTTGTAGGAGAAATATCAAGACATAGAGGCCAATTTGGAACAATTAAGGGATACATATTAGTTAAGGTTATCTAAGTTTGCTTTTAGGTTATCTTGACCATGTTTCGCCCCTTTTTCGATTCATTATAGCCTAGAGGAGAAATTTGATCGCATGGTTGAAATAGTACCTCACCTTGAAGAATGGATCCATGACATAGAGGCATATGAGTATGATTTTAATCATTTTCGTCAATGGAAATTTTTTGCATTGTCATCATTTAGTCCCCTCCCCAATCCCCATCTAGCATCATTTCAACTGTAGCCACAATTTCCAAGTTTCCCATCCATTGCACCTAGTATGCATTCCCCTTCTCCATCTTCTACCATTCCACCTCATCTTAGTTACTCTACCCTTTTCCCTTCCAAGAAACCATCTCCTCTATAGAAACAAGGATCTCGAACCTCCTCTCCCACCACCAATGTCGAAAAAATTAGTGGAGACCCCACCCACCACTTCTCTCATAGTCTTGAACCCATGTCAAGAAGAAACTAAAAAAACAATCAAGAGGAGCAACAAGAATAAGATCTAAGAAAATAATAAATGATGAAAAAATTGGTGAGCGTGGCCCTAAGATTCAGGATTAATAAAATTATCAGATTGGTTAAGCCTTTAGAGGAGGCTAAGGTTTGAGAAGAACATGTGGCAATAAATGAATTAGTTGTGGCGGAAGCAAACCAGAGTAAGTTTAAGAAGATCAAAAATCGATGTGTTTAGAGTGTAGTATCCATGAGGGCACTCTATTTTTGGAGATCATTGATCAACATAAAGATAGAAAATCAATAGGGTAGAAGGAAAATCAACTCTCAATCCAAAATAAGAGGAGCCACATGCTTTGTGGAAAGAAAACAATTCAGAGGTCTCACATGTGAAGCAAGCCACACAAGAAGATTCAAAACCTCCCTCCACTTCATCCCCTCCAAATTTTTATGTTGAAGAGAAGTTTGAGCTCTCAAACTTTGTGTTCCGAATGAGGGAAACCATAGTGATAAAATTGAAAAACTAAATAATATTATGGAGGAGGTTAAGTCGGCACAGTAGGAGAGAACAAAGAGGAAAATTATCTATTAGTTTTGAAAGATTTATTTGATAGAAAGGATCCTGTAGAAATCACCACATTTTCTCCTCCATCATCCATCTTTCAAGCACAAGAGCCTATTGCCAAGGAGGAGCACATACAAGAGCAACCTATTTCTCATAAGAGTCCTCTTGAGCCAATATTGGAGGAATTAAATCTTCCAAGGAGCATGTTGGATAAGGAGAAAGAACTCTCAAGTGAGCACCTAGTGAACAACATAGTTCAAATATTTAGATTAAGTCATCAATGGTTGAAAAATAGGTTGAACATAGTCCCATGAAGTTGTATGTTGAATAAGGGTTCCATGTTGTTGAGGAGGGAAAAGAGCATTGATATGTTGTCACCAATTTCAAACCATCAAAAGGGGACATCAGTTGTCTATAAATGTGTGAAAATAAGAAAATAAATTCAAAGATAGTCACCTTTTCAAGGAAATTATACATATAGACTTTATTATTCGGATAAGAACTCATAACAGCGAGAACACTCGGTAGTTAAGGTCATTCCCTAAAAAGTTTCGAAAGAGGGTTTGAAACCCGAAACATAAGAATCATGAGGGACGATGTGCACATCAACGAGACGTGTAAACGGTAGTGTGAAGATATCTCAAGAGGAGTGATCATCATCTGAATGTGCATGAAAATATTTGAAACATGAGAATAACCTCATTACAATCCACAAAATATATATCTATCTCATAGATCCAAAGGGGTGTACATAGACAAGGTGTTGAGTAACCCCTAGTGATAAAATCATGATAACTCAAGTTGATAGGCGAGTTACATTCCCAGAATAGAAGTGTAACTCCCTAATGACGCATATGATGCACTTTGATGTGTAAGAGAATCTCATAATGACCCCTAAATGACACGTGGACCTATGATTTCACCTAAGTGATATGACTCACCTAATAATGTGGAAAATACAACACACCAACACCGCCCTTCATCATAACTTAGGATGAGGCAAAAATTTAGAAAAGAGAAATGGGTCCCAGACAAAGCTTGGTGAGGTACCCATGCACAAAAATAAGTCCCAAGTAGTGAAGGAAAACCTAGTGGGAAAAACATCCACCAAAAGAGAACAAAAACTCTCTAATCTAAGAAAGATGCCAAAGATGGGTCCTAGCCATAGAGTATCCTGAAAGGTACCCATATACAAAAGGGAAATCTCTTAGAAAGATGAAGAAGAGAGAAGAAGAGGGAGAAGAGAGGGATGCAGAAGATGACATGGATGGATCTAAAATCTACAACTCTAAAATGTCTCCTAAGAATGTCGATCATGAGATCCTTTACCTCTAGAATGAAGAAGAGCCACCAACACCGAACTATGTGCATGCCCTTAGGAAGGATAGAAATGATGTAATGGAAGTCCACCCACTCTGTGAAGGAAACTTAAGGCAGTAACACAAAAAGTTCTGAGTCTGGTCCATGAAATTTTGACATAGGTCTTGCAGAGGGCACCGAGGAACCGAAGATAATGCCATGTGTGTAAAACTATCAGAGTGAAGAAGGGGAACAAATGTAGAAAGGATGTCCAACTGATGTGAAAGAAACAAAACATCCCCCACAATAGAAAATGGATCCAAAAGCAAGGGTGGATCAATTAAGGTCTCCAGAAAAGTGGAAGTGGTAATAGATCCCAAAAGGGGCACTCCTAACAACAGATATGATGAACTCCTCTGAAATACATGTAGATGGATGAGGAACATGTAGTACATCACAAGTATACTCTGTGAAAAGATGACTAAGTTCAGGAAGATACTCATCCCAATGAGGGGGCTCAACAAATAGAAGAGTGATGTCAGATAGGTATGAGTCATCTAATGAAGGTAGAGGAGTGAAAGGGGCCTCACACACTTTGAAGGTAGAAAAGAGGCGGGTGTGACGATTGTTTGAGATTGTATAGATATCTTTTGCTCAATATCTTATGAGATGTGGGATGTGTCAACACTCTCTGGAATAGTGAGAGAAGGAGGGGAAGATTCCTTTGTAGTACTCTCGATATCGAACTTGGTGCATAATCCTTGTCATTAGAAGTATAACCAAGCAAGTCTATGTCGGTGGAACTATCATCACACAAATAAATAGATGAGACAATGCGCTGCATGAGCAGCAACAAAAACAACGACATTATGTGAAGGGTCTCCATAGAGGGACTGAAGGATGCTCCAGACATGGTGGGGAGGATCTGAGTCTACCATGTGAAACTAGAGAGGTCTAGAGATGTGCATCATCAAGTGACCAAAAACATGGTCACAAGCGTCAAGAAAGTCCTCAAGACGATGATGATCAATGGGTGTAGGAACTGGCCCAAGTAAGAAGTGTGAAAGACCCTCATGGGCAAAGTAGCGTTCCATGGAAGCACGCCAAGCTGAATATTTCTCTCTCCTAATAAGAAGTGGTGGAGCTCGTAATGTGATCCTATGATGCTCAATCTTGAAAAAGCATCCTCCATGATGTGGAAGCAAGAAGTGTAAGGTACACAAATGCAAGACGTCGACTCGATCAATAATGTGTCTATGTGTAATACAAGGCCTAAGAGTACTAATGACCCCCAAATGTGGCACTTTATAAAGTAGTGTGTTTACAAAATTGACAATGTCATCACATAATGTGTGAAAAATCATGCAACTTTGACTAAATAAGTGCTCAAAACTAAGCAATGAGTCAAAAGTTATAGCAAGAAAATGATTCCTACAACTGATGGAAAATGCCAATAAGATTTGCAAACTAATTTAAAAAGTTCCTGAAATGGGTGCAAAGGGTGTCGTGTGGGTACTCATTGGAAATGGCATAAAATTTCAGGTAGGTTTTTTTACTTACGAGGGGGATTAGCCTCCTGCCAACCCCGGACCTCACCCTTTATCTTCGACACACAAATGAAGGACATTAAATACAAGAAAAATAGGTCCCAAAAAATATTACAATGCCAAGCATGAATGTTTTTATCCTTAAAACATCAAAAACCAAATTGTTTTAACCACCAAACAAGTCTAAAAGGGATGAGAGGTGTTAAACCATGTAGATGCACCGAGTTGTTGTGTTGTTGATGGAGCTAAATGATGGTTGAATGAGTTGGGTGGCAGAAGGGACTCGGCCAGAGTCAATGAACGAGTCGGTTCTTCCATGCCAAGTGGTGGAAGGTCCATGTGGTGCAACAAGATTAGCTCTAAATCTGGATGAACGTCTTTGAGTGAAGCGGTCGATGCCGAATGATCTAGCTAAGTTTTCAAGTGTGAAACGTTGATTTTGAGCTAGATACCAAAGGGACAGCATAGAAATTACATTGAGTTAGTTCGAACACACGACAAGGAAATGGACTAGGAAATGAAGCACATAGATACGACGAGAACCACGAGTAGAGCATGAAGATAGTGCGGTGAACCATGGAGCACGGGCCAAAGACATAGTGAAGCACGGGAACAAGTTGAGATAGAGAACCAATGGATAATATAAAAAGAAAAGGTTTGAGAGGCTTGAACAGGGTCGCAATAGACCAAGATGGAAGTCAACAAACCAGAGGTGGCCGAAACAAGGCACAAGACCACGGCAGGGGTTCATGCGCATGAGCTACAAAGGAAGATTGAGTAAGCCTCTAACCGCAGACCATCATGGAGAAGCACCAACAAGGGAGATCAAGTGGTAGATGTAGGGGTTACCAAGAGTGTAGGTCACCTAGAGCAATGCAAACCCTACTAATAGATAACTAGAATGTAAGCTGAAGCTCGAGCAGAGTGAAGAATGAATGGTCCAATTCCAAACACAATGATTCAGAGAACTAGTAGATTGAGACAAGCCAAATGGTAGTTTGCAATCGGTGAGTAGACAGAGACCAACTTGGTTCCCAGTTCGGTGGGCTGGGGCTGAGTTGAGTGAAAGAAGGCCTCTCACCACTATAAACCTAATAAAACCAGCACTAAGAGCTCAAATCTGAAACTGTGAGACTCTAAAACATGCATGTAAAGGCTGAGAACCTGAAAAACTAGAAAATGGTGACCACCTGAAAAATCGAACATATGAACCATGTGTTTAAATTCCTGAAATCAATGAAAGAAGCCTAAAATAACCATGAAAACATTGAGAAAAATATCACGTTAAAATATGGAAAATGCATGAGTGTTGTCCACTCAAAATTCATGAAAGTTTTCAAAATTTTGAGTTATGAGTGTTTTCCTCTAAAATGCCTAAGTCGTGGTCATCAAAATAACCATTACAATACATTCAATAAGAATCTAAATATCAGTATGTATTTCGAGTTATGAGTGTTTTCCTCTAAAGTGCCTGACATTTTGTGTCCGCATTTTGTCCCAAGTACGAAAGTGCATTCTGTTCCCCGATCGGCCGAAATCCCCGAAGTTGTTCCATTTTCGGGCCCGTCGGAACTTTTTGTCCCAAGTGTCCCAAAACTTATTGTGCAAGTTGTTTCAATTTCGGCCGAATCACCCGAACCGCGTACTTCGCACTTTCTTGTTCCAAATGTCCCAAATCAAAAAGTGCGAGTTGTTCCATTTTCACCCGAACCGGCCGAGTCGCGTACTCCGGAACTTTTTGTCTCAAATGTCCCAAGTTCAAATGGGCCTTTTGTTCCATTTTCGGCCGATTCGCCCGAACCGCGCTTTCATGTCCCAAATGTCCCAAAGTTAATCGGGCAAACTGTTCCATTTTCGGCCGATTCGCCCGAACCGCGTCCTTCGCGCAATTTTGTCCCAACTGTCCCGAGTTCCAAATTGCTCTCTGTTCCCCGATCGGCCGAAACTCCCGAGTCGCGTACCTCAGAGCTCTTTGTCCCAAATCAAAAAAATGCAAACTGTTCCAATTTCGGCCGAAACACCCGAACCGCGTCCTTCGCGCTTTTTGTCCCAAATGTCCCAAAATGCATTTGTGTGTCTTCTCCCTGTTTCACCCGAATCGGCCGAACCGCGTGTTTCGCGCATTCGCGTCTCACATGTCCCAAGTGAACCTAATGCAATTCATACTTAGTTTTTCCCGCTCGACCCGAATATGCTAAAATATGAATTTAAGTTGCGGCTCTGATGCTATCAATCCGAAGATCAAATTTCAAGGACAAATGGTGTAAAGACGAAGCTCTCAAGACGCTCGGTTACATCAGTTTTCAAAGATATTCATTGTCATCCTCAAGATGAAAATTCTGTGTGTCCTCGTGGCAAGGACATAGCCGATACGTGGAAGAAAATTCAAGCAATGGTTTCAAGACGGTGGGTCCTCTCAAAGACTCGCCCACCTGTCTCTTCTTCATTCTTTTCTCTTCTTCCTATTCCTTTCGTATTCCTTGTAATTAGTTAAGGTATTGCGATTGGCGGTCCTTGACTATCCGTTAGTTAAAAGAAACGGTTACGAAGAGTAACCGAATTGTAAGCTATATAATGGCCTTCTTTGCGCCATTTTGAAAAGGAGGAAGAACTTGGCATATTTTCTGCAAGTGTAAATAGATTATAGAGAAATCAATACAGAAGGACTTTCCTTTCTTTGTCTATCTGATCTCTGTCTGTTCTAAGCTTTCATTTGTTTTCTTTGTGAAGATCATTTATCTCAAATTCGTTAGTCTCATCGATTGCATACTCTTCAACTTTGCAAGCTCGGTGATCTTGTATAACCAAGAAGGAACTTTGTGTCCTTGATTAATGAATCTGTGTTACGTTAAGAAACTTTGTGTTCTGGCAGATGTTATTTACAGAACTTTGTGTCTTTAAATTCCATCTTACTTGTTCTATACGAATGATCTTGTTTTCAATTCACGGTGACTTCGCATACATAAAGAATTACTCTGATATCTATAATTCTGTATGTTTGCCTTTCTGCTCTTTTCTATGCTCTCATTTCCTCAGTCCTTTTGTAATTGATGACCTTCATAGAAAACACTTTCGTGGTATCCAAGTTTAACCAACAAATCATGTCCTGTACATTTGTAAATAGGTTTGTTTCTGAATAAGGGAACCTCTCCCATTAAAGAGGAGGGACTTCTTGTCCCCTGACTGTTGCTCTTCTTAAAAGTCCTATTTGAAACCAACAGCTTTTGGCGACTCACTGGGAAAATCACATTCCAGCTTCAGAATTTTTGATCATCTTTTGATCCGCGACTCCACGCTTTACTCGAGGGAGAAGGACCCTTGGTATCAAGACTCTCGCCAGCTTTTGGAGCAAGGTTTTCCTCTTCCTTCCACAAGAAATAGAAGGACTCGTTCGACAAGCACACCACCTGTTCAAGAAAGAAGTCCTGCGGGTGGTATTCCTTCAGAGCCAGCTAGCCCTAATCTTCAAGCTTTGATTCTTGCTGGTGTTACAGTTCCTCTCCAAGCCGTTTTTCAAAGAATGGCGGCACCATTACCATGGGGTCATCGTGTCGGGCCCCTGGCCCTTGCTCAGCCTCTGCATGAGTTACCCAGAGGTAACCGGAAGAACTTCCCCAAATTCAAAGGCGATGGCAAAGTGCATCCTGACGAACACATCGCAGCCTTCATTGTTGCATGTGGAGTTCTGGGAGTCGAACATGAAGACGTCTCCGTAAGGCTGTTCATTGAGACGTTACAAGACAATGCTGCTGATTGGTTCTACCACCTTCCGGCTAACGCTATCACCGACTGGACCACAATGAGAACTCAGTTCGAAAACCGTTTCAAGCCGGCAGAAGATGTGCATGCTTTGCTTGCCCAAATTTCTCAGATAAAGAAAGATTCACAAGAACCCATGAGAGAGTTTGTGGCTCGATTCAACAGTTGATAAATAAAATTCCAACAAATACTGACTGTTGATCAAATTCAAAATGTTTCTTTTTGAATGCCCAATCACCTAAAGTTAGTTATGCACTAAGAAGGGCTAATCTCTAACGTTAGCTCGATCAAGAACTCGGCATTAGTGTCGAGGATGACTTGATCATGTCGTGAAGTTGAGAAGAGACACTCCCAAATCTAAGTCTCTGCTTCTTCCTCCTCCACTCCTGGACCTAACACTGATCCATTAGTTCAGAAACTTGCAAATGATCTTATCACTATAAAGAAACAACTGGCTCAGCACGCTCCTTATGCAGACGTTCCGAGGAGAAATTTCCAGCCCAGGAATCGTTTGCCTACTTCTCAAACAAGATTAGCACTTGAAGGACCTCCTGTTAGAGTCCCTGTCAATGCGACCTGCGAGGTGGAAGAACCAGATGATGATGAAGATAACGAAGCTTGCGAAGAGTTTGCGAGAGAATTTGATGATGAGGCAGAGGAACTTGAGGGATCTCGAGTGAATTTCTTTACCACTGAGGGCATTGATGATTATGATGAAGTGGTAGCAGACATGAACAACGAATCTTTTGCTGTCATGACTCGAGAACAGACAAAGCAGAGGGAGAAGGTGACCCAGCCACCTAAGAAATCCAAGGAGCAGTCGGCAACTATCCCTGTAATTGCAAGAAGAGGATCTCCTATCCCTACTTCGTCTACACAGAAGGTGAGTCCTATCAATCCAGTTACCAAAGTTGCTTCTTCTTTTTCTCCTAAAGTTGATAAGCCTAGAATTCCAAATGATGATGGCCCGTCCACTTCTGGATCCTTTGATATTGTTGATCACCTGAAAAAGACCAAGGTACAAATCTCAGAAGCTGAGTACTATCAAACCCATCCCAAAGCCTTTGCCAAAATGATCCACTTTGTTAATTCCAACTCTAAGACCACTTCTAAAGGCCTTTTACCTACTCCTCCTTCTGCACCACAGCCAAGTCTGGTAGCTGCTGTCACCTCCCCTGGTGACAAAATTAAACCATTTTATGTAACACTTCTCATAGCTGGCCATAGGCTCAGTAATTGTGTCATAGATTCTGGAGCCTCAGATAATGTGATGCCTGCTAAAGTAGCTCATGCTTTAGGCTTGACCCTCACTCGTACTTATGGATCCTGCTACTCCATGGAGAGTAAGGAAGTGCCTTTGGTTGGAAGGATTAAAGATGCACAAGTGGCTTTTGCTGCCTTGCCTGAAAAGAAAGTGTTGGCTACCATCCTAGTAGCAGATATCCCTCCTTCATACGGGATGTTGCTAAGTAGAAACTTCGTAAAGATGTGGGTGGGGAAATCCAATGGATCGGTCACATGCACTCGTGCCGCCAAATGGACAAATGAAGAAGTTACACTGCCTCGAGAAGTAATCCGAGTATATTGTGCGAAAACGGATGATCCTAGAGCACAAATACTCTATGAGGATATGGGTCATGGTAATTACATGATTATGTCCCCGATGAAATCCAACCCCCAAAGTGTCACCTAAAGATCCTAATGGTTTTGGATTTTAGAATTTGATGGAAGTTGTTCCTCACCGGTTCTCGAGCTGGTGTCCCGCTAGTGTCACCCGAAGGTGTCCTTCATCCTTTTCATTTAAGTTGCAGCTTTGAGAACACTAATAACACAAAGCAGAGTACGAGGCTCTCATTCTCGATCGCAAGTGGCCAAAGAACAAGGTATAAAGAATCTTCTCGCTCGTGGTGATGCAGTTGATTGTAAAGCAAGTCGAAACCTTTTTCAAGTAAAAATGGAAGGTTAAGGCATTACCGAATCAGGTTTGGGATTCTATTGAGTTCCTCGATGCTTTCTCTATTGAAGCAAGACTTAGGGAAAAGAACAACAGGGCTGATTCACTGCCGCCTCTGTGGTCACTACCGATTCCTCATCCCGACTTTTCTCAGATAAATTCACCATCAAATGGTCCATCGGCCTAGTGTACCCGATAATGCCAATAACTCGGCAGTTTTTCAATAATGATCAACATTTGCTTTTCCTTCCCGAACTCAAAGGTAATTTCAACAACCGTATTTTGAGGGAAGTGACAACCCGCCTCGTGAAAGTGTGTCCTTTGGCACTGCAACACCCAAGGAGAAGAAACAGATCAAGAAGGGTGCATTAAGCTCAAAGGAAACAAGATTCCTAAAGGGTCTGGTGAGTTTGGAGGAACTATTTGATAAGCATGACAGTATGTGAAATCTAGAGCTTTTCCCGGCCTCAAAGAATCACCGAGTATGATAAGATTGATATTGGGAGTTCTACTGACCCCAAGCTCGTGAACATTGGAAAATGTTGCACGCAAAGCAGATGAGAGGAGAAAAGCAATTGATCTTCTAAAAAGGTATAAAGATGTTCTCGCTTACTCTTATGAAGATTTGAAAGCTTTCAAACCAAAAGATATGCAGCACTCTATTCCCCTCAAGCCTGGAATTAAGCCTTTCAAGCAGAAACAGAGACAATACAACCCCAAAGTAGCTGACACCATCTTTCAGGAGATACAGAAGTTGTTGAAAGCTAAAATTATCTTTCCTATCCACCATTCAACATGGATTGCAAATATTGTGCCTGTTAGAAAGAAGAATGGTGAGATCCGCATCTGTGTTGATTTCAGGAACCTGAATCAGGCTTCTCTGAAAGATAATTACCCTTTGCCTATGATGGATCAAGTATTGCAAGCAGTAACAGGCTCTGAAATGTTATCTATGCTTGATGGATTTTCTCGATATAATCGTAGAGGTGATACTGTAGATCAACACAAAACAACTTTCACTACTCCTCGGGGTACCTTTGCCTACAAGAGAATGCCTTTTGGGCTTATTAATGCCGGTGCCACTTTCCGAGAGCTATGGATCTGGCTTTTGGAAGCTTAAAAGGGAAGTGTATTGTCATCTACCTCGATGACCCGACAAAGTTTTCCAAGACAAGAGCGGATCATTTTGATCACCTAGAGACAGCTTCACGAGATGCCGAGAGCATGGGATTTCTTTGAATCCTAAAAAATCTGTCTTCTGTGTTACAGAGGGAAAACTATTAGGGCACATTGTCTCCAAGGATGGTATTAAGATTGATCCTGAACGAGTTCAAGCCATCCAGCAAATTCCTCTCCCAACCAGTAAAAAGGGCGTGCACTCCTTCTTCGGTAAGATCAATTTTTTAAGAAGGTTCATCCCTGATTTTGCTGAATTAACTTTGAATATTTCTCAGATGATGAAAGGGAAGCAAACATTTGGTTGGTCTTCTGAAGGAAAGGAATCCTTTGAAGGTATCAAGAGAGCTATCGCTAAAACTCCAGTTTTAGCCTGTCCTGATTTCAGCAAAGATTTCATCATCTATTGCTATGCTACAGATAATACCTTGGCTGCTGTGTTAACTCAAGAAGACTCTGATGAGCATGAGCTACCAATTGCGTTCATGAGCTATATTCTGAAGGATCATGAGTTAAAATACACCATGATGGAGAAGCATGCTTTTGCAGTGGTCAAAGCTGTCAAGCAGTTTCACTTTTACATCCTCAACTCTCACTCCATGGTGTTGGTTCCAGATACCACTGTTAAGTCAATTCTCACACAACAAGAATTTGGATCCAAGAGAGGGAATTGGGTTGCTAAGGTCCAAGAGTATGACATTGACATTAAGCCGACCAAGCTGGTTCGTGGAAAAGGTCTTTGTGAGCTCATTGCTGAAGGAGCTAAACATGAGTTGCTGGAAAAGAAAGTTGACCTTCCTACTGTTCTGTTCCTTAGTTCAGTTGATGAATGGTATGCTGACATCACCCATTTTCTCACCTATGGGGAATGCCCCTCTCATTTAACTGCCAAAGAAAAGAGGACTCATAAATTGAGATCAAGTACAATATGTATTATGGGAAAATGCTTTGTTCAAGCGTGGCTTAGATGGGAGATTTTTGAAGTGTGTGGACAAGGAACAACAGAGAAAATTGCTCTCAGCTTTTCATGATCAAGCATGTGGAGGGCACTATTCATCAACGGTCACAACACATAAGATACTCCGTGGAGGGTACTACTGGCCTTCTTTGTTCAGAGATGCATCCAAGTGGGTGGAGAAATGTGAGGCTTGTCGACTTTTGTGGGAAGACCTAAATTGGCTTCTTTGCTTCTCTCCGCCATTGTGATTGAGGAACCATTTCAACAAAGGGGGTTTGACTTCATTGGTGCACTCAATCCTACTTCTAGTGCTGGTCACACTCATGTGCTAACCGCCACCGACTACTTCACCAAATGGGTGGAAGCTATTCCAGCTTAAGAGCACTACTTCAAGTGGTTGCAGCTTTCATCAAAGAGAATATCTTGGTAAGGTATGGTGTACCTAACAAGATCAGAATGTATAATGCCTCGAATTTCTCTTCACCGAGATAATGGACTTCGCTACGGATATGGCATATCCCCGCTCATTCTTCGATTACTACCCCGTGGAAATGGGCAAAGCAGAGTCCACTAACAAAAATCTGGTGACTATCATAAGGAAGTTAGTCAATGAGTCTCAACGAAACCGGCACAAGAAGCTCTATGATGCCTTTTGGGCAGATGTGATTACACCAAAGAGAGCCATTGAATGTCTCCTTTTCAAGTGATATATGGAGTGAAGCTCAATCACAAAGATGAAAGGGAACTACCAGCCTTGCACCTAATGAAGGCCATTGAGGATACTAGTTTCAGTGATGCCCTGGACAAGAGGATTATGTACCTGCATAAACTGAATGAGGACAGATTGATGGTTGCTGATAGGATATCTGTTCACCAGCAAAAAGGTAAAGGCCCTGTTTGACAAGAAAGCTAGGTTCAGAGATTTCCAAGTTGGAGACACTGTGTTGCTATGGGATAAAAGACATGAACCTCGTGGCAGCCATGGAAAGTTTGATTCCCTTTGGCTCGGGCCTTTCAAGATCAGGCACTTTGCTGGTAAGAATTCTTTCTATCTTGATTACATGGATGGTTCTTCCCTCCCACTTCCTTATAGTGGGCAGTATCTCAAGTTGTTCAAGTCCTAGGTGACTAGGAGTCCTTTGTATATTCCAGATATGCTGTTTTTTTTGTTTTTTTGTGTGTTTCCTTCCTTTTGTTTTTGTGTGTGCCTCTCTATTGTTGGTCTTTTTGACTCCGTGGCCCAATGGATAAGGCACTGGTCTGCTTTTCCCGAGTTTGTCTAAGTTCTTGCCTTGCCTCATTCCTTGAATTTATACCAAGTCATCCCCGTATGAGCCAGCTGTTGTCCACTCAAAATTCCCTGCTCTAATGAAAGTAAAATTTCAAAATTTTGAGTTATGAGTGTTTTCCTCTAAAGTGCCTAAGTCGTGAAAATTGAGAAAATCTGTGTTTTGGGTCATTTTGTATGTATTTCGGGCCTGTCGGACATTTTTGTCCCGCCTGTCCCAAGTACGAAAGTGCATTCTGTTCCCGATCGGCCGAAATCCCCGGTTGTTGTTCCATTTTCGCCCGTCTGAACTTTTTGTCCCAAGTGTCCCAAAACTTATTGTGCAAGTTGTTTCAATTTCGCCAAATCACCCGAACCGCGTACTTCACACTTTCTTGTTCCAAATGTCCCAAATCAAAAAGTGCGAGTTGTTCCATTTTCACCCGAACCGGCCGAGTCGCGTACTCCGGAACTTTTTGTCTCAAATGTCCCAAGTTCAAACGGGCCTTTTGTTCCATTTTCGGCCGATTCGCCCGAACCGCGCTTTCATGTCCCAAATGTCCCAAAGTTAATCGGGCAAACTGTTCCATTTTCGGCCGATTCGCCCGAACCGCGTCCTTCGCGCAATTTTGTCCCAACTGTCCCGAGTTCCAAATTGCTCTCTGTTCCCCGATCGGCCGAAACTCCCGAGTCGCGTACCTCAGAGCTCTTTGTCCCAAATCAAAAAAATGCAAACTGTTCCAATTTCGGCCGAAACACCCGAACCGCGTCCTTCGCGCGTTTTCGTCCCAAATGTCCCAAAATGCATTTGTGCGTCTTCTCCCTGTTTCACCCGAATCGCCGAACCGCGTGTTTCGCGCATTCGCGTCTCACATGTCCCAAGTGAACCTAATGCAATTCATACTTAGTTTTTCCCGCTCGACCCGAATATGCTAAAATATGAATTTAAGTTGCGGCTCTGATGCTATCAATCCGAAGATCAAATTTCAAGGACAGCTGGCAGAAGGACGAAGCTCTCAAGACGCTGGTTACATCAGTTTTCAAAGATATTCATTGTCATCCTCAAGATGAAAATTCTGGTGTGTCCCTCGTGGCAAGGACATAGCTGATACGTGGAAGAAAATTCAAGCAGCGGTTTCCGAAGACGGTGGGTCCCTCTCAGTGACTGTCCACCTGTCTCCTTCTTCATTCTTTTCTCTTCTTCCTATTCCTTTCGTATTCCTTGTAATTAGTTAAGGTATTGCGATTGGCGGTCCTTAACTATCCGTTAGTTAAAAGAAACGGTTACGAAGAGTAACCGAATTGTAAGCTATATAATGGCCTTCTTTGCGCCATTTTGAAAGGAGGAAGAACTTGGCATATTTTCTGAAGTGTAAATAGATTATAGAGAAATCAATACGAAGGACTTTCCTTTCTTTGTCTATCTGATCTCTCTCTGCTCTAAGCTTTCATTTGTTTTCTTTGTGAAGATCATTTATCTCAAATTCGTTAGTCTCATCGATTGCATACTCTTCAACTTTGCAAGCTCGGTGATCTTGTATAACCAAGAAGGAACTTTGTGTCCTTGATTAATGAATCTGTGTTACGTTAAGAAACTTTGCGTTCTGGCAGATGTTATTTACAGAACTTTGTGTCTTTAAATTCCATCTTACTTGTTCTATACGAATGATCTTGTTTTCAATTCACGGTGACTTCGCATACATAAAGAATTACTCTGATATCTATAATTCTGTATGTTTGCCTTTCTCGCTCTCATTTCCTCCATGCTCTCATTTCCTCAAAAATTTTGTACATTTGTAAATCGATGACCTTCATAGAAAACACTTTTGTGGTATCCAAGTTTAACCAACAAATCATGTCCCGTACAGTAAATAGGTTTGTGATCACGAGGGATGACGTGCACATTAACAAATGTAAACAATAGTGTGAAGAGATCTCAAGAGGAGAAACCATCAAGAAAGAGGGTTTAAAACTTGAATGTGTAAGAAAAGATTTAAAACCAAGAGGAGAAACATAACCTCGTTATAATCCACAAATTCTCTTTATCTCATAGATCCAAAGGGGTGTACATATAGGAGGTGTTGAGTAATCCTCATTGCTATAATCATGAAAACTCGAGTGGAGAGGGGGAGTTACATTCCTATAATAGAAGTGTAACTCCCTAATGATGCATATGACACATTAACACATAAGATAATCTCATAATGACCCCTAAATGACACGTCGACCTACAATCTCACCTAAGTGAGATGACTCACCTAATGATGTGGAAAATAACACACACCAACAATCTCTAGCTTTGTTAGAGCTAGAATCGAGTTTCTATGACCAGTCATGTTCACTCCCGAACATCGGGATGAGTCTCGCAGTTCCAAGGATCAACTACATCGGTGGAAACACCTCTGAGAGCCCCGTGAAGATCATTAAGAGGGATTATTACTTTTTATTCTAGTTGATACCTTGATGATATGGGTGGAAAGTTGATTTTATATCAAATTTTCACTCACATACATAGTCATGTCTAGCATCAAACGATCGTGTATGGTTGCAAGTTGTAAGATCGAAAGCTATTTTTCCCTACCAATGTCAGGTTTTTAAGTATTCCATGCTTCCTTAGTGTAGAGTATGAGTAGGTTTGATTTTTGTGTAACAAGTGTTATTCACACTTTGCATGTCTCGTTTGAGCATTTATGATTTTTCATTTTGTACATAGTTGTGTTCATTTTTACTCTAACACGCTGATTAGCAATGTGTTTCATGAGGCCTCCCGAAAAACCTTGAGATAGGAAAGAGCTTGCAGTGGAAGGAAACAGATTTCTATTCGAAAAGGGTTTCAAATCTGAAGAAACTAAATTTGATAAGGGACAAGTTTCAATAGTTTATATTCTCGGTTCTTTCGATCAATCATAGAGCTTCTAGTGCCCTTACAGGATCACAAAATCAGCTCTAAAGGTAGTTGTTGCATGGTAAATGATAGGTTTCATTACATAAATAGGCCTAGGTTTCAAGAGAAGCCTCAAATTATTTAGAGCTCCCCATAATTGAAAGAAGAAGACCAACTTTAAAACCTTGATTAGTCATTGTAGTGAAAAATGTTGTGGATTTGTATGGATCCTCGACCTTCTCGTGGTGTTCCAAGCCACATGTCAAAGATGGAAATTTCAGGAGTGAGAAAACCAAAATTTTATAGAGTTCCATGATGTACAAACTCGGTGAATGTCTTACTCAAAATTTTGTGATGTTCCATGCATGCCAAGTAATAATGGGTTTCAGTGTGTTACATACACGTAGTATCATAATTTAGGACAAGTCAAGAATGCGAGAGAGAAAAAAAATTTTCAAATCAAGACAATTTTCCACTCATGCAAACTTTGTGATTTTCTTATGAAAATTGGCATCTTAGGGCGATCACTCAGTTCAAGACATTGCAAACAATTTCTAGGATCCATATTCAAAGGTTCAAATCAGTTACATGCCATTAATAGTGACTTCTTTCCCAATGGAGGCTTTGGGTTACTTGGTCTATGAACATCTAGCAGGCATATGCCCCCACAAGTCACCAAAATTCTTCTCCATTTTGCCTCCCGGGAAAAATGGACAACATGGTAGAATGGGAACTTGGCACCAAATGGGACCACACAAGAAAATCTAATTTACAAGGAAAAATAAAACATTTTAGGAGTGTTTGGGAAGGTTTCAAAGGTTTTCAACCAAGGAATTTTTTTCTCTTATGGGTTTTGAATGACCCATTGTGTACTTATAATGGAAAAATGGCCCCGCATTGAGCCCATTTCCATCCAAAACACAAAAAATGGAAAAAATGGGAAATCTAATTTTAGAACATTTCATAATGTCCCATGTCCTCCAAAACTGATCAACTTTGAAAAATCCCAAAAAAAAATCAAAATGAAAAATTCCTAAAGGGAGCTACAAGGAGGTAGAGTTTAGAATAGATCGCCAAGAAGCTCAAATGAGCTACACAATGATTTGTGGTAAGGTGTAATTAGTCGAGCTCTTTGTGAGCTCATACAAGATCGTTTCAATGTAGGTTCGAGGTTTAAGACAACTAATCTCGAAATACACAGCTTTTCGAGTATAGGAGATCGAGGTATCAAGCATCCTAGCAGGAAGGTGAGTGAGATAGGCTCACGGTTGGAGTAAAATGTGAGGGTGATCTCGAGCTACTCGGTGAGTTACTTAGTGATCGAGTTAATATTGATTTCATAGGAAAAAATGGAGAGCCACCAACGCACATGGTGGGAGGAAACATGGGAATCAACTCGACTGGGTGTAGGGATGAATCACTTAGTATGAACAAATGGATTGGAGGCTTTAAAACCGGTGTGTCAACTTAGTGGGGATTACATGAAATAACTCGAGAGACCGAGTCACAGTTAGCTCGAATGTAACAACCGATCACCCATTAAATACACACCCATAGTGGAATGATCAAGGCTTTCCATCGAAAATCATAGGGGCATGGAAAAAATGGCGAGCTAAGCTCACAGTGGAGAATGTCACTAGGGACCAGCTCAACGATGCAAGACATAGAGAACCAAGTTGGGGGAGGTAATTTTTAGAGAGTTAGTCACATGTGGCGTAGAGAAAATACATGAATAAGTTGGGGAAAACATGGAAAAGGGATTTGATGCATTGGCGAAGAAAGGAAGGGCTGCATCATCAAATATTAGGTTGGCACATCAATGTAATTAGCTCGTAGTTGAGCTAAGGGCGAGTTAAATCACCACGGGGATAGCAATATCTCGACACGAGTCACTATTAGAGTAGAATAGAGGGCTTTAGTCTAAGCTCGAGATATATTTCTAGGGGTGATTGTAGGTTTCCCAATTCACAAGGAGCTCGAGATGCTTTCCCATAAGGTTAGATAAGCACAAGTTGGGGATGTATGGCTTGTTCTAGCAAGGTGGAACCAAGCTTACAAGATTGTCTTGCCCATGCACAAAGACCCATGAAAATGAAGGATAGGGTTTCGATGCATTATATATCATCACAAAAGGAATCCAAAAACTTGGCATTGTAATTCAAATCCATGAGCAAGTACGATGGAATGTCTCAAGCAAGAATAGCAGAGGCTTAGAAAATTCTACAAATAGTTTGACGATGATGGTTGTTTTGGGATTAACCGAGATAATTACAGTGTCAAGTTTAACATTGAAAGGTAGGATATTTTGAAGATGTTTTTGGAGGTTTGGGAAAGTTTTCATGAAAATACAAGACCCCAAAATCTAATTTTAGACTTTGTGAAATCACAAATTCAAGGATTTCACCGAGTTGGGTGAATAGTGCATGCGGGATCTAGGAGGAAGTTTAAAATCGAACTCGAATTTGAGTTCAGAATTTGGCATTTTTGAGTCTTGGATGGGTCAATTCAATAGTTTTTTTGTGATCGGGCTTTGAATTCCAAACTCTAAATTCCAAAATTCAGACTTCGGAGTTTCGTACTTCTCAACACATGGAGTGGTGAACATTGCATGCAAAATTTGAAGGTCAAAGTCCTAAAAGTGTACATTAAATTTCCTAAGTAAGATATTTCGGGAGTGTACTAGGTGGTCAAGTGATCCATTTGAAGAGTTATGGTGGGTTGGTAAGTGGGCACATGGGTAGCTTGAGGAGTCGAGCTTAGTAGCAAGTCGAGGTGTTTTGGAATTATCGAGGGATCGATCTACATACAAAAGAGATCCCACCATTGACATAGGGAGAAACGATACAACTTGGAATCTAGGGGGTCTATTGGACAAAGGTTCAAGCCCATAAGCCAAAGAAAATTCAAAGGGGCCTATTCATTAGCCTATGCGTAATGGGCCATTCCAAGCATGAAGCACAAACAATGGGGTTGGTGGTAGAAAAAGAAATTTCTGACATGCCAATAATATCTCGGCAACATGTAAATGGAGTTCAGGGAAGTCCAAAAGTGGTAAAAGGGATCAAAAGGTCAAGGTCCAGGGGTTATTTTCAAATGTTATACGGAGCATAAAACAATGCAAAAGTGGAGCTCAAACCCATCTCGGTGAGGTTCTCGGCATGATAACCCGGTGTAAAGTGACCGTAATATCAAGGAACCCCTTTCACTCAAAATGGCACAAATTGTGCCCCATATGTTCGATTTGTGAAAAATCACGATCCATGAAAAGGTAATTCAGATAAAATCATGATGGAGGCAAGAAAAATGAACTTTTTAGAGGTTTTGAAACCCTAAAATCTATATATTCCCTAAAGTCTAAAATGTCATAACTTTTTCTCTCGTTGTCATATTATTGCAAAAAAATAGTTCTTTGGAATCATGGAGATATTATCTATAGCATAAGATCATAAAAGGGTAAATTTCATAGGTTTTGGATCTCTAAAATTGAGGATAATTATAAATTTATGTGGTAGGTGAAGTGTAATTAATAAAGCATGGGCATGTTTCTTCTCCAACAAGGAAAATTACAAAAGGGTATGGGTTTCTGAGACTTTCCCATCACTCTTGTAGGTGTAATGATGGTTTTTTGTTGGTGGTTAAGGAAGATTTTGGATTTCCTCTCTCTGTGATAAAATTATTTTTATAAATTGTAAAGGGGTTGTAAAAAACAAGGCGTTGGTCATTTTATCCTCTCATACACCCCTCTTCTTCTCGAGATCTAGGCTTGATCCTTCCTCCAAAACACTGTAATGGCTTCATGCCTTCCCTTATTGGACAATGTACTATGAAAATTTTAATGGAGAAATAAAATAATGCTTGTGTTAATCTTTTAACCTTTCATGATTTTTTGTTTCTCTTACCTTTCATTTTCAAACATGTGGTTGTGTAATTTTCTTACTCATTGCAAATTTGGGTGTGTTGTGCTTATTTAGGAATGGTGAATGTGTGTGTTTTGGTCTATGGTGCTACCACCCTCTCAAAGTTCATTTATTTCACTATTTTTAGGTTTGGGAAAGTGATTAGCACTTTTTTTCTTAGTGTATCACCACTCTTAGTGTAGGTTTTACTTCATGCAAGTTATCTCTCCCTATCTCCTTGGAATTTTAGTTTAGGATTAGATAGGTATTTTACGTGCATTGGGAGTATCTTATGGTAGGTAGGTTTAGGATTAGGAATAGGAATTATCTAAATATCTATCCCATTTCACATTGTCCCGCTCTTTAGCATAGCTCCATGTTTGGTAACCAAACCAAATGCCCCATCTACAATCAAGCCATTCGAGGGGTCTTGTGATTTTTACATAACACGGACATGGTCCGAGAAGTAGTAAAAGGAAAAAATTTCTAAGAATCAGACAATAATGGTGGGTGTTAGTGTCCCACCTGTTTCCTTGGGAAAAAATAGATAATTGATAGTTGCAACAATTTCTCAATGACATGTATTCACAAAATCCAACAATAGATATTCGAACAAAGAAAGAATAGATATCTATAACAAAGGAACAAAATCAATGGCATGTTTCATAATTTGGGAAATGGATATAATTTCTCTCCATTCTCATATCACAATTTTCTTAACAATATTTAATAATGAGTGGCACCTATGGTATATGTATGAATAATGATATATCCGGAATAATATTTCATCTATGACTAGTTACTATTGGGTTCTAACTATTTGCAATGACACTTGTTCATTAGGAAACATTATAGATGGAGGAAAAGGTTGACCACTCTCCCAACACTCTTCTTCTAGTAGCAAGACACCTAAATCCTAAGAGTATTCACATTGGTTTGGGAATTGATGACTCTCGACTCATCCTACCATCTCCTAGTGAAGCTTCTCCAAAGAAACAATACAAAGAAACATTATATCCTTTTTCTATTAGCATTCATGTGTACTCTATCCTTGATTTCCTTATTTTACTAAAATTTTCTATTTTGATTTTTATAATTTAAATTTAAGTTTCATGTACTATGAGCATATACTACACTTTTCTTCTTTTACGGTCTATCGTTATCCCCAAAAAGGAAACACAAGTGGAACTAGGATTAATCTCAAGAAAAATCCTCTAAGGTAAAGGCAATATTCGATTACAAATGCATGTATCATTTTCACCAAATTCACAAGTAACCCCTAGGGTTCTTATTACATCTGAGACTCCACAATAAACATCCTACAATTTCCGGTTGGTACGTTATTTATTACAACCTTCTTCAGATCTCCACAAGGTACACTCTTCTTATCTACTTTATGCTACTGAATATTCATTCACCAACATAAAGTGGGGGAAAATATAGACACAAAAATATGCACTTATTACTATTACATTACACCTCTAGTATGTCGTTATATATAGATTCCTAAGTGAGAAAAGTACAAATTCATAACACTTATTTTACTTCACTTTGATTTTATTTTTCTTTCCATGCTTTCATCCTCTAATTTTTCTGGAATTCTCCTATTACTTCAACATCTCACAATTTGTTAGTCAATTGAGAATTTTATGATTTATCTCTAGTGTCTTTCGGACATCAATTCTTAATCTTGGACATGAGTGGCTAATGCTAATATCCCCATATGGGAGCATCTTTCCTCTCAATTGGTCTTTACATTTTTAAGTTACACACCATGTGTTCATATTTTTATAAACTTGCATTTATCACTATGGGTCAGTTCTAGTGTTGTCAATGTTGAAAATCAAATAGACGAATCGTGTATATATACACAACTTACTTTATAAGAGGAAACTAGGGTTAGTATCTTCTATCTACTGCTTGGGAAAAAAGAACACTTGAGGACTGCATCTAGCATACATTATTCACTACATATGAAAGGAAATTTATGAATTACATCAAACAAATTACCTTGGGGTAAAGTATTTGTAACTTTGTTATCTTGGTGAAACTTGCACAAGGAAACCTAGCTTCAAGGGACACAATTATGTCACACACACACACACACACACACACACACACACACACACACACACACACACACACACACACACACACACACACACACACACACACACACACACACACACACACACACACACACACACACACACCAGAACTATATTGAGTCTAAAATTTAGTGTAACAATCGATGATAATCACATTAGGGTGACCTCCAGGTCATTCTGACTCAAGCATATGCATATTTTATTTCATCTAATGTATGTTTGATTCTTGTGTAGGTAGATAGGGTTTTTTTGTAGGTATATAGTGAAAATAAAACCCTACATCAAGGTGGATGTGACACATAGAAAGGTGAAGGTGACATTATTAAACACTGAAAGAACCATATCTGGACTCTTTTCCATGAAATTAGTTCCCTGATCGGTCTTGTCTATACCCATGAACTATTTTTTAACATACCTCTAGATCAGTGTCCCCAGAATTTTTTTCTTAATCCTTATTAAGCATGTTCCTACATCATTCCATCCCAAATTCAATCTAGATAGTAAGGAATTAGCTAACACATTATATTCCTCTTGTCACTTGTACTTTCTTTTCATTGCATGTTTGTATTTACGTAGTTCTAATATATATGATTGATCATGAGTTATCCTATTAATATTTAATTTCTACTAAATTAATATTTTATCATGTCATATCATATTTATTTATGCTACAATATGCTTATTAGGTCATCCTTGGTATATTTCATATCATAATAAGGTATATATAGGAGTTAGAGAGTAGTACATTATCTTGATTAAAAAATTGAGTCTTATTGTATGGTATGTAGGTTTTCCCTCAAAGTGGTTAAGTCATTATAATTTCATATTGTTATAATTTCTCTATATATTGGTGCTCCTTAGTGTTATATTTATGCTTATCATTAGTGTTTGAGGTGAATTTTGGTTCGTTAATATTATAATGAAATGCGAAAAACTCTAAAAGTAGAAGGGTTTAATGATAACTTCACCTAAAAATGAAATGTTAAGGTTATTTCATACATGAACAATGTGGAAGACTCTTATTTCCACTGGTGAGACGATATGTATGCAATGACATCGAAATAATGAAAATATAAGATAACGATTAAATGAGTTGCTCGAAAATTTCCACTCCAAAGAACCAATGGGCTTCCTCGAGGGATGTCAACTTGTGTTTACAATCAAGTGATATGATATGAAATAATATAATTACAATATGATTAGAATTCAATAATGATGGAGAAATCATGTTCTACTTTATAGGTGGCCTAAACAAGGGCTACGGAGAGCTCAAATTAAAAGAAGTACTCAAACCAGTCTTGTTCTATTACATCTTGTATTTCATGTATCACTTCAATTTTATCTTCAATATCTTCAATATCGCATTCAAATTGGTGGAATACAAGCTAAGTTCTGTGCGGTGTTGATATGCTCCCATGCAAAGGGTTGTTTCATGACTAGGATATTGTAGATACTTGTAATGGGGTGTGACTTACCAGAGTTGTCATCAATAAGGAGACACATCTTGGAAGAGATAGATTAGACAAAAATAGAATGATGAAATGATTGAAATTATGTAAATGTGGTAGAATGATATAGTGATAGGAATTGTGAGCGATTCAAGAAAAATCACTAGAAATTTAGATAAAATCACTAGTGATTACTTGATAAATTGTGATTTCTTTAATAATAAGCTAATTGAATGAAAAAAGGTAAATTTGATGATTTGGACAGGATAATAGATGATGTTTAAATAAACTAGGATATAATTGAGATAAAGATACATGCTTTTATAACGTAAATGAAAGGAAATAGCTTCAGAATCCTTATAGAGGTTCATAAACATTACTTGGGATTGATTGAGTTGTTGACTATGCTTGGATGCTTGCTTTGGTGTCATCTTGATGTTAAACGAAATAGAGCTTCTCTAAGAGTTATTTACAATCCCCAAACAAGGATTTTGGTTGTAAATATATAATTTTTGTGATTATATTAGATTTTATAGCTAGGTGATAAATGCAAAATGGGTTGGAAGTGGTTTTAACCACTTCTAAATGTGGTTTTATCAGTTTTGGGTGTGAGTGGAAAAATTTGGGAAGAGGTTAAGGGGTTTTACGGGTTTAGGATGTTAGGATTAAAATTGGTTAGGATGAGTGGTAGATGGTTAGGGAGGTTTAGGTTGAGTAAATACCATAGTTGGACATGTTTTAGAGATGGTAAATTTGATTTTACAAGGGTAATTCATGATTTGGGATAATAAGATAAGTTTTTGGATTTTTGAATGAGAGTGTGATGGGTGTGACTAGGAAATAGGTGTCTACATTTTCCCCTTTTTCTCAAGTGGTTTGTGATAAATGGGTTGCTGGATAAAAATGAGTGAAATAATTGATTTTTTTAGATAGGTGGTCCCCCCTCAAACTAGGGGTCATTGCGATGAAGGGAAATGATCCCAAGTTTGAAAAGGTTTTTGGATGAGATAGGTTTGTATGATGGTGTGTTTTGATTTAAGATGCCCCAAGACTAGGTATGAAATAAAATTTCCACAAAGGTGGTCTTTTTTACATCGTAGAGTCAAGTGATCGTGGAACTAATGGTTTTGTAACCTATAGACATATGACTCATAGGAAACAATAGTGTAAAATGATCCTGGATGGGTTTGATATCCAAAATGTATCGGTAGATGTAGGCTTGATAAATGATGTTGCCAAAAAGGTGGGCTTACGTGACCATGAAGTCAAGTGATAGGGGAACCAAGGGTTTTGTTATCTATAGACGTGACTTAATGGAAGAAAAGTAAATGAGTATTCCTGAAAATACTAAAATGCGAGGCGGGGTTGATGTTGCTTGATTGATTATGATATTTAAAGGGGCTTGACCTTAAAAAGTAATCACATACTTTGGAAAAATACGCTATTTCTAAAATATATGATGAAATTGATGGCTTGATGAGGTCAAGGGACCAAAATTTGATTTTAAAGGTAAAAAAATCAATAGCATTTATTGAAAGAATCGTCATCAATTGTATGAATCATCAATGATATTACACGTAAAAAAAGACATATATAGAGATTGAAAATATCATTTGGTATAATTACTATGATGTTGATATTAAAACACATAGATAGCCCTAATTTTTAATTTTTAAGTGTATTTGACCATGATGGAGACTATCGGGGCGTACAAAGGTGACATCAACCCACACGTGATGAGGTAGGTGATGTATTTAATATTTATTATATATATATATATATATTTAAAAAAATTATAATTCATACGTGCTTAGAAAACCACTTGTGAATTTATATGAAATCACTAAATATTTGGGATTCATTGGAGATTTTTAAATGGTCATCAATGATTCGATAAGAGTCGTTATAAATTCCACCAAAGTTATGATTTTCATTAATTTTGATTTGATTTTAATAGATATAAATTTATTTTTATGGATTTTGGATTAATTTTTATTGTTTTGTTATTGGATGTAGGTTGAAAAGAGATTTACGACACGAGATAGGATCATAAATATTCGAATGAGGTATGAGTGTTATTATCACTTGATGATTGGGCTCATTTGGAGGCAATTGGATTGGGTGGGATACATCATTCCAAATACATCCATAGGGATATGGTCTTATTGTTGGCATTTTTCAAGTGTTGGAACCATGTGATAGGAACATTCGATTAGCTAAAGAAGAGATAACAATCACCTTGGAGGATGTGCATCGTATATTGCACTTATCGATACAGGGTGAGTAGATCTATGTGATTGATGAGGCCAGTAGGGGTGCAAATATGCATACTTTATATGGTTATGATTGGGGAGATATGGTATATATTTATGGGTTCTTATTCAATGGTGATGAGGAGGGGAGGGCCTTGGTGATGATGATGATGATGGGTATCAATTTTTACGTCATGTCGATTCAGTTAGAGGATGATTTTTTGGATGTTGATAGGGGTGGTAATATATGATATATAGTATGATGTCTTTTTAGACCCCTATATTGTTGGCACATGCATATAGGGATTTTGGTCCTAGAGTAGGAGCCGGAGATTTGAAGTAAATGTATCTTTCTCTAGAGTGTTGGGCATACTAACACATTGCAATGTTTAGGCCTTGAGGTGTACCATAAATTAAGTGGGTGGACTTTATATATCCAGTTGGTTTCATGAGGTGGAGATCATATTTTGTGGCTATATAACTTGTTTTGGGGAGAACCACTACGGGAATCTCCTAGCTAGTCTACATGGTGGAGATGTTGTTTGGAAGATTTTTATAGATTTCTTAGTATGTCATAATACATAGAGGGAGTTTGTGGATATGTAGTAGGATAGGTGGGTATGGGAGTAGACGGAGGGTAATTTGGATTTGATCAAATTTGGATGTATTAAAGGGAAATTTGGTTTTATATAGGATGTGTCGGAGGTAGCAATGGCCCACCAAAGGGATGGTGTAGATACATATGTGGCACTTTGTTCGCTATTAGAGAGGAAGTGGATATGGAAGATGAGGAGGGGGTTACTTTGGGGGTGGATACACATGGATTATTGATAGGGTATGATGATTTCGGTGTGACGGAGGACTTTATTTCATGGTGGTAGCTATAGTTTGATGGGTTTGAGAGGTAGGTGTGAGCCTATATAGAAGTGGCACCCTCATAAAGTGGTGGTGATGCTAAGGGAAGAGAGGAGGAGGATAGGGTGGTAGTGTTGGAGGCTACAATGGATCATTTAGAGGTTGAGAAGTTTGTATTGGTAGATGAGAGATATGGGTTAATTCGAGAAGGCAACCATTATACATGAAAATATTACGTAGAGTAGAGATGACAGAGATAGATATCGATAGCAAAGAAAGGCCTTATGAAAGGCATTCAAAGTGACATGTACTTCTATCTTGGGGGCTAAGCTACAAGAAACCATAGCTCATGTTAGAGGTTAGATGAGACCACCGGTAGTATCAATATGGCCAACTACAAATCATTGTGCGAGGAGATGAGATATTATAAGGAGATAGTATGACGGAGGCTATCGGATGAACCTCACTACATTTTGTTTTTAGTGTATAGATAGGATGCACCATCGGGTAGTGATGTGAGTGTTGGAAAACCATGATAGGGTCTAGAAATAGGTCCTATTAGAGGACTGATTTACCAAAATAAATTTTTGTAAAACCCTAATTGCAGAGTCATGTATGATAAATAAAAGATAGAATACAAATTTGACACAAGCAATAAGCTAATAAAATATGAAAACCTTAAGTGCAAGAGAGAGAGGAATATAATTAGCTGATTTTTTCTCGAGTCTAGGATTGATGTAGAGGGAAAACCACTAAATGTGAAGTGGTTTATTTCTTTAATGCTCGAATAAATTTTGTAGGTCCCAAAACAAGTTGGACACGAGCACTCGAGAATAAAGAGCAAGTGTTGGGAAGAGATGTCAAGTGTTACTCTCATTACATAACTCTATCTTGATTATACACCATTAAAGATGGTGTGATCCTAGTTTTTCTTGTTGTCCCTTATTTGCTCCAAATGTGATGTTTGTTCTAATCTAAATAGAGATAGAATGTATTTTACTAGTTGGAGGATTTTCTGTACTATGGGACTACTCAGTAAACTACTATGAACTGTGTTAATCGAGAATATTTTTATGTGTTCCCCTAGGACATTATTGCACATGCACTCCTATCTAAGACCAGGCACTAGTATCTATGTTGTCTTTGAGGACCCAAGTCATTTTCAGGTCATTACGCAGATTTGTATGACTTCTCTGTTCTGTATTGTGGAGGCTTGTATTGTAACTATGATCTGATGTATGGGGTGATTGATTCACCCAATGTATGTCACCCCTCATTTTTGGTGCATATGATGTCATTAGGATAATGTGGCCCAAAGAGAGGAATGAAGGATGATCTAAATTGTATCCCAGCAGGGGAGGGAATGTGCATGGTGGAAACCAAGGAACGTGCAAACATTATGGCTAGTAAGATGGATAATATAAAAACCTATAAAATATGTCATATAATACTAATGTAATGAGAAAAATTACATACAAGAAAGACCGTGAAAACTAGGTTTTAAACATGGTACATCGCTTACAATTTCACAATACAATCGGGGCCAAGCAAGTAGTCAAAATCATACAAGTAATGAACAAGCAAGACATAGGAAAATCCCACAAACAATATCATATAATAGAAAGAATGGAAAGTAAAGTTTAATAGATAACCATGGTGGAAAATAGTTCCTCTAAGGTAAATACTACACATGAAGCACACATTAGTATGTTAGAAAGATAAAAAGTGTATCAAAGCATATATGTACTAGTATAAAGTAGTGTGCTAGGAAGCATAAGTAGTAAAGAATGAAATAATAACACATGTCTTGTGTGAGAAAGTAGATGCCCCGAGGAGCCACTTTGGGGACTAGTAAGAGGTATAGTGTTAAGCATCATTGCGGTATATAAGGATTTGTAAGAAATCTACATTTGCAACTAGACAACAAGTGAATGTGCATGTGTATATAGAAAATATATTGACATACTAAGTATCTTTCTAGCATGGGAAATAAAGTGTATATGTAAGTATGATAAAGAAAGAGTAAATGCAACCAAGATATGCAATATGTTATGAGTTTAAATGGGATGAAATGGTATAAAATGTTAGGTTGATAGGAGCAATGTACCCCCAAAGAATTTGTATGAGTTTTGTATGAGATGAGGTTCATTATAGAATACCCCTCAACCATCAAGAATGAACCATAGAACAAGATTTTTCATCAATAAATGCTTTGAAAACATGAGCTAGATATAATAGAACATGAATTTTAGAGCGTAAAGAGTGTGAGTGAGGTGATGTCATGTTCATTTCATATTTATACCCTTAGCGGTCAAGAATGAACCATGGAAGTAGAGTGCGTCATATGGTATTGAGGATACAATGTGTGTATCAATGTGCATAGAAGAGACTAGAGGTAAATCACATAATGTAATATGTATATGTAAAGATTAGGAAGAATTAATTCTGATTGAAAAGGGGTGGAAGAAAGCATGATTCCCCCCCAAGTGTGTGATGAATGAAATAATAAAGTAGTATCTTCAATGAGATCATCACTATCAAGGTCGAATCTTAATGGAGCTATATCGATACTTGATAATAAATAGTGTGAGGTTGATCATATAGAGATCCTACATGGCGTAAATTGTACATGCCCATTGCATATTCTTCATCAGTGAAATGTGGTTATAGATAATCATGTGCATACCATCGAGTTAGATTTTGAGAATAACCAAAGAAGGAGTCATTGCAGATATAAATGTGGCTAAAAGGAATAGGAAATGTGATATTAGTGTGATTAGGATCTAGAGTGACACCAATGTAATTTAACCGAGACTTCCCAAGTGTGAGTGGAGAGGTGTGACAAGTGCATGTAAGATAGACTAATAAATGGAAGATGGAGAGGCCATAAGAAGTAGTGACATCAAAATATCTATGATATAAGTGAGGGGAATGAGGTGGAGGAAGGAGATCAACAAATGTGAACCCTAACCAAGCAAATCCATCATGTGTATAGATAGTCTCAGAGCATGTAGGCTCAAATGGGATATGAAGCCAATAAGATTCATGTATGAAAAGAGTGGATGTGAAAGGAGGAGGTGGGGATATATAGTGTTCTTAGAGAGATGAAGTAGATTTCATGATGTCCAATGCAAAAAAAGATCCTTTGAGACGAAGCATGTTTATGGTAGCAGAAGGATGCTCCATGAGTTGATAATCATTAGTGAGATATGTAGGAGAATTATGGGGGTGACTAGTATTTTGATATAGAAGTGGAGTAGGTAGAGAAGTGATTGGGTCTAGGTTATAATATTTGAATGGGTCATGGTCAGAAATAATAATGTATGTTTGGCCATCATGTAGGAATTTAACACACAAATGAACTCTAGAAGGTATTATCTGCATAGCGCAAATATATGGCCTACCAAGTAAGTAGTTATACTAAATTTTTACGTCGATGAAAAGAATACCATAGGAATGGTTTTAGGCCCAACTATGAGGGGATAAGGTGATAGTTCCCATGCACATATGTTAAGAATAATCATAGCTACGAATAGAAATGGATGAGGGACTAATATTAGCTAAGGAAAGGCCAAGTTTTTGAAGAAATGTGAGATTGCAAAGATTGAACTCGAATCAATTATCAACTAGTACTCATCTAATGCCTATATTATAGATACAAACCTAGATATAAAGAGGAGGTTCATTGTCATAAATAGAAAGAGATGTGGATTTATCAGATGGGAAAGTAATTTGTGGAGAAAATGCAGCTACAAACTGTTAATATACATGATCCGAAGGAGTATTGGGAGAAATGTGAGCATTAGCCAAGAAAGAGTTGATTTTAGCCTTACAATCAAGATGAGCCTACAAGAAGGCATGGATGGAGATACTCATGGTGAAAGGACCCTAAAATATTGAAGCAAGACAAGAAAGAAAAGATCAAAGAGTATTTGAAGTCGGGTTCACTAAAATGATTTAATAAAATAATATTTTTTAAAACCCTAGTTCTGATTCACGTGTAATAAATAAATTATAGAATACATATTTGACACAAGCAATAAGCTAATAAAATATGAAAACCCTAAGTGCAAGAGAGAGAGGAATGGACTTAGTTGATTTTTTCTCAATCCCGGACTAATGTAGACTAGTAAAAATGATGAACACCAAGTGGTATGTGTCGCCAATACTTAGAATATATTATGTAGGTCGGAAAAAAGGTGGACGCCTTATTGCTAGAAAGGGTGATTGGGCACTGAGATGATAGCTTCTAGGCTTGCTCATCGACTAAGAAAATGGTTAGAAATTTATCTTTAGTATGTCGTACAAGTGTTGCAAATGGTCTCTTTTTATCACCAGATATCAATCTATGACCGTCGAGGTATTTGTAACCTACAAGACAAAGATTCACCCGTAAAACCCCAAAACCACATCAAATCCAAACAATAAATATGTAATATGGCGAGTCAACCTGACCCTAGTGGTCACCCGATAGAGTGAATTTACAACCAATTGCTATACTACATCTCAAACTCGTGTATTTCTTATGAGTGTCCGATAGAATCGTGCCCTAGGATGCCCTTGTGCAAAGTGCACTTGATAATGGACTAGCTAGATGTAGCAATGTAGATAGATGTGTTGATGAAAAAATGAACTTTCTCTTCTTGTGCTATGTATGTAAAAATGGATTCCCTTATCCCTTGAATGGATGTTAGATGGATGTCTTTAGTGCTCTTAGATTCTTTTGGATGTAAACTTAGGTGATGATAGTAGATGTATTGAGCTTGTTCCTTTACTTTGGTCAAATAGACATGTTTTTATATGATTCCCTTATTTGAATTTTGTAATTGATAACTGGAAGGTCAAACCATAAGAAAATAAGATGTTGAAAAGATAAAAAAGGCCCAAAAAGAGCAAGTAAAGTGGAAAGAGGTCAGGGGCGCCCACAGGGGAGAAGGTCGTTGGTGTCTTGGCTAGGCACTAGTGTGCGAGGTCATGAAAGATAATAAATTAAAATACCAAATAGGTTGTAGGTAATGAAAGACTAGATATACAACAAGAAATAAATACAAAATGTCAAAGATAGTCATAAATTACTATTTTTATTTCATAGGAATCATATAAATTATAGCATTCTTTTAGGACCTATAAATTTACTCAAGTGTGTGATTTTGTGTCTACATTCTCCCCTACTTTTTTTTATTGAGTGAATAATCAATAACGTAAAGTAGATAAGAGATGCATACCTTATGATGATGTAGATCTTGTGGCTAAATGTGTACTGAGGGGAAAAGTGAACCATGGAATGATGCAAAGTGAAGCATGGAGACTATGAAAGGAAAGTGACCCTAGGGGTGAAGTGTATGTGTTTTACCATGTTGTACTTTTTTATAGTTTGTGGAAGGCTACCTTTTTCATATTAAGGAAGAACTTGCAAATGAAGAAACGAATACGTAGTCAAATATTTGTATATGAAAATTTTACATAAGTACGTAAAGCATGTGAAATTATGTAAAAATAGTAAATGTAAAGTGTGCACTGATTTGTGAAGAGTGAAAAGGATAGAAAATTTCCTGCAATATTGTACATAAGAGAAAGTTTTTGGTGATCTCATGCCAAGAGATATTTTTGGGTGAGCTCACGAAAAGAGAAAGTGTTGGGGAGAGAGGTCTATTAGTACTCTCCTTCCATGACTCTTCCTTTATTATACACCACTTGAAGATGGTATGATCCATCTTTGTTCTGTTGTCCCTTATTTATTTTGAATGTGATGTTTGTTCTAATTGAAATGGAGATATAATGAATTATACTTGTTGGAGGAATGTGCCTATATTGTGAAACTATTATGTAAATTTTTGTGAACTATGTTGATCTTAGAATATTGTTGTGTGTGCCCCTAGTACATTAACGAACATGGGAGGAAACAGTACCCAAGCACTCATATCTAAGCCCAAGTGCTTTGCATTTGTGATGTGTTTAGAACCCAAGTCATATCCTGGGTCTTTCTATGATTGTATTATTGATTTGTTCATGTACTATGTAGACATGTCTTGTAGCTACGAGATGCTCTATGGGTTCATTGATTCACCTGATTTATGCCCCCTCATTTGGGGTGCATGCAAAAACCACTAGGATAATGTGTCCCAAAGAGAGTACCGATATTGATTTTAAATGTATCACTACAAGGGGAGGGAATATGCATAATGAAAACCAAGGCACATGTAAATAATATGGCGAGTAAGATGCGTTAGTATAAAAAAATATAAAACATGTCATATAATATCAATGTAATAATAAAATGTGCATACAAGATAGACTGCAAAAATTGGGTTTCAAACATGGGACATAACTCACAATGTCATAAAATAATCAAGGAAAAAGCTGCCAAAAGAATACAAGCAATGATCAAGAAAGACATAGGACAAATCTGTAAAAAATAGCATAAAATAGAAAGCAATGGAAAGAAAAGTGTAACAAACAACCATGGTGCAAAATAGTTCCTCCAAGGAAAATGTTGCACATATATCACTTGTTAGCATGTTAGAAAGATAAAAAGTATGTCACTGCATGTATGTACTAGTAGAAAGTAGTGTTCTAGGAAGTATAAGTAGTAAATAATGAAAAAATAGAACCTATAATGTGTGAGAAAGTATATTCCCCGGGATACACGGTGGTACTAGTAAGAGGTATAGTGTTAAACATCATTGTACCATGTAAGGATCTGTAATATGTCTGCATGCACACTAGAGATCAAGTGAACACTCATGTGTATATAGATAATATATTGACATACTAAGTATATTTCTAGCATGGGAAATAAAGTGTTTATGTAAGTATGAGAAACCAAGAGTAAATGCAACCAAGATATGTAATATGTTATGATTTTGAATGGGATGAAATGGTGTGCAATGTGAATGTGATAGGATCAACATGGCCCCGGTTAATGTGTATGAGATTTGTATGAGATGAGGTTCATTTATAGAAGACATCTCACCAATAAAATATGAACCATAGAACGAGAGAGCATCATCGGAAATGGTTTGAAAATATGTGCTAAATAGAATAGAACATGAATCTTAGAGCATAAAGAGTGTGAGTGGGGTGATGTAAGGTTCATTTCAGATTTAGACCCTTAGTAGTTGAGTATGAACCATGGAACTAGAGTGTGTCATAGGGTAATGAAGATACAAGGTGTGTATCAATGTGCGTAAAGGAGAGTAGAATGAAATCACAGAGCTTAATATGTATGTGTAGAGATTAGGAAGAATTAATGATGAATTATAAAATTCAAACACACGTTCAAGATTTAATAATTGTTCTCTGCCCAAACCACACAGTTTGGATCATACAATTTCTTTTAAAAACGAATGTTCCCTGTTCACATATTTACAATATGGAACACACATTCAATGCCATTCAATCTCATAACAGATTCTATATGCTGCTGTAAATGACTCGATGAACTGCCGATCTTCCATTTTCATGGCTCGGAGTTTCAACGATCCTTCATTTCATGACTCGGCAACAACCGATCCTTCATGTACATGACTCGGCAACAACCGATCCTTCATGTTTGTTTATGCATAGTATATTTTATATACTTGTTCTCATAACCTTCCCCGGTTATCGAAGTGATCCATTTAAGAAGCCTATCTGAATATCTGTTACTGATATTCATCTGACATCCTGCATCTTAAATTAAGTGATAAGGACAACGCAACCAGCAATTGCGATACTTTGGCCAAAGATTTTCACATGCTTTGCATGATCATATTCCTGAATGTGATACACATCTACGGAATACGTCCTTCACTTCACTTCACCTGTTATCTAGAATGGTCTTTCCTGGTTCCTACCAGTCCTCATCGTTTAAGTTCCGTTTTAAACTTTCGATTCCAGCCAATAATATGAGCGGGTATAGGAAGGCACTCCAGGTAACTAAAGATACGCAGACATACGGTGTCGTTACCCCACGACTCCGTGTGTCTGATTATCTTTAGTATACCGGAGTCACTCTGTATACCAAATCATACCCTAACTCCACCCCAGCTAAAATCTACACTTTCAGCCTATGTATTCTCAATGTTTTAATTCGGGAGGGCATTGCTATATGTCAGCTGCAACATTGTGTCGTCATGAAGACCCCGTCTTCATGAAGACACCTTGCTTTATAGCTGGCGTATGCCAATGTCCTGCAGAATTCCTCCCATCGAGAATTCACATCCTGCTCAAGTGACTTAGCTACGAGTTAATAGTTTAAGCAATTTTCAGCATCCACGCTGATCCCTTGATCCTCGTTTCCGTTGCAGTTGTATATAACTAAGAGGGACTAAACTGTCCATTAGTTCGTTATGTATCGTCTCCTTCGTATCGAAGGGCTACATTTCCTTACTTGGTTTATTTCTTAATCATTAGATTAAGCAGTCCGTACCGACGGACATAATAAGTTTAACCTATTAACTTAACCAAGATGTTTCCAACTGCAACTAATTTCAGAATATTAAATTATTAGACGTCATTCAAACGAGGTCTAATCCTTGAGAAATGAATTCATTTATTTCCCTTCAACGTTATATAGTTAAGGATCATTAGTTATGGATATATGTATCCTATAACCTTTATTCTGAATTTTATCAAACGGGATCATTAATGAGGTTCGAAAACGAAGTTCAAATACTCCCAATTTAAATTGATATTCCTTAGCTCCTAAGCTAATCCTGAATACCCTCTGATTATAAAATCATATTCTTCTTAATCCTTTTTAATGTCAATTCAAAATTCATCTTTACCCAAGTATGAATTAATTGCATTGTTCAACTTAAAGGTTGTATTTAAGTAAGAATAAATATCAGTTTCAATTCAACATCCATCCAAGGATAATGAAACAATTCCAAATCAGGAAATAACACCATATTTCCAATTTAAACAACAATATCAAACTGATATAATTATTGAAAATATCACACTTGTAATTGTATTCAATATTTCAAGTCATAATTTGTACATTTGCCAATCCAGCTGATTGGGTATAGTTTATACAAAGCATCCATACAACTCATGGACAGAAGAATATATTTTCTTCTTTCGCAATTCCTCAAGAGGAATAAAAGCAACAATTACAATTTATTTTACATCTAATCAAGAGGCATCAGAAAACAGCCAAGTCTTCATTCTAATCAAATTCCATCTGCAAAATGAATTGCACGGGTCAGTTCAATGAACTGAGCACATTAAGCACTTATCCTTAAAATAAGATGCTTCAACTAACTGTTTCAATAAAAGAACCCTGCTTTTATGAAACGACAACAAAACATCAATCTAGAAAGTCACAAAAGAGAAATCAGCATAACAACTGAACTATCAAAACATCATCACAATCAGCCAAGGGACTGCTGTCCCGTTTCCACATAATCATTGCAAGTATCAATTTACAATATTTGTAAAGTTAGGAATACAAGTAGCTTGCTGCCTATATAGCATACAGTTATCCTTTCCACGCCTTTCATTAATAACAAATGCAAAGGATGAAACTAACTGAATATAAATCCATTACTTTCCTTTCCGTTCATGAAGCATGTTAATTTTAAAGCATTCAAGTACAAACAAGAAAGCGAACAGCAATGCATATAGTAGCTCTCATCTAAGCACTATAAAATTCTTCATTCACGAATTCCAGGTTCCTAACTGAATGAAAGAAGAAAGATCATTTTTCTAAAACATTAATTCATATCTCTATTTCTTTCCACATGACTGTCCTAACAGTGGAATCCAAACGAAAGACAAATCAAAATAACGATTCGAGTGAAACTTACAAAATCCACTCGGAATTCACTTTCTGGAAGCAAGAATAATTTCATTTATTTCCAGTTCATATGAATGCCAAACAGGTTAGTAAGACATTATATTTATCGTGGAGCAAGCCATATCAATATGTATACTAGGTATTTGCTATACTAGAAGATTCCCTACTTCTTACACTGTATAGCTAACCAACAACAATTTTGAAACCACATGAGTATGTATATTCATATAATCTTTTATACCTCTGAACACATATAGTTCTTAATAACAAGTTGTACATTGTTGTTACCTACAGCAAGATCGAGGCATATGCACTAAAACTCCAATGTTACTTTCAGAGTTCCAAATAGCAAAAAAAAAAAGAAAGAATTCATTCTCTACTATTTCATTAAGAACAATCATTGTTTTCAGAATGAAGTAAAAACATTCAATCACGTTTTTCTAAGCAAGACAACTCAACTCAGACAGATAACAGCGTAAACGTTCTCATTGATAAGCATCTCACATAGCCGATGCAGTTGCCGATCCAACAAGCTACAAAGCAATGAACATTCCAGCCACATTTGCATTCTCAAGATAGTAAAAACAAAATAATATCGAAGGTCAAACTTCATTCTAGACCTTGATGGGATCAACCTTCGTTACAGCAAGAAGAATTTATAATCATTCATTGCACAGAATACAAAACTAGTTTATAATTGCGTCAATAATCTGATTAAGAAGACCGAACAAAGATTATCGAGAAAACACAACGAATCCATCTTATCTACACCGTAAGAAGAGTCATATTTCATTAAGGAGTTCAGAAGGAAAAACTATTCCTTTTTCCAACTCTCACGAACATTCATATAAAATTTTAATGTCCATTCCTTTAAAATACAAGATACCATTTCTTCATAATCCGAAATAGCAAGGGGAGAGAGAAATCTTATCCCTTTTAAGCAAGAAAGAAAATGAACAGCCAAACGTGTCATCCTTTCTTTTCCCAAGACCATTCGTGTGCTTATAAAGAAAACAATGTTGTATTCATAATAATCAACACAGCAGAGAGAGAAAAAGAAATTATTTCCTTTTCAAAAGAAGTTTCAGTATAAAACGACCTTAAACTTCTCATACATCCTGTACCATCATATCACGAAAGACCATATGACAAGAGCATTATCATAGTGGTGAAAACAACCATACAGTCTACCGGTTCAGGATATAAAACTCTAAACAGTGAATACCCATTCCATGAAGCTCAAAAGAAATGATATTCTTTTTAATTCCAAACAGCATACAGCAACAAAAGATCTCATTTCCTTCAATGAAACTTCAGTACAGAAACAAGCCAAGCCGTTCACACTGCCTTCACCATTTTATCTCAAAAGTTCATGTGACAAAGACAATCACACAACAATAAAACAATTCGCACTGCCTGTACTGTTCCTATAAAACATCTATTTCATACACCATACTGTCAACAAACCCGCACGTCGAAGAAGTGTTTCCAACCAATCAATTACAAGGACGGATTAACCACAACAGAAAGGGGACGACTGTACCCGTTATTTCCAAAAATGACAGCAAGAAAGGAAGGAAACCCAAATCATAGCAACAAAACACGACTGTAATTCCATTTTTCTCTTCACAGTAATAGCAGTTCCAAGCACAACATCAAGGAGAACGATTACACTATAAGGAATAGTTTATACAGCCTGTCCACTCCATACCACATGTACAGAGGAAGAAAATGTTTATTTCTTTCTACAACACTGTCAGCAACCACAACGGTAATTCCTATTCCAACCAAATTTAAGCAACAACAATTCAAGGCCGAGCAACCAAAGCCGTTTCTTATCATTTTCCAAGAAAAAGAAGGCAAGAATCAACAAATCCATTTCCAAATCAACTCAAAAACAATCAAGCAATCCCAACCCAAGAGCAGGGTTGTTTTAATGAAACATTTAAATCAAGCAAAGATTTTAAAGAGAAGGGCTTAACATGCCTGTTATCTCTTTTCCAGAACTCGAAGAAAGCTTCGTTTTGCCGCGTTTTTCTTCCACAACGGCAACACAATATTCCCAGCACTTTCTTCCTTCTTCTTGGCTGATCAACAGCCTCAAAACTTCCAAGAAAATGTCAAATGCAAGAGCTGGTTCGACTGAACCAGACCAAGAAACCAAATGCAGAGCAACTTTGCAAAAGCTCGAATCAACAAAAATGAGAATCAAAATTTCCTCATGCTGCTTCCAAGGCAAGCTGGTCGCGAGGACCAAAAACCATTAATGCAATAAAGGCTTGCCTTTCTCCTTATTTTCCACGCCACCGCCACTTGGGTTGGCAAGTCTCCAATTTTAAATTTTTCCATGCAAATGAACTTAGCCAAGCTTCCAAATGGATACCTCCATCTCCTACCTGCCCCGCCAAAACTGGCGCTGTCCACGTATGGACTTTTCAATTAATGCCAATGAATACTCCCCTCCATCCTTATCCTCTCCTTCCAAGGGTCTGCGCGCCCTTTTAGATTAGGATTAGTCTAGGTTGCATAAAGTGTTCAACCTAGGCCTTAGTTAGACCTTAGGTTTTAGGATTTAGATTTATTTTCCCCCTTTTTTTATATAATTTAAAAATCCACTAGGATAGTAGTGTAGGATGTATGTTAGGTCTTAGGGTTAGTTTAGGTTTAATTCACACTAACCACTAACACTAACAACTTCCTTCCAGCCCCTTACTAACATCCACGTTAACGCAGAGCAGGACGTTCCGTCCTTCCGATTACATGCCAAGGCCACCCGTGTCCAGGCGTTTCTCGCCCCACGAGGTCCCGAATTCGACAGTACAGGGTTCAAGAATCGAACCCCTGTCGTTGGCATTTTCGTGCTAGCTATTCACACCTGTAATCAGGCGCTGCACGCTTATAATAATCCTAGTCCAGTTCAAGTGTGAATTAACATAGAAAACACAAGAGGACCTCAGCATACTTGAATCAATGGAATTGATTCAGGGTATGCTGTCAATCAGCACAAGAGCAAGCAATTATACGACAATCT
Source organism: Taxus wallichiana var. yunnanensis (assembly GCA_018340775.1). Classification (NCBI taxonomy): domain Eukaryota; kingdom Viridiplantae; phylum Streptophyta; class Pinopsida; order Cupressales; family Taxaceae; genus Taxus; species Taxus wallichiana. The sequence goes on along the minus strand of CM031240.1, from coordinate 681,951,846 downwards.
GTCGTCACATCAGCAAACACACAAGTACAATATTTTTGTCCCATGCAATAAATCATAGTATGCAAGAATCCAAATTAGCAACACATTCTCTTAAGATCAAAACATATCTTAACATGTTTGCTTTCATTCCAAGAGCTATAACAGTATGTAAAACATTCACCAAGTTAGCATACAAAATCAGAGTGTTACATTCTTCCCTCCTTAAAGAATCATCGTCCCGATGATCAGATTTACAAATCAAGGAGTTCATAGGACAAAATTCAGTTATTGTCCTTTCATTCATAAGTTCATACCAAAAACAGATTCTCTCTTAAAAACAACGTTTTAAGACAACTGTACAATAGACTAATAATTGTCTAAATTTGGTAAAATTTTCAGTTCTCTGAATTTCATATTCAGTTAAACAGATGTGGAAAAGTAGATCTCATTTCTTCGAGATTCTCCCAAGTTGCACTTTCTTCGCTGAACTGGTCCCACTGGACCTTACATTGGTTCACTTCGCGATTTCTCAAGTACAACTGGCGAGTTCCCAACACTCGAATGGGCTTAACCACGATTATTCCTGGGTCTTGGACCTGCAAGGAATTCCAATTTAGCACATGTGATAAATCTGTCACGTATTTCTTAAGCAAAGAAATATGAAAAACATCATGCATTTGAGACAAAGCAGGAGGTAATGCTAGACGATAAGCTACAGGGTTGATTATTTCAATAATTTCAAAAGGTCCCACGTAACGTGGTGACAACTTGGCAGCCTTGCCAAAAGTTATGGAGCTCTTTTTCGGCTTCACCCGAAGAAAGACCTTCTCTCCAAGTTTATAATGCCTGTCAACCCGCTTCAAGTCTGCATAGCTCTTCTGCCTATTGGCAGCCTCCTTTAGATGTTCCCGAATCATTTTGATTTGCTTGTTCCATTTCCATAAGGATTTCTGCCCAATTACCTCTCTCATGTCCTCAACGCTGTCCCAAATGTGACAGGGGTTCTGCATTTTCTTCCATACAATGCTTCAAAGGGCGCCATTTTTAAAGAGGCATGATAGGTGTTATTGTAAGCAAATTCTACCAGCGGAAGGTATTCCTCCCATTTATACTGCTGGTCCATGCAATACATCCTCAGCATGTCCTCTAAAACTTGATTAACTCTCTCAGTCTGTCCATCCGTTTCTGGATGATATGCAGAACTGAAGTTTAATTTAGTTCCCAAGGCTGCATTAAGCGTTTGCCAAAACCTTGATGTCATCCTCGGATCTCTGTCCGATATGATTAATTCCGGTATTCCATGCAACCTGAAGATTTCATGTACAAATCTTCTTGCTAAAACTGGTGCATCGTCCTTCAAATTACCAGCAATGAAGTGTGCCACTTTGGTCAATTTGTCGACTACAACCAGGATAATGTCATGTTTATTTCTTGACATAGGCAATCCTTGAACGAAATCCATCGTTATCACTTGCCATTTATACTCTGGAATGCTGTGGGGATACAATAATCCAGCAGGGTGCATATGTTCCGCTTTAACACGCTGACATTCCAAGCAGTGTGTTACAAACTCTACCACATCCTTTTTCATTCCCTTCCAAAAATATTGCTGCTTAAGATCAGCAAGCATTTTTGTGATGCCAGGGTGTCCAGAAAAAGGTGAATTATGGAATTCAGTGAGCAATTTCCCTCTTAAGTCATTTGCCACAGGTACATATACCCTGTTTTCGAACCTCAGAACTCCTTCGTTATCAAAACGAAATCCCTTATACCTGCTGTCCTGCGGGTCTGCAGCAAGTGCTGATTTGACTTGCTGAAAATAGGGATCTGATTCTAAGGCATCTTTTACCTCATCCTTAAACTGAGTTCTTAACGTTATAAGAGCAGAGATATGCTTCCTTCGACTCAGAGCATCTGCTACTCTATTTTCCTTGCCCTTAATGTAGCTTATATCAAAATCATACTGAGACAGAAATTCTAACCATCTTCGTTGCCTTGCATTCAGATTTGGCTGAGTAAAAATATACTTCAGCCCCAGATGGTCTGTTTTTAATTCAAAGGGCTTGCCAAGAAGGTAATGCCTCCATATTTGAAGCGCATGTACTATGGCAGCGAGCTCAAGATCGTGTGGAGCATAGTTCTGTTCATGTAACTTAAGCTTTCTGCTTTCATAAGCGATAACATGGTTATTCTGTAACAAAATACCCCCAAGGCCTTCTCCTGAGGCGTCCGTTACAACCATAAAATCTCCATTTGGATCAGGTACAGTCAAAATAGGTGCTGTAGTTAACTGCTCCTTTAACTTTTTAAAGGCAGATTCACATTTGTCTGTCCAGACAAATTTCTTTTCTTTCTTCTGCAACGAAGTGATTGGGGCAGCAATTTTTGAAAAGTCCTTAACGAACTTTCTATAATATCCAGCCAAGCCCATGAAGCTCCTTACTTCGTGCACGTTCTTAGGTGCAGGCCACTCAGTTATAGCTGTGATCTTTGAAGGGTCAACAGCTATCCCGTCTTTGCTTATAACGTGTCCCAAATAATGCACCTCTGCATCATAAAAGGAACATTTGGACAGTTTGCCATACAACTTCCTCTTTCTTAAGATTTCCAGCACTATCCTGAGATGTTCTTGGTGCTCTTCGACATTTTTAGAGTATATAAGAATGTCGTCTAAGAATACAAGCACAAACTTGTCTAAGTATTCTTGAAAAATGTTATTCATTAGATTCATGAAGGCGGCAGGTGCATTAGTCAGCCCAAAAGGCAACACCGTGAACTCATAGTGCCCATACCTCGTTCTAAAAGCTGTTTTATGAATATCTTCCTCTTTTATTCTCAGCTGATGGTACCCTGACCGCAGATCTATTTTTGAATAGACTGATGCTCCTCGCATCTGATCAAACAGATCATCGATTCTTGGAAGTGGGTATCGATTTTTAATGGTTGCTTTATTCAGCATTCTGTAATCAATGCACAACCTCAAGGTGCCATCCTTTTTCTTTACAAAGATTACCGGCGCTCCCCAAGGTGAGACGCTCGGTCTGATCAGCCCCTTAGTCAGAAGTTCTTGTAACTGAGCCTTCAGTTCTACCAGCTCAATGGTAGTCATTCTATAAGGTGCCTTAGATATGGGTTCCGTTCCTGGTTTGATCTCTATAGCGAAGTCAAACTCACGTTTGGGCGGAAGACCCGGCAATTCCTCCGGAAACACATCACGGAAATCCCTCAACAATGGATATCTTTCCATGAAATCATTATCTTCCTCTTCATTTTCTGTCATTTTTACCGCATACAAAGTGCAGCCTCTGTTTTTAGCCCTCTTTAGTTGCATAGCCGTCAGTTTCCTAACTGCAACTTCCCGTTTTACACCTTGAATGATTGCTGCTTTCTGCAGGTCATCAAGGCAACTGATTTGTTTTTCATAACAGTCAACCTTTGCCTTATGTTCAGCCAACCAGTTAACTCCAATAATGATATCATATGATCCTAGAGGAGTGACATACAAGTCAACTTCGGTGGAGAACCCAGGCAGGTCAAGAATTGCCCCAAAAAGGCACATTTCAACTGTGTGGACAGCATTATTCCCATAATGCACTGTCCATGTTTTATCCATTCTTGCAGCCTTTCTTTTTAATTTCATAGCAAGTTCAGTAGAAATAAAACATTCTGTAGCTCCAGTATCAAAAAGTACAACTACAGGTTTACCGAATAGCTTACCAGTAACTTCTATGGGCGTCACTTGCTTTTCAGCTTGTCGGTTAGACACTGCAGCATGTATCCTATGCTGCTGTCCGCGATCATCCTTCTTCAGAGGACAGTGATTCGCATAGTGGTCCTTTCCACAGTTGAAGCATCCTCCAGCTGGCCCTTTTCTAGGTTCAAATTTATTACCAGCCTTAAAGTTATCGTTCTGGCTTCCATAGGACTTCTGTCCAATGCCATTAACTTTTGGAAAGCTGTTCCGCACACTATTTACAGGTCTGTTCATCACAGGTTTCTTGTTGTTATCTACAACAATTTTATTTTTCACACCAAACCTTTTCCAAGGTCCCCTTTTTGGTGCAAGAGACGAAGAAGGATTGGGAATCTTCTTCCTTATCTCTTCCCTGTGAGCAGAGATTGCTCTCAATTTTTGTTCCTGTCTGATTGCCTTTTCGACAACTCCATCCATGGTGGTTGGGCCGTGGACATCCACTTCGCCACCAATGATGGGATTCAGTCCCATTATGAATTTCCGTATTCTGAACTTCTCGTCAGCTTGGTACTGCGGCACATACTTAAGGAGTTTAGTAAACCCTTCCCAGTATTCCGTCACCGACAGCCTTCCTTGCGACCAGTTCTGAAATTCAGTCATTTTCCTATCAAAATAGAGTTGAGGCAGCCATCTTTGCCTAAAATATCCCTTAAATTGATCCCAAGTTATGTCTGATTCGACAATATTCAGCTCAACCTTACGGTTGTCCCACCAGGATGATGCTTCATGAGAAAGCTGATATGCTCCCCATATCGCTTTAGTCTCTTCAGAGAAGTTTCTTATTGCAAAGTATTTCTCCATTTCACTGAGCCAGTTTTCAGCTCCGTCCCCAAGAGTTGTTCCATCAAACTTTGGAGGACTTATTCTCTTTATATCATTCGTAAGTTCAGCTGCTAATCTTGCCCTTTTATTTTCAGGGGGATTAGGAGCAATTACGTTATTATCATCAACACCCGGATTCCCTCCGTTGATGTTGTCCACAGGAGGCAGCTGATCATTTATTTCAGCTTCATTCTCCTCCTCTTCATTGCCCATTGACTGCTGTTCCAGTACAGTCAAACGATCCCTCGTATCAAGTAGGGCAGCAAGGATTTCATCCAGCTTTTGGGCAGTTGCTGCTTCTCCACCCTGCAACGGGTTATTCGCAGCATTCCCTCTTGTCCTGACCATTTTCTGTTCAATAAGAAAATGTAAACTTTATTAATAACGTGGACTCATTAGGTCCAAGAGCTGCAACCTTCAGCTCTGATACCAAGATGTAACATCCCCATTTTAAAACACCAGAACAAGGGAAATTTTTTTTTTTTTTTTTAAATAACGTTCTCTGTTATGAATTATAAAATTCAAACACACGTTCGAGATTTAGTAATTGTTCTCTGCCCAAACCACACAGTTTGGATCATACAATTTCTTTTAAAAACGAATGTTCCCTGTTCACATATTTACAATATGGAACACACATTCAATGCCATTCAATCTCATAACAGATTCTATATGCTGCTGTAAATGACTCGATGAACTGCCGATCTTCCATTTTCATGGCTCGGAGTTTCAACGATCCTTCATTTCATGACTCGGCAACAACCGATCCTTCATGTACATGACTCGGCAACAACCGATCCTTCATGTTTGTTTATGCATAGTATATTTTATATACTTGTTCTCATAACCTTCCCCGGTTATCGAAGTGATCCATTTAAGAAGCCTATCTGAATATCTGTTACTGATATTCATCTGACATCCTGCATCTTAAATTAAGTGATAAGGACAACGCAACCAGCAATTGCGATACTTTGGCCAAAGATTTTCACATGCTTTGCATGATCATATTCCTGAATGTGATACACATCTACGGAATACGTCCTTCACTTCACTTCACCTGTTATCTAGAATGGTCTTTCCTGGTTCCTACCAGTCCTCATCGTTTAAGTTCCGTTTTAAACTTTCGATTCCAGCCAGTAATATGAGCGGGTATAGGAAGGCACTCCAGGTAACTAAAGATACGCAGACATACGGTGTCGTTACCCCACGACTCCGTGTGTCTGATTATCTTTAGTATTCCGGAGTCACTCCGTATACCAAATCATACCCTATCTCCACCCCAGCTAAGATCTACACATTCAGCCTATGTATTCTAAATGTTTTAATTCGGGAGGGCATTGCTATATGTCAGCTGCAACATTGTGTCGTCATGAAGACCCCGTCTTCATGAAGACACCTTGCTGTAGCTGGCGTATGCCAATGTCCTGCAGAATTCCTCCCATCGAGAATACACATCCTGCCCAAGTGACTTAGCCACGAGTTAATAGTTTAAGCAATTTTCAGCATCCACGCTGATCCCTTGATCCTCGTTTCCGTTGCAGTTGTATATAACTAAGAGGGACTAAACTGTCCATTAGTTCGTTATGTATCGTCTCCTTCGTATCGAAGAGCTACATTTCCTTACTTGGTTTATTTCTTAATCATTAGATTAAGCAGTCCGTACCGACGGACATAATAAGTTTAACCTATTAAACTTAACCAAGATGTTTCCAACTGCAACTTATTTCAGAATATTAACTTATTAGACGTCATTCAAACGAGGTCTAAACTTCAAGAAATGAACTCATTTGTTCCCCTTAACATTATATAGTTAAGGATCATTAGTTATGGATATATGTATCCTATAACCTTTAATCTGAATTTTATCAAACGGGATCATTAATGAGGTTCGAAAACGAAGTTCGAATACTCCAAATTTAAATTGATATTCCTTAGCTCCTAAGCTAATCCTGAATACCCTCTGATTATAAAATCATATTCTTCTTAATCCTTTTTAATGTCAATTCAAAATTCATCTTTACCCAAGTATGAATTAATTGCATTGTTCAACTTAAAGGTTGTATTTAAGTAAGAATAGATATCAGTTTCAATTCAACATCCATCCAAGGATAATGAAACAATTCCAAATCAGGAAATAACACCATATTTCCAATTTAAACAGCAAAATCAAACTGATATAATTATTGAAAATATCACACTTGTAACTGTATTCAATATTTCAAGTCATAATTTGTACATTTGCCAATCCAGCTGATTGGGTATAGTTTATACAAAGCATCCATACAACTCATGGACAGAAGAACATATTTTCTTCGTTCACAATTCCTCAAGGAGGAATAAAAGCAACAGTTACAATTTAATTTACATTTAATCAAGAGGCATCAGAAAACAGCCAAGTCTTCATTCTAATCAAATTCCATCTGCAAAATGAATTGCACGGGTCAGTTCAATGAACTGAGCACATTAAGCACTTATCCTTAAAATAAGATGCTTCAACTAACTGTTTCAATAAAAGAACCCTGCTTTTATGAAACGACAGCAAACATCAATCTAGAAAGTCACAAAAGAGAAATCAGCATAACAACTGAACTATCAAAAACATCATCACAATCAGCCAAGGGACTGTCCCTCTTTCCACATAATCATTGCAAGTATCAATTTACAATATTTGTAAAGTTAGGAATACAAGTAGCTTGCTGCCTATATAGCATACAGTTATCCTTTCCACGCCTTTCATTAATAACAAATGCAAAGGATGAAACTAACTGAATATAAATCCATTACTTTCCTTTCCGTTCATGAAGCATGTTAATTTTAAAGCATTCAAGTACAAACAAGAAAGCGAACAGCAATGCATATAGTAGCTCTCATCTAAGCACTATAAAATTCTTCATTCACGAATTCCAGGTTCCTAACCGAATGAAAGAAGAAAGATCATTTTTCTAAAACATTAATTCATATCTCTATTTCTTTCCACATGACTGTCCTAACAGTGGAATCCAAACGAAAGACAAATCAAAATAACAGTTCAGAGTGAAACTTACAAAATCCACTCGGAATTCACTTTCTGGCAGCAAGAATAATTTCATTTATTTCCAGTTCATATGAATGCCAAACAGGTTAGTAAGACATTATATTTATCGTGGAGCAAACCATATCAATATGTATACTAGGTATTTGCTATACTAGAAGATTCCCTACTTCTTACACTGTATAGCTAACCAACAACAATTTTGCAACCACACGAGTATGTATATTCATATAATCTTTTATACCTCTGAACACATATAGTTCTTAATAACAAGTTTCACATTGCTGTTACCTACAGCAAGATCGAGGCATATGCACAGTAAACTCCAATGTTACTTTCAGAGATCCAAATAGCAAAAAAAAAGAGAAGAATTCATTCTCTACTATTTCATTAAGAACAATCATTGTTTTCAGAATGAAGTAAAAACATTCAATCACGTTTTTCTAAGCAAGACAACTCAACTCAGACAGATAACAGCGTAAACGTTCTCATTGATAAGCATCTCACATAGCCAATACAGCTGCAATCCAACAAGCTACAGCAATGAACATTCCAGCCACATTTGCATTCTCAAGATAGTAAAAACAAAATAATATCAGAAGGTCAAACTTCGACTGCTAGACGCAATGGGATCAACCTTCGTTACAGCAAGAAGAATTTATAATCATTCATTGCACAGAATACAAAACTAGTTTATAATTGCGTCAATAATCTGATTAAGAAGACCGAACAGTATCAAGAAAACACAACGAATCCATCTTATCTACACCGTAAGAAGAGTCATATTTCATTAAGGAGTTCAGAAGGAAAAACTATTCCTTTTTCCAACTCTCACGAACATTCATATAAAATTTTAATGTCCATTCCTTAAAATACAAGATACCATTTCTTCATAATCCGAAATAGCAAGGGGAGAGAGAAATCTTATCCCTTTTAAGCAAGAAAGAAAATGAACAGCCAAACGTGTCATCCTTTCTTTTCCCAAGACCTTTCGTGTGCTTATAAAGAAAACAATGTTGTATTCATAATAATCAACATAGCAGAGAGAGAAAAGAAATTATTTCCTTTTCAAAAGAAGTTTCAGTATAAAACGACCTTAAACTTCTCATACATCCTGTACCATCATATCACGAAAGACCATATGACAAGAGCATTATCATAGTGGTGAAAACAACCATACAGATCTCTAGGTTCAGATATAAAACTCTAAACAGTGAATACCCATTCCATGAAGCTCAAAAGAAATGATATTCCTTTTAATTCCGAACAACATATAGCAAAGAACAAAAAGATCTCATTTCCTTCAATGAAACTTCAGTACAGAAACAACACCAAGCCGCTCACACAACCTTCACCATTTTATCTCAAAAGTTCATGTGACAAAGACAATCACACAACAATAAAACAATTCGCACCTTTGCTGTACTGTTCTATAAAACATCTATTTCATACACCATACATCACAACAAACCCACATCGTCGAAGAAGTGTTTCCAACCAATCAATTACAAGGACGGATTAACCACAACAAAGAAAGGGGACGATCAGCACTTCCCCATTATTTCCAAAAATGACAGCAAGAAAGAAGGAAACCCAAATCATAGCAACAAAACACGATCAGTAATTCCATTTTTCTTCACAGTAATAGCAGCCCAAACGCAACATCAAGGAGAACGATTACACTATAAGGAATAGTTTATACACTTTGTCCATTCCATACCACATGTACAGAGGAAGAAAATGTTTATTTCTTTCTACAACACCTATTCCAACCAAATTTAAGCAACCACAATTCAAGGCCGAGCAACCAAAGCCGTTTCTTATCATTTTCCAAGAAAAAAGGCAAGAATCAACAAATCCATTTCCAAATCAACTCAAAAACAATCAAGCAATCCCAACCCAAGAGCAGGGTTGTTTTAATGAAACATTTAAATCAAGCAAAGATTTTAAAGAGAAGGGCTTAACATGCCTGTTATCTCTTTTCCAGAACTCGAAGAAAGCTTCGTTTTGCCGCGTTTTTCTTCCACAACGGCAACACAATATTCCCAAAGACTTTCTTCCTTCTTCTTGGCTGATCAACAAATTTCTCAAAACTTCCAAGAAAATGTCAAATGCAAGAGCTGGTTCGACTAAACCAGACCAAAGAAACCAAATGCAGAGCAATTTTGCAAAAAGCTCGAATCAACAAAAATGAGAATCAAAATTTCCTCATGCTGCTTCCAAGGCAAGCTGGTCGCGAGGACCAAAAACCATTAATGCAATAAAGGCTTGCCTTTCTCCTTATTTTCCACGCCACCGCCACTTGGGTTGGCAAGTCTCCAATTTTAAATTTTTCCATGCAAATGAACTTAGCCAAGCTTCCAAATGGATACCTCCATCTCCTACCTGTCCCGCCAAAACTGGCGCCGTCCCCGAAGGGACAGTTCATAAATGCCAATGAATACCTCCTCCATCCTTATCCTCTTCTTCCAAGGGTCTCATGCGCCCCTTTTAGATTAGGATTAGTTTTAGGTTACATAGTTCATTCAACCTAGGCCTTAGTTAGACCTTAGGTTTTAGGATTTAGATTATTTTCCCCCTTTTTTTTTTATAAAAAAAATCCACTAGGATAATAATGTAGGATGTATGTTAGGTCTTAGGTTAGTTTAGGTTTAATTCACACTAACCACTAACACTAACAACTTCCTTCCACCCCTTTACTAACATCCACGTTAACGCAGAGCAGACGTTCCCGTCCCTTCCGATTACATGCCAAGGCCACCCGTGTCCAGCGCGTTTCTCGCCACGAGGTCCCGAATTGACAAGACAGGTTCAAGAATCGAACCCCTGCGTTGGCATTTTCGTGCTAGCTATTCACACTGTAATCGAGTGCGCGCGCTTATAATAATCCTAGTCCAGTTCAAGTGTGAATTAACATAGAAAACACAAGAGGACCTCAGCATACTTGAATCAATGGAATTGATTCAGGGTATGCTGTCAATCAGCACAAGAGCAAGCAATTATACGACAATCTGTCGTCACATCAAAATCATACAAGTACAATATTTGCTTGTCCATGCAATAAGCCACAGTATGCAAGAATCCAAATTAGCAACACATTCTCTTAAGATCAAAACATATCTTAACATGTTTGCTTTCATTTCAAGAGCTATAACAGTATGTAAAACATTCACCAAGTTAGCATACAAAATCAGAGTGTTACATTCTTCCCTCCTTAAAGAATCATCGTCCCGATGATCAGATTTACAAATCAAGGAGTTCATAGGACAAAATTCAGTTATTGTCCTTTCATTCATAAGTTCATACCAAAAACAGATTCTCTCTTAAAAACAACGTTTTAAGACAACTGTACAATAGACTAATAATTGTCTAAATTTGGTAAAATTTTCAGTTCTCTGAATTTCATATTCAGTTAAATAGATGTGGAAAAGTAGATCTCATTTCTTCGAGATTCTCCCAAGTTGCACTTTCTTCGCTGAACTGGTCCCACTGGACCTTACATTGGTTCACTTCGCGATTTCTCAAGTACAACTGGCGAGTTCCCAACACTCGAATGGGCTTAACCACGATTATTCCTGGGTCTTGGACCTGCAAGGAATTCCAATTTAGCACATGTGATAAATCTGTCACGTATTTCTTAAGTAAAGAAATATGAAAAACATCATGCATTTGAGACAAAGCAGGAGGTAATGCTAGACGATAAGCTACAGGGTTGATTATTTCAATAATTTCAAAAGGTCCCACGTAACGTGGTGACAACTTGGCAGCCCTGCCAAAGGTTATGGAGCTCTTTTTCGGCTTCACCCGAAGAAAGACCTTCTCTCCAAGTTTATAATGCCTGTCAACCCGCTTCAAGTCTGCATAGCTCTTCTGCCTATTGGCAGCCTCCTTTAGATGTTCCCGAATCATTTTGATTTGCTGTTCCATTTCCATAAGGATTTCTGGCCCAATTACCTCTCTGTCCTCAACGCTGTCCCAGCTGACAGGGGTTCTGCATTTTCTTCCATACAATGCTTCAAAGGGCGCCATTTTTAAAGAGGCATGATAGGTGTTATTGTAAGCAAATTCTACCAGCGGAAGGTATTCCTCCCATTTATACTGCTGGTCCATGCAATACATCCTCAGCATGTCCTCTAAAACTTGATTAACTCTCTCAGTCTGTCCATCCGTTTCTGGATGATATGCAGAACTGAAGTTTAATTTAGTTCCCAAGGCTGCATTAAGCGTTTGCCAAAACCTTGATGTCATCCTCGGATCTCTGTCCGATATGATTAATTCCGGTATTCCATGCAACCTGAAGATTTCATGCACAAATCTTCTTGCTAAAACTGGTGCATCGTCCTTCAAATTACCAGCAATGAAGTGTGCCACTTTGGTCAATTTGTCGACTACAACCAGGATAATGTCATGTTTATTTCTTGACATAGGCAATCCTTGAACGAAATCCATCGTTATCACTTGCCACTTATACTGCGGAATGCTGTGGGGATACAATAATCCAGAAGGGTGCATATGTTCCGCTTTAACACGCTGACATTCCAAGCAGTGTGTTACAAACTCTACCACATCCTTTTTCATTCCCTTCCAAAAATATTGCTGCTTAAGATCAGCAAGCATTTTTGTGATGCCAGGGTGTCCAGAAAAAGGTGAATTATGGAATTCAGTGAGCAATTTCCCTCTTAAGTCATTTGCCACAGGTACATATACCCTGTTTTCGAACCTCAGAACTCCTTCGTTATCAAAACGAAATCCCTTATACCTGCTGTCCTGCGGGTCTGCAGCAAGTGCTGATTTGACTTGCTTGAAAATAGGATCTGATTCTAAGGCATCTTTTACCTCATCCTTAAACTCGAGTTCTTAACGTTATAAGAGCAGAGATATGCTTCCTTCGACTCGAGCATCTCCTACTCTATTTTCCTTGCCCTTAATGTAGCTTATATCAAAATCATACTGAGACAGAAATTCTAACCATCTTCATTGCCTTGCATTCAGATTTGGCTGAGTAAAAATATACTTCAGCCCCAGATGGTCTGTTTTTAATTCAAAGGGCTTGCCAAGAAGGTAATGCCTCCATATTTGAAGCGCATGTACTATGGCAGCGAGCTCAAGATCGTGTGGAGCATAGTTCTGTTCATGTAACTTAAGCTTTCTACTTTCATAAGCAATAACATGGTTATTCTGTAACAAAATACCCCCAAGGCCTTCTCCTGAGGCGTCCGTTACAACCATAAAATCTCCATTTGGATCAGGTACAGTCAAAATAGGTGCTGTAGTTAACTGCTCCTTTAACTTTTTAAAGGCAGATTCACATTTGTCTGTCCAGATAAATTTCTTTTCTTTCTTTTGCAACGAAGTGATTGGGGCAGCAATTTTTGAAAAGTCCTTAACGAACTTTCTATAATATCCAGCCAAGCCCATGAAGCTCCTCACTTCGTGCACGTTCTTAGGCGCAGGCCACTCAGTTATAGCTGTGATCTTTGAAGGGTCAACAGCTATCCCGTCTTTGCTTATAACGTGTCCCAAATAATGCACCTCTGCATCATAAAAGGAACATTTGGACAGTTTGCCATACAACTTCCTCTTTCTTAAGATTTCCAGCACTATCCTGAGATGTTCTTGGTGCTCTTCGACATTTTTAGAGTATATAAGAATGTCGTCTAAGAATACAAGCACAAACTTGTCTAAGTATTCTTGAAAAATGTTATTCATTAGATTCATGAAGGCGGCAGGTGCATTAGTCAGCCCAAAAGGCAACACCGTGAACTCATAGTGCCCATACCTCGTTCTAAAAGCTGTTTTATGAATATCTTCCTCTTTTATTCTTAGCTGATGGTATCCTGACCGCAGATCTATTTTTGAATAGACTGATGCTCCTCGCATCTGATCAAACAGATCATCGATTCTTGGAAGTGGGTATCGATTTTTAATGGTTGCTTTATTCAGCATTCTGTAATCAATGCACAACCTCAAGGTGCCATCCTTTTTCTTTACAAAATTACCGGCGCTCCCCAAGGTGAGACGCTCGGTCTGATCAGCCCCTTAGTCAGAAGTTCTTGTAACTGAGCCTTCAGTTCTACCAGCTCAATGGTAGTCATTCTATAAGGTGCCTTAGATATGGGTTCCGTTCCTGGTTTGATCTCTATAGCGAAGTCAAACTCACGTTTGGGCGGAAGACCTGGCAATTCCTCCGGAAACACATCACGAAAATCCCTCAACAATGGATACTTTTCCATGAAATCATTATCTTCCATTTCATTTTCTGTCATTTTTACCGCATACAAAGTGCAGCCTCTGTTTTTAGCCCTCTTTAGTTGCATAGCCGTCAGTTTCCTAACTGCAACTTCCCGTTTTACACCTTGAATGATTGCTGCTTTCTGCAGGTCATCAAGGCAACTGATTTGTTTTTCATAACAGTCAACCTTTGCCTTATGTTCAGCCAACCAGTTAACTCCAATAATGATATCATATGATCCTAGAGGAGTGACATACAAGTCAACTTCGGTGGAGAACCCAGGCAGGTCAAGAATTGCCCCAAAAAGGCACATTTCAACTGTATGGACAACATTATTCCCATAATGCACTGTCCATGTTTTATCCATTCTCGCAGCCTTTCTTTTTAATTTCATAGCAAGTTCAGTAGAAATAAAACATTCTGTAGCTCCAGTATCAAAAAGTACAACTACAGGTTTACCGAATAACTTACCCGTAACTTCTATGGGCGTCACTTGCTTTTCAGCTTGTCTGTTAGACACTGCAGCATGTATCCTATGCTGCTGTCCGCGATCATCCTTCTTCAGAGGACAGTGATTCGCATAGTGGTCTTTTCCACAGTTGAAGCATCCTCCAGCTGGCCCTTTTCTAGGTTCAAATTTATTACCAGCCTTAAAGTTATCGTTTTGGCTTCCATAGGACTTCTGTCCAATGCCATTAACTTTTGGGAAGCTGTTCCGCACGCTATTTACAGGTCTGTTCATCACAGGTTTCTTGTTGTTATCTACAACAATTTTATTTTTCACACCAAACCTTTTCCAAGGTCCCCTTTTTGGTGCAAGAGACGAAGAAGGATTGGGAATCTTCTTCCTTATCTCTTCCCTGTGAGCAGAGATTGCTCTCAATTTCTGTTCCTGTCTGATTGCCTTTTCGACAACTCCATCCATGGTGGTTGGGCCGTGGACATCCACTTCGCCACCAATGATGGGATTCAGTCCCATTATGAATTTCCGTATTCTGAACTTCTCGTCAGCTTGGTACTGCGGCACATACTTAAGGAGTTTAGTAAACCCTTCCCAGTATTCCGTCACCGACAGCCTTCCTTGCGACTCGCTTCTGAAATTCACCATTTTCCTATCAAAATAGAGTTGAGGCAGCCATCTTTGCCTAAAATATCCCTTAAATTGATCCCAAGTTATGTCTGATTCGACAATATTCAGCTCAACCTTACGGTTGTCCCACCAGGATGATGCTTCATGAGAAAGCTGATATGCTCCCCATATCGCTTTAGTCTCTTCAGAGAAGTTTCTTATTGCAAAGTATTTCTCCATTTCACTGAGCCAGTTTTCAGCTCCGTCCCCAAGAGTTGTTCCATCAAACTTTGGAGGACTTATTCTCTTTATATCATTCGTAAGTTCAAATTTGCTAATCTTGCCCTTTTATTTTCGGGGGATTAGGAGCAATTACGTTATTATCATCAACACCCGATTCCCTCCGTTGATGTTGTCCACAGAGGGCAAATGATCATTTATTTCAGCTTCATTCTCCTCCTCTTCATTGCCCATTGACTCTGTTCCAAGATACCAAACGATCCTCGTATCAAGTAGGGCAGCAAGGATTTCATCCAGCTTTTGGGCGCTTCTTTGCTTCTTCTCCACCTATGCAACGGGTTATTCGCAGATTCCCTCTTGTCCTGACCATTTTCTGTTCAATAAGAAAATGTAAACTTTATTAATAACGTGGACTCATTAGGTCCAAGAGCTGCAACCTTCAGCTCTGATACCAAGATGTAACATCCCCATTTTAAAACACCAGAACAAGGGAAATTTTTTTTTTTTTTTTTTAAATAACGTTCTCTGTTATGAATTATAAAATTCAAACACACGTTCGAGATTTAGTAATTGTTCTCTGCCCAAACCACACAGTTTGGATCATACAATTTCTTTTAAAAACGAATGTTCCCTGTTCACATATTTACAATATGGAACACACATTCAATGCCATTCAATCTCATAACAGATTCTATATGCTGCTGTAAATGACTCGATGAACTGCCGATCTTCCATTTTCATGGCTCGGGTTTCAACGATCCTTCATTTCATGACTCGCAACAACCGATCCTTCATGTACATGACTCGCAACAACCGATCCTTCATGTTTGTTTATGCATAGTATATTTTATATACTTGTTCTCATAACCTTCCCCAGTTATCGAAGTGATCCATTTAAGAAGCCTATCTGAATATCTGTTACTGATATTCATCTGACATCCTGCATCTTAAATTAAGTGATAAGGACAACGCAACCAAAGCAATCGCGATACTTTGGCCAAAGATTTTCACATGCTTTGCATGATCATATTCCGAATGTGATACACATCTACGGAATACGTCCTTCACTTCACTTCACCATTATCTAGAATGGTCTTTCCTGGTTCCTACCACCTCTCATCGCTTTAAGTTCCGTTTTAAACTTTCGATTCCACCAATAATAATATGAGCGGGTATAGGAAGGCACTCCAGGTAACTAAAGATACGCAGACATACGGTGTCGTTACCCCACGACTCCGTGTGTCTGATTATCTTTAGTATTCCGGAGTCACTCCGTATACCAAATCATACCCTATCTCCACCCCAGCTAAGATCTACACATTCAGCCTATGTATTCTAAATGTTTTAATTCGGGAGGGCATTGCTATATGTCAGCTGCAACAATGTGTCGTCATGAAGACCCCGTCTTCATGAAGACACCTTGCTGTAGCTGGCGTATGCCAATGTCCTGCAGAATTCTCCCAACGAGAATACACATCCTGCCCAAGTGACTTAGCCACGAGTTAATAGTTTAAGCAATTTTCAGCGTCCACGCTGATCCCTTGATCCTCGTTTCCGTTGCAGTTGTATATAACTAAAAGGGACTAAACTGTCCATTAGTTCGTTATGTATCGTCTCCTTCGTATCGAAGAGCTACATTTCCTTACTTGGTTTATTTCTTAATCATTAGATTAAGCAGTCCGTACCGACGGACATAATAAGTTTAACCTATTAAACTTAACCAAGATGTTTCCAACTGCAACTTATTTCAGAATATTAACTTATTAGACGTCATTCAAACGAGGTCTAAACTTCAAGAAATGAACTCATTTGTTTCCCCTTAACATTATATAGTTAAGGATCATTAGTTATGGATATATGTGTCCTATATCCTTTAATCTAATTTTTTTTTATCAAACGGGATCAATGATGGAGTTCGAAAACGAAGTTCGAATACTCCAAATTTAAATTGATATTCCTTAGCTCCTAAGCTAATCCTGAATACCCTCTGATTATAAAATCATATTCTTCTTAATCCTTTTTAATGTCAATTCAAAATTCATCTTTACCCAAGTATGAATTAATTGCATTGTTCAACTTAAAGGTTGTATTTAAGTAAGAATAGATATCAGTTTCAATTCAACATCCATCCAAGGATAATGAAACAATTCCAAATCAGGAAATAACACCATATTTCCAATTTAAACAACAAAATCAAACTGATATAATTATTGAAAATATCACACTTGTAATTGTATTCAATATTTCAAGTCATAATTTGTACATTTGCCAATCCAACTGATTGGGTATAGTTTATACAAAGCATCCATACAACTCATGGACAGAAGAATATATTTTCTTCGTTCACAATTCCTCAAAGAGGAATAAAAGCAACAGTTACAATTTAATTTACATTTAATCAAGAGGCATCAGAAAACAGCCAAGTCTTCATTCTAATCAAATTCCATCTGCAAAATGAATTGCACGGATCAGTTCAATGAACTGAGCACATTAAGCACTTATCCTTAAAATAAGATGCTTCAACTAACTGTTTCAATAAAAGAACCCTGCTTTTATGAAACAACAAAGAAACATCAATCTAAAAGTCACAAAAGAGAAATCAGCATAACAACTCACTATCAAAAACATCATCACAATCGCCCAAGGGACTGCTGTCCCGTTTCCACATAATCATTGCAAGTATCAATTTACAATATTTGTAAAGTTAGGAATACAAGTAGCTTGCTGCCTATATAGCATACAGTTATCCTTTTCACGCCTTTCATTAATAACAAATGCAAAGGATGAAACTAACTGAATATAAATCCATTACTTTCCTTTCCGTTCATGAAGCATGTTAATTTTAAGGCATTCAAGTACAAACAAGAAAGCGAACAACGCAATGCATATAGTAGCTCTCATCTAAGCACTATAATTTTCTTCATTCACGAATTCCGGGTTCCTAACCGAACGAAAGAAGAAAGATCATTTTCCTAAAACATTAATTCATATCTCTATTTCTTTCCACATGACTGTCCTAACAGTGGAATCCAAACGAAAGACAAATCAAAATAACAGTTCAGAGTGAAACTTACAAAATCCACTCGGAATTCACTTTCTGGCAGCAAGAATAATTTCATTTATTTCCAGTTCATATGAATGCCAAACAGGTTAGTAAGACATTATATTTATCGTGGAGCAAGCCATATCAATATGTATACTAGGTATTTGCTATACTAGAAGATTCCCTACTTCTTACACTGTATAGCTAACCAACAACAATTTTGCAACCACGCAAGTATATATATTCATATAATCTTTTATACCTCTGAACACATATAGTTCTTAATAACAAGTTTCACATTGTGCTACCTACAAAGAAGATCGAGGCATATGCACAAGAAACTCCAATGTCACTTTCAGAGTCCCAAATAGCAAAAAGAGAAGAATTCATTCTCTACTATTTCATTAAGAACAATCATTGTTTTCAGAATGAAGTAAAAACATTCAATCACGTTTTTCTAAGCAAGACAACTCAACTTAGACAGATAACAGCGTAAACGTTCTCATTGATAAGCATCTCACATAGCCAGTACAGCTGCAATCCAACAAGCTACAGCAATGAACATTCCAGCCAAATTTGCATTCTCAAGATAGTAAAAACAAAATAATATCAGAAGGTCAAACTTCGACTGCCAGACGCAATGGGATCAACCTTCATTACAGCAAGAAGATATTATAATCATTCATTGCACAGAATACAAAACTAGTTTATAATTGCGTCAATAGTCTGATTAAGAAGACCGAACAGTATCAAGAAAACACAACGAATCCATCTTATCTACACCGTAAGAAGAGTCATATTTCATTAAAGAGTTCAGAAGGAAAAACTATTCCTTTTTCCAACTCTCACGAACATTCATATAAAATTTTAATGTCCATTCCCTTAAAATACAAGATACCATTTCTTCATAATCCGAAATAGCAAGGGAGAGAAAATCTTATCCCTTTTAAGCAAGAAAGAAAATGAACAGCCAAACGTGTCATCCTTTCTTTTCCCAAGACCTTTTCGTGTGCTTATAAAGAAAACAATGTTGTATTCATAATAATCAACACAGCAGAGAGAGAAAGAAATTATTTCCTTTTCAAAAGAAGTTTCAGTATAGAACGACCTTAAACTTCTCATACATCCTGTACCACCATATCACGAAAGACCATATGACAAGAGCATTATCATAGTGGTGAAAACAACCATACAGTCTACCAGTTCAGGATATAAAACTCTAAACAGTGAATACCCATTCCATGAAGCTTCAAAAGAAATGATATTCCTTTTAATTCCGAACAGCATATAGCAAACAAAAAGATCTCATTTCCTTCAATGAAACTTCAGTACAGAAACAACGCCAAGCCGCTCACACAGCCTTCACCATTTTATCTCAAAAGTTCATGTGACAAAAGACAATCACACAACAATAAAACAATTCACACTGCCTGTACTGTTCCTATAAAACATCTATTTCATACACCATACTGTCAACAAACCGCACATCGAAGAAGTGTTTCCAACCAATCAATTACAAGGACGGATTAACCGCAACAGCAAAGGGGACGACTGTACCCCGTTATTTCCAAAAATGACAGCAAGAAAGGAAGGAAACCCAAATCATAGCAACAAAACACGACTGTAATTCCATTTTTCTCTTCACATGTAATAGCAGTTCCAAGCACAACATCAAGGAGAACGATTACACTATAAGGAAAAGTTTAAACAGCCTGTCCACTCCATACCACATGTACAGAGGAAGAAAATGTTTATTTCTTTCTACAACACTGTCAGCAACCACAACGGTAATTCCTATTCCAACCAAATTTAAGCAACAACAAATCAAGGCCGAGCAACCAGAGCCGTTTCTTATCATTTTCCAAGAAAAAAAGGCAAGAATCAACAAATCCATTTCCAAATCAACTCAAAAACAATCAAGCAATCCCAACCCAAGAGCAGGGTTGTTTTAATGAAACATTTAAATCAAGCAAAGATTTTAAAGAGAAGGGCTTAACATGCCTGTAATCTCTTTTCCAGAACTCGAAGAAAGCTTCGTTTTGCCGCGTTTTTCTTCCACAACGGCAACACAATATTCCCAGCACTTTCTTCCTTCTTCTTGGCTGATCAACAGCCTCAAAACTTCCAAGAAAATGTCAAATGCAAGAGCTGGTTCGACTGAACCAGACCAAGAAACCAAATGCAGAGCAACTTTTGCAAAAGCTCGAATCAACAAAAATGAGAATCAAAATTTCCTCATGCTGCTTCCAAGGCAAGTTGGTCGCGAGGACCAAAACCATTAATGCAATAAAGGCTTGCCTTTCTCCTTATTTTCCACGCCACCACCACTTGGGTTGGCAAGTCTCCAATTTTAAATTTTTCCATGCAAATGAACTTAGCCAAGCTTCCAAATGGATACCTCCATCTCCTACCTCGTCCCGCCAAAATCGGCGCCGTCCCACGTATGGACTTTTAAATGCCAATGAATGAATCCTCCTCCATCCTTATCCTTTCTTCCCAAGGGTCTGCGCCCCTTTTAGATTAGGATTAGTTTAGGTTACATAGTTCATTCGACCTAGGTCTTAGTTAGACCTTAGGTTTTAGGATTTAGATTTATTTTTCCCCCTTTTTTTTTTATATAATTTAAAAATCCACTAGGATAATAGTGTAGGATGTATGTTAGGTCTTAGGGTTAGTTTAGGTTTAATTCACACTAACCACTAACACTAACAACTTCCTTCCACCCCTTGCTAACATCCACGTTAACGCAGAGCAGACGTTCCGCCCTTCCGATTACATGCCAAGGCCACCCGTGTCCAGCGTTTCCCCCACGAGGTCCCGACTCGACAAAGATGGTTCAAGAATCGAACCCCTGTCGTTGGCATTTTCGTGCTAGCTATTCACACCTGTAATCAGACGCTGCACGCTTATAATAATCCTAGTCCAGTTCAAGTGTGAATTAACATAGAAAACACAAGAGGACCTCAAGATACTTGAATCAATGGAATTGATTCGGGTATGTCATCAATCAAAGACAAGAGCAAGCAATTATATGACAACATCACACATCGCAATCATACAAGTACAATATTTGTTGTTCAATATGAAAGTCCCATGCAATAAATCACAAAGTATGCAAGAATCCAAATTAGCAACACATTCTCTTAAGATCAAAACATATCTTAACATGTTTGCTTTCATTTCAAGAGCTATAACAAACATGTAAAACATTCACCAAGTTAGCATACAAACACAACAATGAACTGTAGAAGGTACTTCTTGCATAACTCAAAGCCATGGCCTACTAAGTAAGCTATCCAATTGTACTTCGATATTCTCTTGAATGAAAAAAATACCATAGGAACATTTGTAGGCCCAACTATGAGGGGTAAGTTGATAGTTCCCATACAGTGCGTCTTTAAGAATCATATCTATGGATATAAATGGATGAGGGAAAGATGTTAGGCTGAGGAAAGGATAATCTCTTGAAGAAATGTGAGATTGCAAAGATTGAGCTCAGATCCATTATCGACTAGCACTTATCTAATGCCTATATTATAAATACAATCTTGGATATCAAGAGGAGGGTCATTTTCATAAACAGAAAGAGAAGAGGGTGGTACATGTATCAAATGGGA
Source organism: Taxus wallichiana var. yunnanensis (assembly GCA_018340775.1). NCBI lineage: Eukaryota > Viridiplantae > Streptophyta > Pinopsida > Cupressales > Taxaceae > Taxus > Taxus wallichiana. The sequence goes on along the minus strand of CM031240.1, from coordinate 681,930,059 downwards.
AAGTAATTTTTGGAGAAAGTGAGGCTACAAACTGTTGATATAGATGATCCGAGGATAATTGGGAGAAATGCAAACATAGGCTAGGAAAGAGTTGATTTTATCCTTACAATCAGGATGTTCCTACGAGAAGGCATAAATGGAGATACTCATGCTGAAATGACCCTAAAATATTGAAACAAGACAAGAAAGAGAAGATCCAAGACTATTCAAAGTCCTGGTTCGCCAAATTTATTCAACAAAAGTAAATTTTTGTAAAACCCTAATTATAGAGTTACATATGATAAATAAATGCTACTATATATATTTGACACAAGAAATAAGCTAATAAAATATGAAAAACCTAGGTCCAAGAGAGAGAGGATAGGACTTAGCTGATTTGTGCTCGATCCGAGACTGATGCAATCTAGGAAAAATACTAAATAGGAAGTGGTCTATGTCGTCAATGCTAAGAATAAATTTTGTATTCACGAAAAAATAGGCACGGAGTGCCTAGGCACCAATGACCTCTATTGGGTGCATGTGACTATGAAAATGGTCACAAATTGATCTTCCTTGTGTCGTACAAGTGTTGCAAATGGTATCTTTTGATCATCCAGTATGTTGTACCATGATTATTGATGTACCTATTACCTGTAAGACAAATATTCACTTGAAAAAACCCAAAACCACATCAAATCCAAACAAAATATGAAATATGGGAGGTGATACTAACCCCAGAGGTCACCCAACAAAGTGATCTTACAACCAAGTGTTGTACTAAATCTCAAACTCCATGTAGTTCGTATGAGTGTGTGATAGAACATTGCCCTAAGATTCCCTTGTGCGGGTGCACTTGATAATAGAATAGCTAGATGTAACAATGTAGATAGATGTGTGGATTGAAAATAAACTTCCCATTCTTATGTTATGTATACGAAAATGCAGTCCTTTGTCCCTTGAATGGATGCTACATGAATGCATTTAGTGCTCTTATATTCCTTTGGATGGAAGCTTAGGTGATGATAGTTTATTCTTAGAGCTTGGTCCTTTATTTTGGTCACATAGCTATCTATTTCTATGATTCCCTTGTTTGAATTTCATAATTAACAACTCAAAGACTGACCCATAAGATAATAAGATTCTCAAAAGATTAAAGAGGCCCAAATAAGAGCGAGTAAAGTGGAACAAGGCCATGGGTGCCCGAAGGTGACCGGTGCTTGTGTGCTAGGGTCTTGGTTTGGCGTTGGTGTCTCGAGGTCATGAAAGATAAGTAAGTAAAGTACCGACATGGGATGTAGGGTGTGAAATACCGAGATAAACAACAAGAAACAAATACAAAATGTCAAATACAATCGTCAATTACTAGTTTTCTTTCTTAGGAATCATGTAAATGCTAACATGCTTTTAAGACCTAGAAATGTACCCAAGTGCATGATTTTATGTCTACAACAACTAGAAAGAGGCCACTGGTGGTGTGCAGGGAGCAAAGGGGATGTCTATATTTACTCAATAGATGTATAGATATGTTTTTGATGCATGAAGATCTTTTGAAACCATTTTTGGAATATATATTTTTTTATACAAAGGTGATGATGTATATATATATATATATATATATATATATATATATATATATATATATATATATATATATATATATGATTTTGTCATTGAGTTATATTTTATTTTATTTTTGTGTAATGTGATGGATATAGATGTGTTTGATGATGATTTGACTAGTGATTCTATTAAGATATGATGTGTTATGGAAATATTTAGAATGTATGATTTAGATTGTAAATGTCTATGTTATAATATGATTTTAATGTTTTCATGAAAAGTGATGATCTTGTTGTATGATTCACGCATTGTAGATGGGTAAGAGAAGAACGTGAAATGTTTACATTTTTATTGTCTGGATATACATATTGTGTGATGGTAAACTGATTTAAAATGTATGATATTGCACATGTGGCCCTATACTAGATGTTAATGTATGAATTACAATGGTTAGTCATACTAGGATCATAGATAGAGATGGGGTCATCATATTCATCATTTTTTGACATATAAAAAGCATGTATGTGGAAACCACGGAAAACAAGGTCTTCATGACAGTTCCCTCGGTTTTGCCTCAACTCTTTGTATTTTAACAAGTTGGTCAATGCGGGAAGCTTCAATTTGATGGGAAAATTGATCGATGTGGGAAGCTTTCTTGGGATGATGTTATTTTTCTTTGATTTTGACATGAGGGTTGATCGATGTCGGAAGCCCTATTTTAATAGGAGTACTTGATTGATGTGGGAAGTCCTTTTCTGAATATATAACTTTATTGGGTATCCATCCTTTAAGGGAGTAGTCTACAATTTTTATTGACTTGATTTTGATGGTAGAAATCCTTCGAGGGAGTGTTCTATAATTATATTTGATATGATTTACTTTTAAATAGTCATCCTTCAAGGGATCGATCTATATTTTAATTAAATACATCCCATAGATATTTGTGACTTTTGAGATGAGGGTATCCTGGTAACCATTAAAAGGGGATAAGATAAGTGCACAAGCTACACATATATCTTTTTCATGTTGATGAGGATGAGATATTGAGATGGTGGAGTGATAATAGTGAGGTTCCCTATCCATCAACAAGGAACTTGTCCTTAAGGAATGTATTATGATCATAGTCGTGGTGCCCATATTTAAGGTTTTGATAGGTATGCTGATGGAAGACCATATTATTCCATATCATTATAGGAGTGATAGCGTGTTTGGGATAATAAGGGAAGATCATAGTCGACTAAGGTCTCATAACTTGATAGGTCGATAGTATAACGACCATATGTTTAGTGCATTGAGAGGATCCTTTTTAGGTTTACCATCAAGGGAAGCTAAATGAAAAGATTTGGATCCATATTTGTGAGTGATAATGTATGTTCTAAGGAAGTTTAGAGAAACTTTCACGTTTTCTCTTTTCCATGTTAATGAAATGTTGGCTTTCTTTAAGAACAAGATCGCCAACATTGAATTCAAATTTTTTAAGGTGTTTTTATAGTCACGTTTGATGCATTCTTGATAGACATTGATATGTCCAAGTGTATTTAGATGATGTTCATCTAAAAATAATATTTTTGATAGATGCTTTTGATGATAATCCTCATCAGAGATGAAATCTCTTACGAGACACGCATAGTGATATGATTTGGACTTAAAGAAGAAGAACAAATTTAGTGTCGTAGACTAATGAAAATGGTGTATCCCTTGCATGATTTTGAAAGCTATTTTGATAAGCCCACAAGGTGAATGGAATTTGGAGATGATAATTCCTTCAATTTTGATTGATTGTTTTCATGAGGATTTTGGCTGATAGTTTTATTAAGAGGCTTAATTTTGACCATTTTCTTGTGGATAGTAAGGAGATGAAAATTTGAGTTTAGTATTATAAGTATCAAAAAAAAATTGAACTTTTTTTTTGAATGATTTACCATTATCTTTGGTGAGTATTTGAGGAATGTTGAAATGAAATATAATGTGATGATGGATGAAGTAAAAAAATATTAGCTTTAGTAGAGATGAGGGGGATAACTTCTACCCATTTTATAAAGTATTGCGTGATTGTGATGACCGATGACCGATAAGGCCGATAAGGTCAAGCTCCCATTGAGAAAAAGGCCATAGGTTTTGTTTTTGTTAAAGAGCATAGATATGAACATGTGTAAGGTTGGAATGTTGTTGACATTTGATACATTTTTTAATGTAGTCATAATAATCTTGATTAAGTGTAGGCCAGTAGTAGCCCATGCGTAGGATGCATTTAGCAACAAATAAACCGTTGAAGTGTCCACCACATATGTTGTCATGGACTTCTTGGATTTTTAGAAGAGTGTATCGATTTTTGAGACACTGAGGAGGTTGTCAAATCCTCTTTTATAAAGGATACCTCATAAGATGATGTAATGAGATGTGCATTGTTGGAAATATCAATTTTCATTTCGGAAAGATCGTGAGGTATTCTCCTATTGGATAGGTACTCTTATGTTTATGCATACCATTTTTTTGGGGTGTGGAGCATATTTTTGGTCTTCTTGAATCATTGTTGAAGTGTTGGAGCTCGAACAGTTAATTTTGGAGACTTCAGGAGTATTCTGTAGTTGTTTGTTGTGACATGGTTGTGCGGTAGCTATGTCGTTGTTCTTGCACTGATTCTTGTTAACATGTTGTTAACGTCAGGACTATTTTTTCCGTGTGGGAAGTTGAAAGATCATGACTTTCAAACTTATAGGGTCAGCTTTAGGGCTTCTTAGAAGGATTGTAATCCTATAAATAGAGGTGTTATGGTATCTTAAAGATATCTTGAGTATTCAAGAGGTCTTAAGTCTTAATGATCAAGAGGTGATCAAGAGTGATCAAGGTTATGCAATTGGGTGTCAATTGTGGTTTAGATGTGGTTTAGCATCTTTGGAATTCTGTTGTGAGTTCATAACTAAGAGAAGACTGTGAGAGTTGTTTTACTCTTGTTGATAATAAAATCTAAGAAAGTTCTTGGTGGATGTAGCCCACATTGGGTGAACCACGTTAAATCTTGTCTTGTCTTCTTTTGTGCATTATTTATTTATGTTGTTTTATTTCTGCAAGTATAATTCTGCTATATAGTTTCCTACTACTATGGTTTGAGGAATTGTTTCCGCATATTTGTTCTCTAATTCCTAACAATTGGTATCAGAGCTTTGGTGGTTTTTTTTTTTAAGTTGTAAATCACGGGGAAAGTTAAGCTTGATTGGGAGATATGGAAGAAGAGGGCATATCAAGGATTGAGAAGTTCAATGGGCGAACTTTGGTTTGTGGAAGATACAAATGGAGGATTACTTATATCAAAAGGACCTGCATGTTCCTTTGGCTGGAAAAGCAAAGAAACCTACAGCCATGTCGGATGAGGATTGGGAGTTGTTGGATAGAAAGGCACTCGGGAAATTCATTTATGCCTTGCATCTTTGGTTGCTTTCAACATATCATAGGAGAAGACCACGGAAGGTCTCATGAGTGCATTGGGGAAGTTATATGAAAAACCCTCTGCCTCTAATAAAATATTTTTGATGAAAAATTTATTTAATATGAAGATGTCTGAGAATGGTTCTATTGCTGATCATTTGAATGAATTTAATACGGTTGTGAGTATGTTAAACTCAATAAAAATTGACTTTGATGATGAGATCAAGGATTTGTTGATTTTTTTCTCCTTACCGAGATAGCTCGATACGGCTTGGTTATGGCTATAAGTAATTCGAGTCTCTAATAACTCAAAGTGAAGCTTGAGGATGTAATAGGTGTGATCCTAAGCGAGGAAATGTGAAGGAAGAGCACCTTGGAGATTCTTCTACTTCTGGAAATGCTTTGACGGTGGAGAGCTGAGGGAGATAAAAGAATAGAGGGAAAGTTAACTTTGGGAAGTTGAATGATCGTGGAAAGTCAAAGTCCAAGAATAAGTTAGAATGTTGGCACTATGGGAAGGTTGGTCATGCTAAGAAATATTCTTTGGGCTCTTTGGGATAAGAAGAACAAGAAGGAGGAAACTAAAGAGATAAATTTGGTAGCAGGTGATGTTTGTCAAGATGCCTTAATTCTTTCTTTAGATAATATTGATGAATCTTAGGTGTTAGATTTAGGGCTTCTTTCCATTCCACCCCACATAGACATTACTTTACTTGATTTTTTCAAGGTAATTTTGGACATGTATATCTTGGTGATGATGAACCATGCAACATAGTAGGGAAAGGTTGTGTTCGGTGAAAATGCGGAATGGGAACACATGGCTACTTAAGGACGTCAAACATGTGCCTAAGTTGAGGCGGAATTCGCTATCGATGGGACAGTTGGTAGTGATGGTTGTCTGAGCTTAGTTTTACAAGTAGATTCTTGGAAGGTTACTAAGGGATCTCTTATGGTTACAAGAGGTAAGAAAACCGGTACTTTGTATTTAACCAATGGTGCTAATTATTGCAATTTAGTTTATGCAAATGGAGATGCAACTTTGTGACACCCGAGACTTGGTCATATAAGTCATAAGGGCATGCAGATTATAAATGATAGGTTGCTCGGAATAAAGGAGTTAGATTTGGACTTACGTGAGGACTATGTTTATGGGAAATAGAACTGGGGTGAGTGAGATTCCTCAAGGTTGGACCTACCAGGAAGGAGGGTAAGTTGGAGTTAGTACATACAGATGTATGGGGGCCAGCTAAGGTAAACTCTATTGGTGGTTCATGTTATTACATCACTTTCATTGATGATGCAACTAGAAAAGTTTGGGTATATTTCATTAGAAAGAAATCTGATGTGTTTGAAACTTTCAAAAGATGGAAAGCCTTGGTTGAGAATGAAACAGGTCTCAAGCTGAAATGTCTCAGGTTAGATAATGGAGGGGAATATTGCAGCAATGAATTTCTTGATTATTATTCGGTAAATGGGATCCGTAGGCAAAGAATGGTTCCAAATACTCCACAGGAAAATGGAGTGTCAGAGATAATGAACAAGACAATCATGGAGCATGCTAGGTGTATGAGGTTACATGTGGGGCTGCCACTCATGTTTTGGGCGATGGTAAGCACATTTGTTTATCCGATTAACGAGAGGGACCCTTTATGGCCTTGGATGGAGGTATACCCGAGGAGGCTTGTCTGTAAGAAATTTATTACTCATTTATTAGAGTATTTGGATGTGAGGTATTCGTTCACATTGATAAAGATGATAGGACCAAGTTAGAGGCTAAGTATGAGAAATTCACCTTTGTTGGCTATGGTGAAGATGATTTTAGTTTCCATGTTTGGAGTCTTAAAGACAAGAAAATATTTCGATCTATAGATATTGTCTTTAATGAAAAAATCATGTATAAAGATCAATTGTAGGAACAGAAAGAGGAATCAAACAAAGAATACACAGTGTTAGAGGACATTGCACACAAAAAGGTGTCCAAGGGGTCGATTCATGTACAACATGTTCTGGCACATCCAGTTCAGGTACCTACTCATCAGGAACCCCAAACTCTTAAGGTGAGAAGGTCTTCTAGGGTAAGAAGAGAACCTGAATGATTTACTCCATTTTTGAATTATTTATTGCTCACTGACAATGGAGAGCCAGAGTGCTTTGAGGAAGAAGTGAAGGTGGATGCCAGGAAGAAGTGGGAGCAATTCATGGATGAAGAGCATAGATCTCTTATGGAAAACCAAACTTGGGATCGGTGGACCTATCCGAGGGCAAGAGAGTAGTGAACAGTTTATGAGTGATCCAGTAGAGAGCACCTTTGGCAGCGATAAAAGTGGATCCTTCGGTATTTGAGAGGGACCATGGGAGTTGCATTGTATTTTGGTGGATCAAACACTACATTACATGGATATGTAGATTCGAGACATGGCAGGAGATTTAGGCAATGCAGGAGAAGCACAATAGGTTATGTATTTACGGTTGGTGATACAACGGTGAGTTGGATTTCACACATTCAAAGGTTGTAGCTTTGTCAACCACAAAGGCTAAGTATGTTGCTGCCACGAGAGCAAACAAGGAGATGATTTGGCTATAGTAGTTGCTTGATGAGATGGGTCATAAGTAGGAATTTGGGAGACTACACAATGATAGTCGAGCGTTATTCATTTGGTGAAGAACTCGCTTTCCACTCTAGGACGAAGCACATTCAACTGAGATATCATTTCATCGGGACAACTTTGGAAGAAGATAAGTTGAAGGCTGGAAAATATTCATACCAATCGAGAATCCTATGAATATGATGACTAAGGCAGCCACAAGGGAGAATTCAAATTTGTGTTCAACTTTGATTGGCCTTCATGGTTGATAATGAAGTGTTAAGAACTTTACTCAGTGGAAACAGTCTCCAAGTGGGATACTGTTGGGGTGTGGAGCCTGTTTTTGGTCTTCTTAAATCAGTGTTGAAGTGTTGGAGCTCAAATGGTTAAGGTTGGAGACTTTAGGAGTATTCTATAGTCGTTTGTTATGACGTGGCTGTGCAATCGTTGTGTCATTCCTGCGCCTTTCCTCTTAACATGTTGTTAACGTCGGGACTATTTTTTCCAGCCATGGGAAGTTGAAATATCATGACTTTCAAACTTCTAGGGTCAGCTTTAGAACTTCTTAGAAGGATTGTAATCCTATAAATAGAGGTGTTAGGGTATCTTAAATATATCTTGAGTGTTCAAGAGGTCTTGAGTCTTAATGATCAAGAGGTGATCAAGAGTGATCAAGGTTATGCAATTGGGTGTCAATTATGGTTTAGATGTGGTTTAACATCTTTGGAATTCTGTTGTGAGTTCATAACTGAGAGAAGACTGTGAGAGTTGTTTTACTCTTGTTGATAATAAAATCTGAGCAAGTTCTTGGTGGACATAGCCCACATTGGGTGAACCACGTTAAATCTTGTCTTGTCTTCTTTTGTGCATTATTTATTTATGTTGTTTTATTTCTGCAAGTATGATTTTGTTATATAGTTTCCCTCTTTGTTGTGGTTTGAGGAATTGCTTATCGCATATTTGTTTCTCTAACTCCTAACACATTTGTTAAATGAATCATATTCTATCTTATTGGTAGTGGGAAGATAACTATGGTGCAATATGATTGATCAAGTTTGTGTACTGATGAATAATTTGAAATTTTCCAATGATACAAGAATGAGAGAAGCAAGATAAACCATTGTTTCTGCAATTTTTTTACATGATCAAGGGGTGGTTTGAATTTCATAATGATCAAAGAGTTGTAGTAAGTATTCAACATTGGTTTTATATCACTAAAGGGTCTTGTTTTTACACGATAGATTCCTTTGATTTAATGAATGACAAGTTGTGAATCTCTATAGATGTCAAGAATTTATAAACCTAGAAAGGCATAAATCGAAGTCTCATGATAATAAATTCATATTCGACATGTTGTTATTACATTCAAAATTTATTTTGAATGATAACAATATAGGAGTGTCCCAAGGGGGAAATATGACTATCTCAAAGCACCTCTCCCTTGTTAGCATTTGGACCCATCAAAGAACATGATCATTTTAAGCAAGATGTTGTCCTGATCGAGGGTGTTAATTGACTCATCAAGGAATTTTTGCAAGGTAATTGATTAAAAGTAAGGGGTGCTTGAAGTTGGTCGAAATGACTAGCCCCTTAATTGATTTATGAGGATGTATTCAAGGTCAAATTTGTCATAGCGTGAGCTATCTGTAATGCAAATCATTATGATATGATTTGGAATGCATGGTTTTGAGTGGATTGAAGTTTGTGACGATGTAATTTTTTTGATTGAGGAGATAGTGACAAATATTGGAAGTTACGAAGTATAGCACGTGACAAAGCTGTTTAGTTTCAAAAATGAGTTTCGTACTCAAAGAGGGTTTGGCTAATGTAATAGACAACTTGTTATTTACCTTATTCATCTCAATGTGCAAGCATGGCTCCCAAGGCATGGTCTATCATGGATATGTAAAGATAGAACAACTCCCCCTCTTGCAGAGCCATCGGCCAGAGGAGATTATAGGAGGTAATTTTTAAGAACGTCGAATGCCTATTGACAATTATCATCCCACTTAAATTAGATGTCCTTTCTAAGAAGATGATGGAAAGGTTGATAACGGTCTGATAATTAAGAAATGAATCTATGAATAGATCGAGTTTTCCTTGAAGACTACGAAGATGCTTAAGATTAGATGGTGGGGGTGTAGTCACAAAATCATGCACTTTGGACATTTATTTATACCCGTCTCATACTACTATTTAGAAGGTTCTTAAGGGAAAAAACTACTAATTAACCCTCATCCTTTCGCCATCTTAAATTATTTTAATTTAATCATTACGAACCTCTTACACCCATATGCATAGTCAACCTTTTTCATCCCACATCATTTTAGCCTTGAATGGGGTGGATAGATTAGTATTGGGGCACCCGTGGGCACCCTGGTCCCACCAAGGGTGCCCCAATCCTTCTAGAGTTTTTCGCCTCTTTTTGGGCTCTTTCTAACCTTTTGACATCATTATCTTTCTTGTGGTCAAAATTTTTGGGGTTGATTACGAAATTAGACTAAGAGAACCCTATAAATATAAAGTTATGAGACCATAATGAGGGACCTAGCATCACTTACTATTATCCCTTCATCTAGAGTTTCATCCATCTATTGCATTGGAGATCACTTGCATCCACAAAGCTCCATCATCAAGGCACAAGGCTAGGATATTTGCATCACACTTCATAGGGAGAGGATTATATTATATTCCATGCACATATTATATTACATTTTCTACACATAGTTATTTTTCTCTACTTCACAAAGTGTGACTGACACAAGAGCAACCTAGGGAATGTTCACACACACTTGCACATAGAACTACATTGGGTTTGAGATGTAGTGCAACACTTAGTAAGTCCATAATTGTGGTAGGTGACGATAGTCGACCCCTTCATATACATTTTTAGTTTTAGTGTTTGATGCTTGTTTTGGGGTCTTGTAGGTATTTATTCCATCATGATTTATTGGTGACATCCACCATGGGACAATGAACTTGATGTGACAGAAAACGAAGGTTTCATATCACTTCTTAAGCGCTGTGAAGATCGATTCAAATCATTTTCATAGACCAGGTTGCCCATATTGCAAACCGAGCACCCGCAGTGCCTCGATCCTCCTCTAGGTACTCTAGTCCAGCTAGATCCTCCAGCTCCAACCTTTTTAGCACTCTTGCACAAGTAATTCCTAATTCTAGTTTGTTCACTCTCTTCTGCGACACTATTTGACAATCATCTCAAGTATCAATTGAGTTCTTTCCTTTTTCCTTTTGCACACTAGGGTTTTTATTTTCATTAGTTTTATTACTTATCTCATTTACATATTGTCTTAGTGCATTTATTTTCTACATTTATATGTCCTCCTAGATTAGATTAACTATCCTTTACTACACCTAGTTAGTTAATTTTAGTTAATCGGGGTGAATTTCAATGAAATATTTCACTTGCGAATTATCAACTACAATACCCCTAATAGATATGATAAATCCAAGGATTTTTCCTATGATAATTTCAAAGACACACTTTTCAAGATTAAGTAGAATAAAGAATTATAAAATGCGTCCAAAGTGTTAGGAAATTACATGTTAGTGCTCCACATGAGTGTATTAGTAAATAATAATTACGTGAGTAATTATTATCTTGTTATTGTAAGTTAGTATATATTGTTATATTGTTGTTATATAAAACAACATATAACAATTATTTGTTGGGTGAGTTTCAACAACTCACGTAATTAGTTTTGACGGAGATATTTGTTGGAGGAGTTACAACAACTTCCTAAAATATAGGAAGTCCATATCCTATATAATTTAGGAAGGTTATTTCCTATAAATATGGATGTGTCTGTAATGAATTCTAATTGAAAATTATTGAATATCATTTGTATTATTTTTATGCATTAATCCCTATGTAAATCTATTGTATACTCTTGATTTGGTATCAGAGCAGGGGAGGGAAGAATATGGGCCTGTAAGCATGTGAGGGGATGTTGCATTGTGCTTCACCCTTGGAATGAGAAAATAAGATTTTGTAGGAAAGGACTATTACATTTAACTCAACAAGTTTTGCATTGATCTCCATCTGATCGACATTGTTTGTATTACAAGGGCTTGATTGGGATCCTTCCTCTAACTGTGTGGGTTCAACATTCTATATCGAATAATTATCTTGTAGTCTCTCGCTTTCATTCTAGCAGAATTGGAGATACCTTGTGGAAGTTTGCAATAGGAGGAATATATATGTGTTTTCATTAATGAGAAGACAATAGGATTCAATCCACCGGTAAACTCTTTTTCCAGACGTGCATTGCATCCACGCACCCGTTGTCAATGTACCTACAGCCTTGGCACATATTCGTGACAATATCAATATCAGGTCGCATAGATACATGTGCCCAACACGTCTGATGGTATGGATAGATTGTTACATGTAATTCATGCATTATTAAATCGGCTCAGAAATTTAGCTTGTGAGACTCTGTATAAGTTTCAAATCCAAACGTTTTGCACATGGCTATAATCACTCATTTCTATCCAAGGAAATGGAAAGAACAGTCCATTCGGCCACAAATCAGATTATGATACTCACGGCTTATCACCTTACCTGGATTAAGATAGGGGTTTAATTTATACTTCTATATCTGCCAATGCTACCACCAAGTTTGATATTCAACGCAACTATCACATATCAATGCTGCCATAGTAGTGGAACGTGTTAATGCTGTTATTGGAGAAATCAATGCAAATATCACATAGATAATTTTTATCAAAAGGTGTGTCATTCTCTTTTAGTATGAAAATCCGTGAAATTCAATGTCTAAAAGCAATTCAAAGTTTTTTTGTTTTAAAAGTTTTTAATATTTAGTTTTGACAAAACTTTGGGTCTAGTCTCTTTAATATTTCTTATCAAATCTTAAGTCTTAGATCTATAGTCTCGAGTTATAGTTCATGTGTATCAATTAAGTCCGAGTTATTAGAGTTGATCAAAGTGATTATTATTTTTGTTAACAATGTCCATATAGTAGCTAGTCATTTTATTTAATTGAAATTCTTATAGCATTTGTAGTTAAAAGAGTCATATTGAGTCACACTTATATAAAAATAAGTCTATTTATTTGTAGTGTGTTTATCAAAAAGTCAAATTTTGTTGTCATTTTATGTTGTAAAAAAATTCAAAAATTTGTCAAAGCCATATAGGTGATTTTAGGATTTTTTTAATAGTCATTTTGTAAGTTGTCATCATGAGTCAGAGTTAAAAAATTGTCAAAAAAAAAAAGAAAATTACCTTACGGACACATTTTTTGTGTTACCCGACGTCTGCATTATAATTGTGCATCATGATCAAATTTGGATGAGTTAGTAGCAGTGATCCATTGGATGATAGAGGAAAGCGAAGGTTGGAGGTCATTTAGTGACCTCTCATTAGTCGCCAACGATGGGGCTACATAGATGATTTGGTGGCATTTTTTTTCATTTGTGTGTTTGCTTCAGTTTGCAGTGATCTTGTTTTCAATAAGTGGAAATTTCACATTGAGGGGGAACATGATCCAATGTTCCATTTCCATTATGTCATCTTTTTCTATGTATGTACAAGCAACAGAATTCAACAGAATTTCCTATGTTATTCCCTGCGGTGAGATGTGACGAGGGATGAGAATAGTACTTGGCATATCATGATGTGGTTGTAGGTAAACCACTTAAAAACCTTCATTTGTGGTTTGTGGTAAACCAATAAAAAAACCACCATTCTTGGTTTTTGGTAATCCATTCACAAAACCATCACTTTGTGGTTTGTGGTAAACCAATTACAAAACCACCATTCTCGAGTTTTGGTCAACCATTTACAAAACCAACCTCGAGGTTTGTGATTATCCTATGAAAATTACCTGATCAAGAACAGGTGCAAGTATAAGGAATTTTTTCCCCATGTTTGCACTAAGGGGGGGAATGTTAGGAAATTAAATGTTAGTGCTCCACATGAGTGTATTAGTAAATAATAATTACGTGAATAATTATTATCTTGTTATTGTAAGTTAGTATATATTGTTATATTGTTGTTATATAAAACAACATATAACAATTACTTGTTGGGTGAGTTTCAACAAATCACGTAATTAGTTTTGACGAAGATATTTGTTAGGAGTTACAAAACTTCCGATATATAGGAAGTCCATGTCCTATATAATTTAGGAAGGTTATTTCCTATAAATATGGATGTGTCTGTAATGAAGTCTAATTAGAAATTATTGAATATCATTCGTATTATTTTTATGCATTAATCCCTTTGTAAATCTATTGTATACTCTTGAAAAATATTATGTCAAGAATTTCTAGATGGTATCTTTGGTGTTTGGATTTACCTAAGAGATCATCGACATAGTATTCCATGGTTTTATGAATAAGATCATGGAACATGTAGGTCATAGGGCATTTATATGTGGCTCCCACATTTTTTAGACCAAAAGGCATTACTCTATAGTAGAAAGTTCCACATGGGGTGATGAAGTATTTCTTTTTTGATATTGCCCAAACTTCCATTTCTCCTACTCGTTGCTCTCCTCGTTTGGATTTTCCTTTCAAAGGTTGTTGTGTAACCATTGTATAAGGTCCACTAGAATGTGCATGAATTTTGTCAACAACTTGATGACACAATTTCGATATATAAGCTATTCCTATTATAACGAGGTTGTTCAAAAAATTCTCGTATTCTTCCATCAATTAATCTATGTTTTCTAGGATGATTAGGTTCAAATACTCATGTATTAGTTGTTTTCTCACTAGCTTAAGTGTGATAAGGATTTGATTTTCATTAGAAAAACCATCCATAAGAGACAAAATCTCATGGCCCGATGCACAATCAATGGGTAGGTCGCTATTGGTTAGAGGAAAATAATCTTTAGGGAAAATGAGCTTAAGGTCCCAATAGTTCATATAGATGCACAATTTTCCATTAGCTTTGGTGATGGGTATGATATTATAAATCCATTATGGATAATCAATAGGTAGGATGAATTTTGCTAAGATAAGACACTTTGGATTTCTCATTTGAACTAGCATCACAACACAAGGATGCATTTTATGGATTTTTTTATTTCATAAGGGGTCAATACATGGTGTTGAATCCCACTTTTGTCCTAAAAAGTGAGTGAGGAGTGTGTTTTGGTGGTAAATATTATTTGTTCACGCAACACCACCTTCGTGTGAACATGGTTTAACACGTTGTTATTTTTTTGCCACATATGGCATCGAATACAGATTCGTGCAAAAAGGGTGTTCACGCGAACTCCCATTCACGTGAATGGCGTTCACATGAACATCCCTATTTTTATATTGGAGGTGCTATGGAGGAATTCAATTTACCTCCACCTGCCTCCTTCTCACAAGTTTACCGATCCCACCGACTAGAGCCCATCGAGCGGTTGTTGAATGAGCCGACAAATGCACACCGGACCGAGCCCATTAGAGACTAGCATGGCCACCGATGAGCCCACAAATGCAGACCAGGGGCCGAGCCCATAAGTGCCCATCATGCCCAATGAGCCCCTAGCATGGTCACTAATAGCCATCGAGGCCATTGATGAGCACCAGGTATGAATTAAGTTTTTTTGGTGAAAATGGAGGACCCCATGGATTTGGGCATAAAATAAATGAAACCCTAGCCCCTTTTTTGCAAAACCCTACTAAATTTGAGACGTTTTTTGTGTAATCATTTTTAACAAAGATCTATTCATTTTTTTCTTTGATCTACCTCTACATTGAAACCTTAGCTCATTTTTTACAAAACCCCATTTAAAATCTCTTCTATCATGACCAAGCTTCACAAATTTTGGTGTTCGGTTTCTTTTCATGTCTCTATTACACTTGCAGATCTATGTCCTTACTTGAGAAATTCCATTTTCTTGGTCTGAATGCTTATTCAACTGATTTATGAATGTTCCCCCTAACCTAGATGGGATTATACTCACTTTTCTCATGCATTTTACTCTTCATACTAATTGTGAGCTGAGAAGTTGCTTGTTCTATCACTATGACTAACCCTACTATTGTAGGAGCACTCTATTATGGACTGAGACTTTTGTTAACAATGCTGCCATCCATTTTCTTTACTTTCTCATCAAGTAGTCTCACCAACATCTCATGAGGCATTATGTTTTCTCTAAGTTAGTCCATACTATCTACAAATACTTGAGATGAAATCTTGATGTTGTTCCTCTGTACTAATGTTTTCAAGACAACAAAATTTGACTGAATTTTCTTCATACTATGCCTCTTAGCATAACAATTTCAGAACGCTATTACAATGCCTTTGAAGTTATCTATTCATGCATGTATCTAGACAATATAATATTTGAATCACCTTAATGAATTCACATAAGCCTAATATGTTCTCTTGCATCAAAACTCCTCACTGTGCATCATATGCTTGAAGACTTTGAATACATCTCTAATCATCATTCAAAAAAAATCATCTATGAATCTCTTCATTTCACAATAAATCATGTAGCTTTACATTTAAGACATCTTGATATATATTGGCATTGTCAATTGTTGTTATCTAGAAAAATTATGCTTTCTCCACAACTAACTAACTTATTTGAGACTTCTTGTCATCACAAACCTCTTGAAGATGCATTTGACTTTTTTGCAACTCGAGACCAAATTACTAGTCATAGCTCCCAAACTACTAGCCCTAGAACTCTGTTACAGACTTATCTTGTACTTTTGACAATATAAAAACTTGCAACCATCATTTATGAGATACACGTCAAGGAAATATACTTGCACTTATAGTTAGGATATGTCAACACAGAAGCTTAGATCGTTTTCACCATACCTTAATATTTTTTCAAACATTATTGTAGACCATCCAATTTCTCTGAAATATGATACAATCTTGTACAAAATCATTTCACCATCTTCATGCATCTGAGACATCAACTCTTTCAACATTTATCTCACGAGTGATACTCCCGATCGAGAGACCTTTTACAACATTTGGGTAAGTGCAGCAAGTTGGGGGACAAAAAGGGGTCATAAGTGGATGTCATATTGCAAATAACAACATAATATCAACTTGTAGGGATTATTAGAAATGTATACACTCAAAATTAGAAAACTTATATCAATATGATTCGTAGCATCCAGAATCTAGTTTCTAAACTACTAATTTTAAAAAAAATTAGACAAGTTTAGCTATATTAAACACTCAAAATTCAATGACTTGGTTTTTTTAAATGCCTATAAGATTGTAGTCCATTTGCCCGTGATTTGGATGACCAAAAATTGATATATATATTTTTCCTTTGGTGAGAAGTTATATGCCACTATCTATCTTGGGATAGATTTTATTTTGTATTTTTTTGAGCAATATTTTATTTTTTATGATTTTTTCTGTGAAAGTGGTCTGAAAACATAAAGAAAACAGAGCACTTTCCATTTTCCCACCATAACTTCATCAAAAAATATTGAAATCAAATAAAAAAATTTTTGAACATGTATATAATTTCACCACAGTTGGGATGGTATAAGTTTTATCACATTCTAATAAGTGAAACAAAAATTACAATCTTAAACGTAGACATAAACATTCACGGAAAAAGTGTCTTAAAGACCTACTATTAGTAAAAAATTATAAAATGATATTTATCCTATTCTATTCACTTTAAAATCAATATTTATACAAAGCTAACAGTCTCCCCTACGCGATGGTACCATTTTTATGACATATTTTTGACTTTTTGGCATGGTTCAAGTCCGCGGAAGACTAAATTTTATGTTTTTCTATTTTTGATGTAAAATTCAGGATTTGATGTCCACTTAATTGTCCCCCAACTTGCTGCACTTACCCATCTAAAGACAATATTTTACTAACACACTTTTCATATGAGCAGTTCTACTTACTTCATGGCTTCATGATACCTGAAATGAACTCTTCATATACATTGCCAACATTAAGGGATCAAAATACTCACTTACAGTTCATTACTTCTCATAAATAGTCCTATGAACACATTTCCTTGTAGATGTCAACAATTCAGCCCTTCTGAACATCTCTATGGCTTATCATCACCACATAACCTCTATCTGATTTTTGATACCTCAATCTCCTAGCCCTTATGAGACTTAATAACTTCTCCTTAAATGGTTACTCCTTGATCATTATATCCAAATGCTCATATAGATTAACTAGGGTTTTATCCATCAAACCTTCACTTGAAGTATCTAGATACAATCCTTATGTAGACCTATAGATGTGAGTTTTTCACCTTCAAGAACATTCTATTATGGAGAAAAAACAACCCCCTGCTTCTAAAGACTTCTATCTTGTCAATCAATTAGCCTTCATGCTTATGAGATCAAAGCTAATATACAATCACATATACAATTTCAAAATACAGGTAACCTTGATGATACACATGACACCCTTCAAGACATAACTTCAAATCACCCAATGCATTCTTCACATAGGACACTTAACTCATATTCCTTTTGACACAAGAGCATAATGATATAACCCAACACATAGACTTCACTCGACAACTTTGACACATGGTATATGGGCTGAGATTTTCATATGAAATACTAAGACATGAATGACCTCAATACCATATATATGACCAAGAACATCATACAATGCATCCTAGAATCCACTTTGAGACAATCAATCCTAAAAAGTGTCAAATAACGATTTATGGAAAATTGCATTACATACACACATTCTTCAATACAAAGTTTAATACTTCTCTTCAAAGTATTCTCACGTAGTTCGCATGATATTGCGATCATCATTTTTCATCAAATGATTTATGAAGACAAGGATGTGAAGAATACAATTGTACAAAATGAGTGTTACAAAATTTAAAGTTTCCTTTTATTTTCTCTCATGTTTTTAATTTTTTAGAAAGCATATATTAGATAAACCTAATTGTTTTTACTTCCTTATTTTCACAACTTTCATTGGAGATCTATTAATTACCATTTTTATTTTGTTTGCAAAGATAAATCCATAATATGAAAGATGATGAAACATTAGAATGATATGGAGTTTGTGAAAACTATAATGTCTATTGTAATGATATATTAAAATCTTATAATGTCTGCTATAAATCTTGTAGCACCATGACTCTTTTTATGATTATAACATTACTATAGAGCTATAATTCTAATGTTTCAAGAAGAGACCATTTTTATGTGCTATGAGTAATGTCTACTTGTAATGATATATTAAATTTAAAATATACCTTCTGTAGAATAATGGTGTTGTGAAGACTGTAATTTCTGTTGTAATGATATATTAAATTTACGTCATGAACATTTACCCCTTTGAGTATTGTTCATTTATTAATAACCATTTATTTTTACTATTGCTTCCCCATACCCACATAACACATCTAGATTCTGCAATTTAGAGTGTTGTCCCCCAAATATCTGTTGGGATCGGGATCATGAGCGGACAGTATCCCATAAAATCATAAAATATAGCCTAAGCTAGTTCTGGAAAGAGGTAAATAAAATTGGATTTTATTCCTTTATTGAAATTTCAAGTACATGAATAAATAAGGCTGCAGATTGACATACTAATTTCAAATTCTTTGTAGGGTGGTTAGAGCAGAAAAAGGAACCGAGTGTCTGGACAGAAAAAGTCACATAGGTCTAAGTTTATAAAAGTATGTGAAAAGGTTCAACTCGAAACCTGCTTTAAATATAATGACCTTCATGAACAACAATCTGATTTGCAGTCTTCTAAATCCTGGAAATAGTTACTTGCAGCCCTAATGACATTAATAAATCATGTCTTCCCTGTTCCACGTGTCTAAATATTTTTAAGACTTCTCAATCCCACTAAAGGTTCCTTTTTTTTGGTAAGAGTCCTCTAATTAGTCTTATAATCAAATACACACATAAAAATGGGATTTGATAATAAGATTAATTTCCCTTATGGTGTTACTTATCTAATACACTCTAAGTGATTCATGTGATTCATGTTGTGTTATAAATTTATAGTCATTACCATTTGATGATAATTTTAGTTCAATTGTGTTTATAAATTTATATTGGACTATTATTACATTTGATGATAATGTTAGTTCAATTATGCTTTATATTCGATTATTTGTTAATAAGAAACCTATTTATAATGTCTTGGTTTATTTGTTAATAAGAAACCTATTTATAATGTCTTGGTATCCTAATTAGGTGCACCAAAATGTATTGTGTGATGTTGTGTACGAACTCTATGATACATGCAATATGTTTCTTGCATTTGATTAGATGGGAAATTTTGTAAAATGTGATTTGTCTCTCAATAAAGGTATAATACTACCACATTTGGGGTTGAGGCTCTATTATTATTTACTAGTAACCACCTTGGTATCCCCGTGTTACATATTACACTTGACATCTATGGAGTTTTCTAGCTCTAATTATAATTATGGTATCCCATGTATGGTCCTTAAGGTTGAGTAGTGTTACAATGTGGTTGATTCTACGACGAAGGAGGTGCCCAACCTATAATTTTTTGTAAATAAGGTGGATCCCATATTAGAATTTTATATGGATATGGTGGAGTCCATTGTACATTGTATTAAAGATTTTAAATCCTTAAATTCATGCATGGTTGACTTATAAAAACTGCATGTTACATTCTAGATAATTCCTCCTTTAGTTCCATTAAATCTATGTGATCCATACACTCATGCATGAATGACTTATAAGATATATGTAATTTCTTATTTTCTAAATTATTTGCATTGAAGCTTGAAAATCATATTTCTATTTTCATTAAAATAGGATAATATCTTAGGATTTTTTTTCATTAAAAGTATCATTAATTGAATTTTACTTTCATTTTTTTACATTCATGGCTTTTTCTGCTCCTAATTTGTTTGAGAGGACCGATTTAGAGATTGCAAAATTGCAATCTATTCTTTAGAATCCAACTACAGTTGGGAAGTATAAAGCCCATTGTGAAAAAATATTGGTTGATCTTTGTAGAATAGAGACAAGTTTGAAAACATATAACCCATTTGAGTCTGAGTCAATAAAAAAATTATGGATTCATTAAATTCAAGTGTCTCAGGAGATGTAGGTTATAATGAGATTACTTTACGACTTTCCGATAAGGAAGTCATTAAGAGGTCTTGTTGGAGTTTTTATACGCGAGAAAAATGAAAAGTAAGGGTATATTATGTAAACAAATGTTCATGTCCCCTATGTGCCCCTTTGATTTATCCTATATTTGTGGCCTCTTAAGGCAAATTTCTGAATAATGACCAATTACAGGTTATACTTCATAATGATGCTACATGTTGAGGTTTGCCTAAACCTAAAGGAAAACTATTTAGACATCCCTAGTTATTTGGGGCGGGGCGTGGTTGTATTAGCCACGGGAGGCATATAGAAAGGAGGAGCTCTGCTATTGTTAACGTGCGTAGCTTGTACCAAGGCCACAACCATTCTTATTAGGATTTCAAGATGTCGCAGCACTTATCATTATGACTACACATGAGGCTGTTATTGAGGTTCTTGCTAGCATTAATCATGAGACCCAATTGATCTCTTCTGACCATGTGGGTCAGTACCTTCAGAGATGCGATACTAGCAGTGGAGGTGTTAGTAGCAGTAGTGATCCACGTAGCGAGGTATATGCTCATGCATCTTTGATTTCCCAAGATGAATTTGAGTTATTTATAGATCCCTCTCGGGCATGTCATCTAGGACACATCATGGTTGTTGACTCATTGGCTACATATGAGGTGATTTCACGGCATTTCAACAATCCACTATCGGGGTTTTAGATTTTATAGAGAAGAGTGGCGAAGGTATCTTCTAGTCAAGGTATTATAATCAGTGTAATCAATTGTACATATTTGTTATATGATGTATTAAATTAATCAAGAAATTATTGTAGAATTTTTCTTATATATTTTAATATATGGTACATGCTATATATAGTTTATGATGTGTATATTCCTTTTTTTAACATGTAGGGTGCAGCAGAGCGTAGTGAGGGGTCTGGCACTTTCCCTAGTGCACGGAGGAGACTTCAGTGATATTTTATAGATTTTAGACATGTATATACTCATTAGACATGATTTTATATATTTTAGACATGTATATATACTCATACTCATTCTAGACATGATTATTATATTTTGAAATATGTCTTAGACACGTGTATTAGAATTATATTTCTATGAGTTCCAGTGTATATTTACAATTATGGATGTGAATATAAGATGCCCTCTTATCTTTCATTTTTGTCTCTTGATGATATCATAATGGGTATAATGATAGATAAGATATTAAATACCCTTCAGATTTTGTGATATAACATTGTAAAATTTGTTAAAATTCTATATTGAATCATTTGATGCTTAGGTAATTTAGTAATACTTTATGTTACATTAAACACTCCATGGCTTAGTGAATGCTTCTTTACTTATGCACTTTTCAAATATTTTCTTTGAATTTATTTGGAGATTGGAAGAAAGGAAGTTATAAAGATTAATTTAAGAATGTATTCAATATATATTGGGTAGTGAACATGTTTAAGTGATGGTTGATTGTTAATAAAATTTTAAGTGATGGTTGATTGTCATACTACACATCTAATGTTGAAAATTATGATTTGAATCATATATGATGAAATATTAAGTTCATTGTGTATAGCCTATTAAAACACCTAACGTAAAATGCCTCTCTATAAAATTGTTTTGAGATAAAACTAAATTCTTTAAGATAAAACTTCATATACATTTGTAATATGTTCACTTGGACCTATTAGTTTTTAGACACTCAAATGGTAACCTTAAGTCATAACATCTTTCAATACCTTGACCCATGTAGTTCTTTATTATCTATATCAAAATTTAGTTGTCTATCATTTTGCTCACATGAATTTAAATGATTCAAGCTAGATTTATTGACACTAAGAACTTGTTTCAAATTGTTATAAAAGATTCTCGGAAAGAGAAACTAAAATGAGGTAAAAATAATATATAAATTAATATCCATTGCTTTACATCCATCCACGAGCGAAGAAATCATCAACTCAATTTTTGAAAAATGGCGATTAATGTCGTTTTACATGT